>VXBN01011755.1:17765-39891 GCA_013397395.1 Sinosuthora webbiana | reverse complement strand
CCTCAAAATTCCCCCAATCCTCATGCCCCCCCCAAACAGCCCTTCTGGAGCCCAGCCCCCTCCCCAAAAACTGGGACCTTCTTTCCCACCTCTTCTTCCCGGGATCCTTCCACACGCGTCCCGACTTGGGCTTGCCCCGCGGGATGGCCACCGCCGCCTCCTGCCGCTTCTTGCCGCCTTTCCGCCGCCGCCGAGCCGCGGCCGGAGCCGGGGCGGCCCCGCGGGGCTCCTCGGGGTTCGCTCCCGGTGCCGATCCCGGGGCGCCCCCGTCCTCCCCCTCCATCATCCACGCGGCCCCGCGGCGTCGCGCACGGATGACGTCAGAGCCGCGCCCCCACCGACGCCTGACGCCACATGGCCGCCCTGGCCGCCATGTTTGTATTGGGCATCGCCCCCCGCGCACAGCGGCGGCCGCCATCTTTGTGCCGGGCACGGCCGCCCGCCGCCGGTACCGGGACCCCCCGAAGTCCCCCCAGACACACCCGGGGCGAGCCCCTTCCCCCCCGCATCCCGAGTGACCCCCGGAGACACGCGCGGGCTGGGCTGGGGGAGAGGCCTTTATTGGGGACCGAACGCGCCGAGGGCATCCCAGGGAGCTCCGGTGCCAGGGACCCCGCCGGGATGCGGCGCCACGTGCGGGGCTCGGCCGCGGCTACGGCGCCTGGGAAAGCAAAAACAGGGAAATGCAGGGAAATCTCTGGGAGGCGCTCGGGAACGCCCGGGTTGGGGCGGCCCTTGGGAGGAAGGAAGGGGTGGGGATGAGCGTTGCAGGGTTTCCCGCCGCCCTCACCAGCTGGCTGTACGTGTGCTGCCGGAACGTGTCGTATCCGAACGCCAGCACCGCCACGGCCACGCAGAATTCCAGCAGGCCGAGGAGCGCCAAGGTGGAATCCAGCCCGTTGCTCAGGATCTGCGGGGAGGAGGAGAACGGGAATACCGCAGGATCCACCACCTGAACAAGAGCTGGATCCTTGAACACCCGCCCCAGTCCCGGGTGTCCATACCTTGCCATCCATGTGGAGGCACCATTCCGGGCGGGCCTGGAAGGGCCTGGGCTTCTCGCAGCCGGGCATGTTGCGGGTGATGGCCGTGCCGTGGATCCCGGTGGCCACCAGCGTGCCCAGGACAACGCCCACGTTGACCACACAGCAGGTCTTGACCTGCGGGAAGCACCCAGTGACACGGACCCCGGGAAGGGCTGCTTCCCGCACGGATTGTTCAACTGGGATCAAAGATCTCCTAGGGAAGCCACCCAGTTTTGTCCCACTCGTCCCACAGTAATTCCAAAGCCATGAGGGTCCCCTGGACCTTTCATCCCACTCATCCCACAGTAATTCCAAAGCCATGAGGGTCCCCTGGACCTTTCATCCCACTCATCCTACAGTGACTCCAAAGCCATGAGGGTCTCCTGGACCTTTCATCCCACTCATCCCACAGTGACTCCAAAGCCATGAGGGTCTCCTGGACCTTTCATCCCACTCATCCCACAGTAATTCCAAAGCCATGAGGGTCTCCTGGACCTTTCATCCCACTCATCCCACAGTGACTCCAAAGCCATGAGGGTCTCCTGGACCTTTCATCCCACTCATCCCACAGTGACCCTGACTCCCATCCTGTGCTCCATGTGGGAGAGCTGGGCACTTCCCAAGAGGGAAACTGGCCTGTGGATGCCGTGGGATGAATCCAGGCTGTGGGGGGGTCCTGGCAGCTGCTGGAAGGGACATAAAGAGTGGGGGGACACATTGTCCCTCCCAGCCTGGATCTTACCAGCACAGGGCTGTCTCTACTTTCACTTTCCACCAGCAACGAGCCCGAGACCAGGAGCTACTTGGAAAACAGCAGGAATTGGTGTCAGCAGCAAGGCACCCTTCCCTGTGTCGCTCCAGCTGGGAATTGGGGCTCAGAGATGCACAAAAACCCCGGAATGGGGCAGGGGGGTGGTGTCAGTGGAGACCTGGTGACGCTGGGATATTGTCCTCAGCCCACCAGGACTCCCTGAGATTCCCACGTCCTCATCCCAACTTACCAGGATCCCCAGCCAGAAGAAGATCCCGCTGGCCACAGGGAGGGAGGGGTTCCTGTGCTCCGACAACGTCAGGATGATCCCGAAGCCGATGTGGACGACTCCAGTGAAGATGTGGATGGTCTGGGGAAGGACAAGGGAGAGGGATCCCCATCCCATTGCTGTGAGCTGCATCCCACCCCAATCCTACGTCACGGTGCCAGGGAAGGACTGGGAGAGGCACCTGTCCCAGTGTCCTCCCCACCCCGGCAGGGAGAACCTCCCGCAGGACCATCCCTCCCTGCAGATCCCCGATCCCTGCGGGGAGCCGGGAAGGCCGTGTCTCACCCCCAACACCTTGGGGTGCGCCCTCCGGAAGCCTCGTGTTTGGAATGACGTCCTGGCAGGTGCCTGGGAGCCTGAGGCCAGCTGGGCTGCCCGGGGGTCCGTGGCCGGGATCACCTCCGTGATGATCCTCACGCTGCCGGCGTCGGTCACCGTGGTGGTCGCCATGGCCTGGGAGCCAGCCCAGGAAGCTGCAGGAATTCCCAGGCGCCTTCCTCCTCCTCTTCCTCCTCACCACGGTCCCTTTGCTGTCCGAAATCCCCGGGAGGCGGCGGCCAGGCAGGGACACAGTCCCGCTGCCCTTTGCTCCCTGCGGGAAGCTCGCTCATGGAATTCTCGTCAGGCCCCTCTTGCTCAATGAGGTGGCTTTGCCAATGGAGACTCCCAAAATCCTGCAGGGGAAGAGAGAGGGAGGGAGGGAGGGACAGGGAACCCCTCCCCGGGCTCTGCAGCCTTGGGAAGAGCTTTTTTGGTGGGATGCTTTCACCTTGGAATGCTCCAAGACCCCCTTTACTGAAGCGAGTCCTTTCCACCCCAAATTGTGGATGCTTTGCTTGGGAATCACTCCTGCAATTAGCTTGGTACCTAACCTCACCCTGCCCACATCCCAGGGAAAACTCGGATTGAGACAGGAAACTTCATAAACCCCGTTATAAAGGAAGATCCTTTTTTGCCATTTTTGGGAATTCTCCCTCCTCCATCCCTGTGGATTTGTCCCCAGTAAGGACACACATTCAGGGATCCCTGGCCGTCTCTGTTGGGAGCCAGAGGGAAAGGAGGTGCTGTTATTTATGATGGGAAATGGGAGCTCAGGCCGGGAATGGGGCCACCACACATGGCGAGGGGGTCCCGGGGGATTCAAAGGCCCCTTCCTGCCTCCATCCCTCCCCCCTCCCAGAAAAACAGCCACGTCCTTTTCTCCAGGAGCGTTGGGATACCCCCTGCCGACCTGGAGGACCCCCCAGGTTTCCTGGATGTCTGGTGTGTGCAAAGTAGGAGTTTCTTGGTGGAACGGGAATTTTTAGGTCCAGGGTTCTGGCATCGCCCCATCACCTCTCTCTCTGCCTGGGAAAGGACAGCTGACTATTGCAGGAGCAGGTGGAGCAACTTTTGGAAGTTTTTTTCCTTCCCTCTGGCTCTAGAGGGAGCTGAGCGGCCACGTTTGGAAGCACTGCGCTTCCAGAGCTCGGGAGAGGCTTCCAGCCCTGGAGCTTGGAACAACCTGGGCTAGTGGGAGGTATCCCTGCCCATGGCAGGGAGGTGGAACTGGATGATCCTTAAGGTTCCTTCCATCCCAAGCCATTCCAGGATTCTGCGCCCTCCCCATGCTCCCACACACCAGGGAATGGGACACTCCCTCCAAACTGGCCTAAATCACATCCCAAAAAAGAGCTGGAAGAACAGACCTGGAAAGCAAAGAGCAGCAACTCACGTCTCCATCCCGGCTCCAATGGCATTCCTCCATCCCACCCGTGACCTTCCTCCATCCTGCATCCCTGATGGAAGCATGCACTTGGCCTTGTAAAGGGCTGCATCTGGCGGCACGGCTTTCCAGGAAAAACATGGACATGGATGAGATTCAGCCTCTTCATCACATTCCTGATGCCTCAGAGCCTTTAATTCCTGCTGGTGCCTCATCCCTCTCAACACTCCAATCCTAACAATCCCAGGGATCTCGTTCCAGCCCTGGGAAGGAACACTTGAGCCCCCGTGGAAATTCTGGGATCCCCTCTTTAGCCTTTAGGCAGCCAGGGTATCCTCCACCATTATCCACGGCTCACATTCCCAGCCAAAACCACCCTACACGGTGGATTTCCTCCCAAATCCGCCTTTCCAGATTCCTTCAGCATTCCTGAAGTTCCAGCCTTGCAGGCAGAAACAGCCATGACTGCCCTCGGCCCCCAAAATCCCACTTTCTGAATGAGTGATCCACGAAAAAAGCGCTTTCCCCCTTCAGAAATGAACCCAGGTCCAGCTGGGGATGGCAGGAGCCCAAGGCAGGATGTCGGGATTTGTTTTGGAAGCGGATTCCAGAGGAGGTGAAGCTTTGAAGCAGACGCAGGGAAGCAGCGAGGCCGGGTGGTGGAGCTTTCCAGCCTTCTCTTTGCAGGGTTTTTTTGGCTTTGTAGATGTACACAACACATTCCTCGGATTTTAATGTTCATTTTCCTATTTTCCAGGACAAGTTTTGGATGGGGAAAGCCTGGCTGCATGCTCAGGGGGATCAGTGAGACCCTCCCAAATTCCCTCCCACCAGCACAGGACGAAATTTATGAGCCTGGTGGAACCAAAATTCTTTTTCCAGCCCCAAAACGCATGAGTTTTTTTCCAAAGAAAATAGATTATGATGGAGAAAAGCCCTCCACAGAAACTTGCTGCTTCCTGGGACAAACTTTATATCCCCATAAAAATACCAAAAGTCAACATTTTCCTTTGCTTCCAGGTGTTTCTGCTTCCCATGGGGCTCTTTCCATACTGATTCCAGAAGGAAAGTCATGTTTTCTGGGAGAGGTTTCAGGTTTTTTGCCTTTAAACATCTCAGGGTCCATCCTGGATTAGGGAATCCGGAGCTGGGAGCAGGCAGGAGGTTGGGGGGGCATCACTGCCTGCTGGGGTGATCCACATCTGGCATTTGGGACATGGTGACATTGCTCCCAAACCCTGTCCCAGATGTGTCCATCAACCCCTGCAGGTGACATTCCAGCCTTTGATCCGCTCATTCCCAGGAAAACTCCTGAGGCAGCAGAAAAGTTCCACTACTTCTCCAGGGCTTCACCAGCATTAACTTCCACTGGCAATCCTGGAATGGGACCTTAAACACCACCAGGGATGGGGCAGCTACAGATTTCCTGGGAAATCTATTCCAGCACCTCCCTACCCTCACAGGGAAGAATTTCTTCCCAATATCCCATCTAAACTCACCCCCTGGCAGTAGGAAGCCACTCCCCCTTGTCCTGGCTCTCCAGGCTCTTTTCTAAAGTCCTTCTCCAGATCCCTTGGGGCACCTTTAGGTGCTGGAAGAGTCTCCAAGGTCTGTCTCTTCCCAAGGGGAAGAGCCGTTGGGATACCCCAGTCCATCTCACAGTTCTCCTTTCCAGCTCCTCCAAGCGTTTTGGTTTTCCTCAGGGATCATCACCAGCAGGGACACAAAGCTCTGTGGTCCCTGTCACCTGCTATTCCCCACTCCCGGAAGTCCACATTCCCCCCGAGGGCTGCAAATTCCCACCTAAAAATAAAACTATATTAAAAAAAAACCCACATTCCCATAGAGCCTTAAACACTTATTCCAGAGTTTTCAGGGAAAGCCACATCGAAACACTGGGATACTCTGGGAAAACCTACCCTGATGCCGGTGGAAGAGGAGGAAGCCTCCTTCCCAGGAAACCACCACACTGGGAAAACACAGAGCTTGGGCGGGAGGTGGGATGGCATCCTGGCGGTCCCCGTGGAGCCGGGAGAGGTCGGGATGCTCCGGTCGGGAGCCGCAGGTGAGGAGCCAGAGCCATAATGGGTTGTGGCCGCGGGATGAGCAGAGACAGCCTGTTCATCCTGCTCCCAAAATCCCTGGGGCTTTTCCTACTGATCGGGCTCATTATTTTTTCAGAGCTGGGAACAGAAATAACTGACAGGGAGTGAATAATCCATGAGGCTTTGGCTGAGCAGCCTGAGCATTGTCAGGGACTGTGGAAAGGAGAAGGAAAACACTTAAGTCACCCCAAAACTTAAGGGAATGTTCAAGGAGGAGGTCACTGATCCCACTCTGACACTGGAGGGGAAATTTGGGCCCCCAAAAATCAAGGGGCTCCTCCCACAGGGCACTGGGAACTCACCAGGATGTCCCCACCCCTTGGAAAATCGACACTGGGGTGTCTTTCCTCACCTCCATCCCACCTTTCCATTTCCATGAGCTCGGGATGCCCCTTAAATAACTTGATGTCACTGGATGCTCATCACTACCCCGTTCAATCCAGCAGCACTCCCATGGATGCAGGATAATTAAGGGTGGACCCATAAATGAGCTTGTCAGGAGCTGACAAACCCGGTCCAGTTCAAAATGATCCCAGAGCCCTTTCCCTTCCCTGAAAACAAAGCATTGTTTTTAGGAATCACTGCATGGATAAGGTTTGGGAGCACCCCTCAGCTCCATTCCTGCCGCCCAGGACGGTGGGAACAAGGAGCGTGTGGCACTGGTGTCCCCATGTCACCCCACGGAGCAGCTCCAGCCCCGGGGCAGCTTCTCCGGTGGCAGAAGAGCTGGGATGCGCTGGCGTCACCGGCGTCGCCGCCGGCTGTCCGGCTGCTCCGGCCAAGCTAAATATAGCAGAACTGCGCTGGAGTCCGGGGGGTGGGGAGCAGAATTCCCTCAGGAGACCAGGTACCCTGGTTTAGAGGGGGGAATTCCAGCAGGAGAGGGGATTAGAGGGGCAGAATTCCCTCAGGTGAGCAAGTACCGAGGGGTTTATGGGGACAGAATTCCCTCAGAATCAAGTGCTGGGGTTTAGGAGGATGGAATTCCCTCAGGAGAGGGGTTTTGAGGGGCAGGATACCCTCAGGAGAGCAGGCACCAGGAGTTTAGAGGAGCAAAACTCCCCTGGGAGCAGGTGCCAGGGGTTTAGGGGAGCAAGGTTCCCCTCAGGAGGAAAGCAAGCAGGGACCAGGAGTTCAGGGGGGGCAGAATTCCCTCAGGAGAGAGCAGGTATCCCTAAATCAGGCAGGATGAGCCTCTTTCCTGAGGGACAGCAGCTCTGTGAGGGGGAAGTGTAGCTCCCCCAACGCTGAAAATTCCCAAATTCAGGAGACACAAGCCCGGAGAGAGCATTTATTCCCAAGATAAAATGAAGCCAACAGGGGACGAGCCGAGGTAGATGCTCCGGTGACCCGCCCGACTCCCGGCACACATCGGGGTCACTCCAAACCACCAGGAATTCCTGAACCCCAACACGAGCGAACCCCAGCATCCCACCAGGGATTTACAGGCAGGAAATTGCCCAAGATTCCCACCTGGAGAAGCCCCTTCCCACAGCAGCCAGCAAGTGGAGCCCCTCAGACCAGGCCCAGGGGCAGGGAATTTGGGGGTGTCCCTGGCTTTGGGGGGGGACCAGCACATCCCAGGCGGCAGCACAGTGGGAGGAGGATGCCATAGCCCTGGGATTTAGGAGCGATGGAGGCAGGATCCCATTCCGACATCCTCGGTGTCAGACCTCGGGAGCAGTCAGCTGCAAAGAGATCGGGAGGCGTTTTGGAAAGGGGGAAGGGCTTGGGGGACTTCCCCCAGCACCCACCACCCACGGGGCTTTGGGATCTCATCCCCATTCCCAGAGCAGAGGGGTGGACGCTCTGGGATGCTCCCTAGGGATTGGGGCGGGATGTTTTCCCAGGGAGGGGACACTGCTGGCAGCAGGATGGGGACTGTCATCCCAGGAGCCATCCCAGTGCTGATTCTGCTCCCATCCAGGCTATTCCTTGGATCACCTCGGTGTAGCTGGGAGGCTGAGGCAGCTCTGCCGGTGGCACGGCCAGATCCACACGGGTGGCACTGGGGACAATCAGCATGGCCTGGGAAACACCAGGATCATGGGAGACACTGGGATCACGGGAGGCAGTTTTTGGGAGCCATCCCTGCCACCACCCCCTCATCCTACCTCGTTGGAGCTGAGGCGGGTGGCCCGGCACCAGAAATTGGCGGTGGCCACGGCGATGCAGAATTCCAGGATGGTGAAGATGAGCAGCACGATGGAAATCCCATTCCCTGCGAGCTCCAGGACGGGGAAAACCCCATCAGCACCCCATCCTGCAGCGCCCAGGAGGACGAATCCCACACAGGGCAGCATTCTGTGGCTCTCCCTTCCTCTCCCTCTGCATCCCCAGCTCCAAGGTCTCACTCCAAGCCCTCCATCCTGCCGTTTTTATGGCTCATGGATGCTTCCAGGGGGTGACTCATCTCCCGAGGTACCAGCCTAAAATAGGTCGCACCGGCAGAGAAGAAACCGCCACCCCAACAGGGATTTGGGAGAGGGCACAGCAACCCTTGAGGGCTGGAGAAAAGGCCCGGGGTGGGGAGGTTCCCAGGGGCCGGAATTCCGCCAAGGGGGATTTTACCAGGACGAGATAGCTGTAGTAGTTGAAGCTGGAGCGGTAGAGCCCGTTGAGGTTGAGGTCCACGATGAAGGCCACGATTCCCAGGAGCGCGAAGATGGCACTGATGACGTTCATGGTCTGGCTGCCCTTCACCTGCGGGCGCCCAGGGGGGGCTTTGGGGGGGGTGGCAGACCGCCCCAAAATCCCGGAGGGACGCCCCACGCACCCCGTGGGGCCGCTCGCGGCGTGCCCCTGGGAAAACTCACCGCGCATTCCGTGGGGCTCTTCTCGGCGCCGATGGAGAGGCACCCGGAGATGATGAACTGCAGCAGGAGAGACGGGGCTCAGCTGGCACTGAGGGCACCCCAAACCTGCCCAGAGGTGGCACTCACGGGGCACAGGGGACACGGTGACCCCCCTGCCCTTGTTTTCCAGCTGCTGTAGGCCTTGGGAGCTGCCGGTGCATCATTCCCGGTGGGCATCCCTTCCCATGGGCGTCCCACCTGCTGGCATGCCCCCCAGCAGCACTCCCTTCCCCGCGGGCATTGTTCCCTGGTGGGATTCCCTTCCCGGTGGGCATGCCGCCCCCCCGGGCATTCTTTCCTGGTGGCTATCCCTCCCCGGTGGGCATCCCTTCCCGGAGCCCGGCACGCACCGACACGCCGCCCAGGAAGGGGATCTCTCCGATGACAAAGACGGAGGTGTAGACATTGGTGAGCGTGGTCAGGACGATCCCGAAGCCGATGTGCAGGAATCCCGTCATAATCTGGATGGTCTGGGAGAGCGGGATGGGTGGGAATGGGNNNCCCCGCCCACAGAGCCACCCTGGGGATGGGGGATGCCTTCATCCCGGCGCCTCTCCAGAGACACAGCATCCCCTGAGGGATCAGCAGGAAGCCCCCGGGAACGGGAGAGGGGAGGTTTTCCAAGGGTTTCTCCCCACCAATTCCCTCCGACGCCCCCAGACTCACCCCCATGACGCGGTTCTTGCCCTTGGGGAGGGTCTCCGCCGTGTACATGACGGCGCGGCTGCCCAGCCGGAGGCTCCCCATGCCCTGCATGAGGAGAGCGGGGGGCACCGGGACCCCCCGGAGCAGCCCCGGTCCCCACCGGGGCCGCCCCCGCCCCACCCCGCCAGGGCCCGCGCCCATTGGCTGAGCCCCGTGACGTCAGCGGTGCGGCATCACCCCCCCGGGGCACCGCCCAGCCCACGGGGGACACGGGGGGATGGAGGGGACAGCCCCCCAAAACGCGGGGTGGGGGGAAGCTGGGCTGCGTGGGGCTGGGAAGATGCTCCGCGGGATGGGAAGATGCTCCGTGGGGTCCCCTGGCTCTGTGGGGCTGCGTGGGGTGGGGGGAATTCCCAGTGTTGCCCCCCCCCTCCCCATTCCGGGCAGGGCTCCGGGACACCGTGTTCCCGCCGGGAAGAGCTGCTCATCCCAAACCGCACGCGAGGGAGTGAAGGAAATCGGGGTGCCAGCCCTCCCAAACTGCGTGTTCCCCGCGTCCTTCCCGCTCATTTCAGCTCCACGCCGTGTTTACAGGAGCGCAGAAAGGGGAAAAAAAAATAAAAAATAAAAAGAGAGAAAGAAAAAAAAACCCAAAAAACCCTAAACCACCCCGCAGCGAATTCCTGGAAGAAAAATCCATCAAGGGCCATTAGGCTCCTGCGGCTCCGCCCCGCAGGGCGGGGGGCACGGGCGGGAGGGGCGGCGGCATCCAGGACGCGCAGCCTGGCACTGCCCGAGCACGATTTCCCCTGCATCTCCTTCCCCAGGGAGGGGAGGGCCTGAATATCGTGGATCTGCTCCCAGCTGCAGGAGGGGAGGAGTAGAGGGGGTCCCCCACACTGATCCCATCCATTTTCCCCCAAAACTCTCTTCATTCCCCATTTTAAGGGTATCCAGCCCCGAGGAGAAGGATCCAAGAGCTCCAGGCAGAGGATTAAACCTGAAATCAGGGAAAAACGAACACCCTGGGAATGAGAGGGGCACAGGATACCACCCTGCACCCCAAATTCATGGAGGACACCCCTGTACCCCATCCTGATCCGGACAATACCACATCCCTCTCCTTGGAATGCCCCATGGGGAGATCCCATGGTGGGGCTTGCAGGGCACAGGAGACTCAGAGCCACGGATCCTGAGGTGAATCTGGGGCTCTGGGGAGGGACTCCCCATTTCCCTGGAGCAGCAACATTCCACAGGGAGGGAGAAGGGCCTGCCACAGCCATGAGCCCTCTGGCCAAGTGGAGGACATTCCCGTGCTGGATGCTGTCTGGGAGGAGCTGTGGGAAGGAGTGGAATTTGGGCTGGGGGTGTCACCCAGCACGGAGCAGGTGACAGAAAACCAAAGCACATTCCCCCGGGGAGCCTCCATCGGGATAGGGATGGAAAAGGAGAGAGGACCTCCCTTTACCACGTGGGAGGAGGGTGGTGGCCACGGGTCTCCCCATGGGAAGCGGGGTGGGGCGGGCCTACCCCTTGCACCCACTTGGGGCTCCTTTCCAGAGTCTCCCAGGGATCTGATCCTGGATGCTCATCCCACCTTTCCCAGCAGGAAACATGGAAAGTCCCATGGAAAGAGGAGGACAAGCCCTGCTCAGCAGCAACCAAACCACCCATGTGTGATCCACAGAATTCCCATCCTGAATCCAAATCCAGCTATTGGGAAGAAAGGAACCCTATCCCAGCCCAATCTCAGTTTTTTGGGGGGAAATGCTGATTTATTTAAAACACAGCGCCCTCAGAAGCAGCTGAGCTGCCAAGAGGGGCCACATCTGGCTGGGAGCAGCTCCCCGGAGATGGGGGAACTCCAGCTCCCTTTGCCTCTGGAGGATCCTCTCCGACTCCGAGCGTGGGGCGTCCCCCTTTGGCTGCACCGCGGCGCCGTGGGAGCCGTGGATCGGGCGCCAGCCGCTCCAGGACAATTCCTGCTCCGCCACTCGCTCCTGGGAACTCCTCACTGGAGCGGGCCGGGCTCCCATTTTGACTTCCAGGCTCTTCTTGGCCACGTGCATCCTCAGGGCTGAGCGAGTTCCGCTGATATCCGTAGAGGCGGAGGAGGAGCACGGAGAGCTGTCGGTGGACTCCTCCCCGTCCGGAGTGTGGCAGCTCCCGCCGGGGCTCTCGGAGGAACGGGGCGACGCTTCTTCTTCCTGCTCCAGTCGCTCCTGGGAACGCCTCACTGGAGCGGGCTGGGCTCTCAGCTTCACTTCCAGGTTCTTCTTGGCCACGTGCATCCTCAAGGATGAGCGGTTTCTCCTCACACCCACAGCTCCAAGGCAGCCGCAGCGAGATCCGTCCCCGGGGCGTTCTCCGCTCGGAGCCTGGCAGCTCTCGCCGAGGCTCCGGTAAGGCTGGGGGCTCCCGGAGGAGCTGGAGGAGGCGCAGCAGGGCAGGTGGCCTCGCCCCAGCAGCTGCTCCAGGTCCTCCCACAACGGCTGCCACATGTCCGAGTCCTGCGGGAAGGACACCCCGGGCCACAGCGGCGCCACCAGGTCCCGCAGCTCCCGGGCCGCGGTCACGCAGGGCGCGCAGCCGGGGCCGCAGCCGCAGGGGAGGTACGGGGGGCTCCCGGGGGCGGCCGGGCCCCGGGGAGGGCTCTCCTCGGCCAGGGGGGAGCCCCCGGCCCGGCTCCCGGGGCGCCTCCGCGCCTTCCAGCTGCGGGCGGCCAGCAGGGCGGCCGTGCCGGCCACCAGCGGGACCAGCGTGGGCAGCAGGAAACTCATGGCTTCATCCGTGTCCCATCGTGGCCGCACTGGGAGCCGGGGCTGGTGGCACGTGTCCTGTTGTAGGGACACCGTGCTGATGTCACAGTGCTGCGGGCGGGACGCCCGTGTGACGTCACAGCCCCACCGCTCGCCTCTTTTCTGACGTCACGGCCCCAGGTCGCCCATCCCGCATCCAAACCCAGCGCTGCGCCGGCTGCTGGGAGGAAAATGAACCCTATCCCCACAAACACAGTACACGAGCCTAGCGCAAAGGCTGGGAGCACATCCAGGCCACTTCCAGCACCTCCTTCGGGACCCTCGGGGGTGTCTCCCGCCGGCGACCCCCGCCCGGAACGGGGGTGGGAATGGGATGCGCCGCGTTTCCCTCCAGAACTAACATTCCCGCCGCGTTTCCCGGCCGGACCAGGGGTGGGGCGTGTTTGGGGACGGACCAATGGCGGCGCCCTTGTGGCACTTCCGGCGTGTCCCGGCGATGTGGCGATGGCGGCTCCCGGGACCGCTCCGCGCCGGGGGAGGTCAGGGGGCCTTGGTCGCGCTCCGAGGGGCCGCCCGTGCCTTGTCGGGGTTCAGAAGGCCGGGGAGACCTTCCCGGGCGCCTGGGTGGGGGGGGGCTTGGGGGGAGAACGGCTGAAACCGGGGAGGTACCGAGGTCTAGTGGGACTCCCGGTTGGGCTGTGATGGATCTTGAGACCGGGAAGGGAGGCTCGGCGGGGTCCCCCTGCCCTCCCGGCCCTGCCCACAGCCGTGACCTCCCCGCTCTGTCCCGCAGGTCCCGGCGGCGTCGCGGTTCCCCGGGCGGGGCTCAAGAAGTTGGCGCTGCCCCCGGATTACAGCGGTGAGCGGGACGGACGGCGGGAGAACCCCGCGGGGGGCGCTCCCCGGCCTGCTGCCGGAGATCCCGGTGATCCTGACCCCGGTGTTCCCCGGCAGGGATCACCATCCCGGAGAAGCCGAAGCTGAAGTTCATGGACAAGGTGCCGGCGGTGCCCAAGGTCCTGCGGGAGCCGCGGCGGCTCCGTGACATCCGTGGCCCGTCCCAGGAGGCCACCGACTTCACCCAGGGGCAGTACGGGATCCTGGTGAGCGGGAACGGGCGCCGAACGGATCGGGGGGGGGGCAGTATTCCAGAGGCTGGCACGGCGTGTCCCTGCTCCCGGGCAGGCGGGGCGCAGGGAGCTCCACCTCCGTGTCCCTGAGCTGTCCCCCCCGTCCCCCCGCAGGCTCTGGGCGGGGGCTACCTGCACTGGGGCCACTTCGAGATGATCCGCCTGACCATCGGCCGCAGCATGGATCCCAAATCCATGTTTGCCGTGTGGCGCGTGCCCGCCCCCTCCAAGCCGGTGACGCGGAAGAGCCTGGGACACCGCATGGGCGGCGGGAAGGGCCCCGTGGACCACTTCGTGACGGCGGTGAGGAGCGGGACGCTGGTGGTGGAGGTGGGCGGGCGCTGCGATTTCGGGGAGGTGCGGCCCTTCCTGGCCCGCGTGGCGCAGAAGCTGCCCTTCCCCGCCGTCCCCGTCAGCCGGGAGAGCCTCCGCGAGATGCGGCGGGAGGAGGAGCAGAAGAGGCTGGACAACCAGAACCCCTGGACTTTCGAGCGCGTGGTGGCCTCCAACATGCTGGGCATGAGGAGGTACCTGAGCCCCTACGACCTGCGCCTCCAGGGGCGCTACTGGGGCAAGTTTTTCCTGAAGCACAGGGTGTGAGGAGCGGCCGGAGCGGGTTCCATTTGGAATTAAACCTTTCCGCGAGAGCCTGGAGTGCGTTTTGGAGCTGGGAGCGTCCCGAGGGACGCACGGATCGGGGTTTGAGGGATGAGGATCTTTGCCCCAGGGTGGGGTTTGGAGCTGGAAACGTGGGGCTGGGGGGTAAATGGATCGGGGTTGGAAGCACCAGGCTCCCTGTCCTGAAGGGGATTTTAGAGCTGGGAGCATCCCGAGGGACGCACGGATCAGGCTGGAGCCAGGAGGCAGAGTGTGGGGGAGCTCTTTATTGAGGAGGAAGGCTCCAGCGTGGGTGGCTGCACATCCAAGGAGCTCCAAGCACAGGGAGAGACTCCTCCGGCCGCCCCGGCAAGGCAGAGCCCTGTGTCCCCCCCTGGAGAGGGACACGGCCCCTCCGGCCGCTCCGTGCCACCGAGCAGGGGCTGCTTGTCACAGCGGCCACCAGCTGTCACCCGAGTGCAGGAGGAGGAGGAGCGAGGGGACCGGGGTGCTGAGAGGGGCGTGGGGAGCGTGGTGGTGGGCGGGCTCCACTCCTCCAGGGACACGTGGGACGTCCTCGGGGCTCCGGGGGTCGGGGCTCGGCCGGGGTCTCTCCGATGGATCATCCAGGCAGGGGGGCAGGAGGGGGAAAGGCCACCTGTGACAGGGAGGGAGATGCGGTGACACTCAGCGAGGGGGCGTGGCTCCCAGCGCTGTCACCGTCCCCATCCCTCCCCAGCGTGGCAGCCTGGGGGCACTCAGAGTGAATCCCGCCCTGGCAAGGCCCGAACCCGCTCCCTGGGATTGGGGGGTACCAGGGACTCACCTGGAGGGCAGCGGGTGGGGGGCTCAGGCAAAGATGCTCGCGATGCTGGACGCCAGGATGATGGCGAGGATGATGCAGCACAACATGATCATGATCTTCTTCTGCTCGGGGAGACAGGGAACGTGAGGCAGGGACACAGCTGGGGACGGGGACAGGGGATAAGGATGGGGCTGGGGAGGGGAGCAAGGAATGGGGAGGGGGACAACAAGGATAGGGGCTGTGGAGTGGGGAGAATGGACAGAGACAGGGCAAGGGACAAGGACAGGCTGGGGAGGGGACAGGGAGGGTGGCAGGGCAGGTGTGAGCTGGTTCTGTGTAGCACAGGGAGGTGACAGTGCCAGCGTGCCCTGGGACAGGCAACCAAACCCGGTGACTTACCCAAAAATTCGGTGGCGGGGGGAGAGTCTGGACGGAGCCCGGGAGCTGGGGGTGTCCCCAGCCTCGCGCTTCCCCCCCGTGTCCTATAGCACCGGGAAAGGGGCCTGGCCCAGCCCCCAAATCCCCGGACACCGGGAGCCGAGCCGGAGTCGTGCCGGTGGCTTTGGGTGTTCCCGGTGCCAGCACGGAGAGGAGGCGCGGGGCGGGATCAGCGGGATTTTATTACAACGGGAGTTAAATACCCACGATCAACAACACGTGCTCCCGCCCGGACATCAAAGCCGAGAGGGGACGGGGACCTGACAGCTCCGTCTGTCACAGCACGGTGACAACAAACCACGCTAGTGCCACCAAACCCGTGTCCTGTCCCTGTCCCCGCCCTCATTCCACCGGGATGCTCGCGCGGGTGAGCGTCCAGCCCTGGGATTTGTGTCCTTGTCACCCGTCGCCGGGGCTGTGCCATCAGTGACCGCGTCCCCAGGGACGGAATCCTGTCCCCTTCCGTGGGGACGTGAGGGGCGGGTCCCAGGGACCGGCAGGACGGGCGGGAAAGGTGGCGGTGCTGGAGCCCGCGGCGGGAACCGGGACACGGAGGGCTGGGAGCAGCAGGTCCGGGAGGAGCAGGGAGAGGAGGGGTCCAGGATCAGTGCCAGGGAGGATCCCGCCGGGAGGTGACATCGCTGGGATGGTCGGGAGTGTCTGGAGGAGGGAAAGGGGAGCTGGAGGCGCCGGCGGGGACGGGGATTGCCGCAGGAAGGAGGGAGCGGGGATGGCAGAGATGGATGTGGGGAAGAGACAAAATCCAGAGCCTGGAGCCCCGAGGAACGCAGACCCTCGAGCAACACAGACCCTCAAGCACTGCAGACCCCAAAGAGCACAGACCCCTGAGCACCAGAGACCCCTGAACATCACAGACGCCTGAGCACTGCAGGCCCCCAAAAAACACAGACCCCAGAGCACCACGGGCCCCCAACCATCGCAGACACCCAAGTACTGCAGACCCCCAGAGAACACCAAATGCAGAACCCAGCACCCCCAGCCCTGTAACAGCCCCAAATCCCGAAGCACTGGAGCCCCCCAGGCAGGAGATGCCCTTGGGATCCCCCAGGGCTCTGTGTCCCCGCAGTGGGGGTCCCCTGCTCCCCAACACTTACAGACCCCCGCCCCAGGAGCTATTTCATGTTCAGCCCCACCGAGAGTCCAATGATGAGGGCAACTGTCCCCAGCAAGAGCACGGCCACTGCCACCAAAATCAGCAGCTTCTGGGGGAACAGGGGCAAGTCGGGGGTGGTGGCACCTGTCCTGTGTGGGGGGGGACATGGGGGCAGGGGCACCGAGGGGCCCTGAAGGGCCAGAGGTGCTGCAGAGCCCTGGGGATGGGGCAGGAGGGGCTGAGTCCTCACCAGCTCATCACACCTGAGGGCGGGAGGGGGCTCAAGGGTGGCAGTGGCACAGAAAGGGACAGAGCTGCCAACCTCCCGTGGGGTCACTGGGGGGAGGTGGGAGTTATTGGGGTCAGCTGGGGGATACGAGGGGTGGCTGAGGGGGACAGGAGGTGAGCGAGGGAAATAAAGGGATCTCGGGGCTGCTGGAGGACATGGGGAGCTACTGGGTGCACTGTGAGATGTGAAGGCACAAGGAGGGCCACAGGGGGACACTGGGAGTGCCTCTGGGATGCTGGGAGCTACGGAGGGGACACTGGGGACTACAGAGGGGACACTAGGGGCTGTGGAGGGGGCACGGGGGCCGTCGGTCTGTCTCACCCTCCTGGCCTCACTTTGGTACTTCACGGCCTTTTTGGTGTCGGCCACAGCCCGTTCCACAAATCCCACAGACTGGTCCATGTTGTTCTCTATGCGGTCGATCATGGCTCCCTACGGAGCACCCGGGGGACACAGAGAGACGGGGACACACTGAGAGCACCCCGGGGTGCTGGCACCCACCCACCTGGCCCCGGCACCGGATCGTCTCCGTGCTCTGCTCCGCGTGCTCGGCTCCGCCTTATCCAGCGGCCCGCCCTGGGGGAGGAGGGACACGGTTGGTGGGGACAGGGTGACACAGCCCCACAGCACACGGCACACCCCACACAGGTACTCACCTATCCCCGGGGCATGTGGTGGCTCCTCGTGTGGCATGGGGGGACAGAGAGGGGCTGAGAGAAGGGGTAGCACCACCGCAGGCTGGGGGACACTCAGGGGGGACACTGGGGGACACTGTCCCCTCCAGGCCACCACGGGGTGGGGGGTGGCTCCATGGGAACATGTGCAGTGGTCACCACCCCAGCTCACATCGCTCCATGCTTGGACCCCGCCCTGTGCCGGTCCCTGGGCCACTCCACGGTCCCATGCAGGTCCCTGTGACCCCACACTTGGGTCCCTGCTTGTCCCTGGTCACCCTGTGCATAAGTCCCTGCTCATCCCCGTATGTGGGTCCCTGCTCGTCCCTGTGACCCTGTGCCCAAATCCCTGCTGATGTCTGTGTTCCCATACACAGGTCATCCCTGTGACCCCATATCCAGGCCCCTGCTTGTCCCTGTGTCCCCATGGCTGGGTCCCTGCATCTCCCTGTGTCCCCATGGCCAGGTCCCTGTGTGTCCCTGTGTCCCCATGGCTGGGTCCCTGCATGTCCCTGTGTCCCCACAGCTGGGTCCCTGCGTGTCCCCGTGTCCCCATGGCTGGGTCCCTGCATCTCCCTGTGTCCCCACATGTGTCCCCATGGCCAGGTCCCTGTGTGTCCCTGTGTCCCCATGGCTGGGTCCCTGCATGTCCCTGTGTCCCCACAGCTGGGTCCCTGCATGTCCCCGTGTCCCCATGGCCAGGTCCCTGCATCTCCCTGTGTCCCCACAGCCGGGTCCCTGTGTGTCCCTGTGTCCCCATGGCTGGGTCCCTGTGTGTCCCCGTGTCCCCATGGCCAGGTCCCTGCGTGTCCCCGTACCTGATTCTCCACCAGCATGGCGATGTCCACGAACATGTCGTGGAGCTCCTTGATGCTGCTCTCCAGGCGCACGATGTCCTTGTGCCGCCCCTCGATCTCGCTCAGCGCCTGCTTCGAGATCTGCGAGTCCATGATCTGCAGGGACAGGGGAATGTCAGCGGGGAGGCCTGTGACACACCCCTGTGCCCGCCCCACGCCAGGGCTCACCCCCGAGGTGAAGATGGAGGGGTTCCCACTCTCCAGCATCTCCTCCAGCTCCTCGTCCGTGGTGTTCTTGCCGGCTGCAGGCACGTGGGGAACGGTGGGAACAGGCCCCGCCCGGTTTGGGGTAAAGGGCGGGGTCTGTGTGCTCTGGCCCCACCCACATAACCAAACTTGGTCAAATGGGAGGGATCTGTGTGAGTTGGCCCCTCCCATTCCATGAAGGAGGTGGGGTTTGTGCCCAGGCCCCGCCCACCCCCGCCGCGGGGCTCGGTCACGCACTGATCTCCAGCTGGCGCTGGATCCGGCCCTTGCTCCGCTCCCGGAAATCCACCTGCGCCTCGTTGTACTTGGTCATGACATCCACGAACTTGCGGGACAGGACCGAGTGCTGGGGACAGGGACAGGGACGTGAGGATGGGGACGGGGACATGGAACGCCCCAGGCACGGCGTATCCCTATGGGCCTTTTTCACAGGGGACAGGAGCGAGGACAGAGGTGTGACACTGCCCAAGGGACAAGATGGGAAGTCAGATCACTGACACTTCGGGCATGGCGTGTTCCTGATCCCAGGATGGACAGTGCTGGGAGTGGGGACAGTGGCATGGAACCCAGGGGACCCCGGATGTAGCATGTCCCAGCACAGGGGAACAGGACAGGGTGTTGGGGACAGGGCAGAGGGATCACAGGGTGCTGCTGGGGCTAGAACTGGGAGACTCTGGGACCCCTGGACATGCCACATCCCCAGCCCACCGGGGACAGGGTGGCAGCTGGGGACAGTGGCTGTGGGCCGGAGCTCACCTGGGACTTGCGTATCCGGAGGTCAGCGGAGGATCGTGCCTCGTCCTGCTCGATGTTCCTCTCCATACCTGGAGAGAAACAGACCTCAGCCCATCAGGAACCCTTCCCACTGCCCGCCCCCATGACCCCAGAGTCCCAGGGGGACGGGGACACCCGCGACACGGTGGTGGGGACAGGGCCACTCACTCTTCAGCTTGTTACGGACACTGTTGGCCATTTTCTTGATCTCTGCCGTCAGCTGCTCCAGGTCATCTTTGGTCTCTGTGGGATCACGGGTGTGAGCCACCACGGCAGTGTCCCCAGGGAGAGTCCCCGTGACCAGGGGAGGCTGTGGGGACGCTGTGACAGCACTCACTCTGCTCTGGGATGGGGGCTGACAGGATGATGCTGTAGAGCTTCTTGGCCTCCTCCACGTTCTCTGAGATCTTGTCGATGTTCTGCCGGGTCTCCTCAATCTGGGCACGCCCGGGAGGATTTGGGGCGGGTTAGGAGGCAGCCCGACGGCCCCTAGCCCCGCTCCCAGCCCTCCCTCACCTCCGAGAAGAACTCATCCATGAACGCCGTGTTGTCCACGGCGATCTCCAGCTCCTCCTCATCGTCCGCATCCTGCTTCTGTTGGGACACAGCGCTCAGCGTGGAGCCCCTGCCCTGCCAGAGCCCCCCGGGGGGTGACAGAGACACGAGGGGAGGAGCCACGGGGATGTGGTGGCACAGGGGGAGACATCTGCAGCGGGGGAGGGCTGGGGGGGCCGAGCCCAGCTCACATCTGGCCGCACGTGGCTGGGAATTAAGGGATTGCTGGGCTTGGCCAGAGGGAGGGAACGGGGACAGCGATGGGATGGGGATGGGACGGGGTTTGTGTCCCACAGCGTGGCCCCACAGCAGGTCTGGGGCGGCCCTGGGGGGCACGAAGGTGGCTGGTACCCCTCACCCTGGTGTCGTGCCCAGGACCCTACCCATGTGCTCCCAAATCCAGCCCTTCCCAAGACTCAGTCTCAGCCCTTCTGCCTCCCCTCAGCCCCTCAGCTCCACCAGCACCCCGGGGGTGTTGTTGGGGTGTCCTGGAGAGGGGGACAGACCCCAGGCTGGGACCCCCCACCCCCCTCCTGCTGCTGCCGGAGTAAAAATAAAATTAATCCCTTCACTCCCCCCGAGGGCTTTATCTGATGGCTCCATAATCCCGGTAAATCCCTGCCAAGCCTCCCTGCCACGGCCAGGGGCCCGGCTGCGAGTTGGGGGCCTGCTGGGACCCCCACGATCCGCGGGGACAGGGGGAGCCCCCCAGGAGGGGGGGGGAAGCGGGGCCCCATGGCAGAGCGGGAAAAGGGAGAAGGAAGTGGCGCTTGTGGCGGGAACATGGGGAAGTGTGGGGTGCAGAATGGGGTGCGGGCACCCCAAATCCACTGCCGTCCCCCGCGGGATGGACACCCCCCACAGGCCGGGTAGGGGCTGGTGTCCCCCCATTGCACCCCACGGCACGGGGGGACAGGACTCAACTGGGGGGGGGGCACGTCACCCCAAAACACCCACCGTCCCCCCAAACCGCACGGGGATGACCCCCCCAGCCCCTCCCACCTGACACCCCCGTTGTAGGGAGGCTCAGGGTCCCCCATCTGCCATGGGGTGACCCCCGTGACACCTCCACGCACAGCGGGGTGGGGTCTGGGTGCCATCCATCCCGTGGTGTCCCCGCCCACCATGGATTGGGGTGTCCTCGAGACGCCGTGGGATGGGGTCTGAGGTCCCCCCATTCCTGTGACAGCCCCCCACACCGTCGGGTGGCATTTCAGTGACATCCACCCCACGACGTCCCCATCCACCACAGACTTGGTTTTTGGGATTCCCTCTCCCCGTGATGCCCCCACCCACCATGGGGTGGGGTCTCAGGGACCCCCATCCCGGTGTCACTGTTTTCCCGAGGGGCCCCCTGGGGGTGTCCCCTGTCCCCTTCCCACGCCGGGGGTCCCTCACCGCCTTGAGCTGCTCCAGCCGGTCCTTCATGGTGCCCCCAAAGGCTGGGGGGGCGCGGGGGGGTCCCCGTCCTCGCCCAGCGCAGGGATGGGGGATGTCACCCTCGGTCCTCGCCGCTCGGCCAGGCCTCCTACATCCAGGCGAGGTGGCGGGTGGCCCTGTCCCCTGTGCCTGTCCCCAAGCCCGGGGCTGTCCCTGCGCTAATCCCCAGTGACGGGCACAAGGAAGGCGCCGAGGGGAGGGACGAGGTGGAGCCGCCCCTTCACCTGGGACACCGGGGACACCGGACCCGCTAAAGGCGGCAGCTGGGGTGGCCCCCGGGCCCCCAGGGAGGTGACAGGGGTGGGGAGGATGTGAGTTTGAGGGCCATGAGGAAGCTGATCCCCCCCCACGGGGGTCACACGGTGAGGACGTGTCACCCCCTGCCACGTGTGGCTGCATCGGGAGGACGGCTGGGGACAGGGAACGCGGCCGGGGGGACGCAGCTGGGGACACAGTGTGAGTGGGGACACGGCTGTGGATGTGCGTCACAGCTGGGGACATGGCTGGGTTCAGGGGACACGACTCGGGGGGACAAGGCTGTGGATAGGGGTCACATCTGGGGACACAGCTGGGGGCGACACACAGCTATGGATTCAGGACACAGCTGGGGGGACTCGGCTGGAGACGGGACAGGAGCAGGCACAGGGGACAGCTTGAGGACATGGCTGCAGTTAAGGGACACAACTGAGGGTCGTGACTGGGGACAGGACTCATGGCTCGGGGGGGCACGGCTGGGGACAGGGGACGCAGGCGGGGGACGTGACTGTGGATGGGACACAGGTGGGGACAGGGCTGGGTGGGCACGGCCGGGGTCACGGACGGGGTGGCATTGGCTATGGATGGGGTGACACTAGGGGGCACAGCTGCGGGCGGGGGACGTACGGGTGCCACCGCTGCGCGCGGGAGAAAAAGGGACGCTACCCCTTTAAGAAACACATGCGAAGGGGCGTGGTCTCTGCTGGGCGTGGCCCGCGTTAGCCCCGCCCCATCGCGCGCCGGCGGGCGGGACGCGGGGCGGTGGCGGAGGATGACGTCATGCGACTGCGCCCGCGGCGGCGCATGCGCGGCGGGGCCCGGGGCCTGGTCGGGCGGCGCGGAGCCTGCGGGCGGGG
>VXBN01011754.1:15101-27520 GCA_013397395.1 Sinosuthora webbiana | reverse complement strand
GGCAAAGATAAGCAATACTGCTCTACTCGGTTTCAACTTCCAAGACAACACTCAAGATAATCTATTCCACAACCCAATCCTGGCCACTGAGGTCCTGCTGACATGACCTGTAGTTTCCCAGATCCTCCATTCTGTCCTCGTAGTTGAGTGTCACGTTGGCTAACCTCAGTCCCTTTTCAGGTATGTTTACTGGCTCTGCAGTTGTGTGTGAACACAACCTAAATATATGAAGCAATACTCTGTATAATTTCTTTTTTCTGAATCTGAACTCAGTAGCAGAATTACCAACTATTCTATCAATATAGTAGACTATCCATGATTAGAAATAACATTGCAATGACTTAAATATAAAACAATCCTATGACAGGCAGAATGAGGCAAAAGAGACCTTGTGACTAGAGAAGGAGTTTTGTTAGGCTTCCAAAAAAAAAACCAGAAACTGATGTGTGGGTGAGTTGTGAATCACACTGGGTTTTTTTAGCTCTTGTCAATTTAATGGCAAGTAGAATCACGGAATCATTTTGGCTGGAAAAGACCTCTATGATCATTAACTCCAACCATAACCCAGCACTGCAAAGTCCACTGCTAAAACATGTCCCTTAGTGCCACATCTGCATATCATTTAAATACCTCCAAGGCTGGTGACTTATAAGTAACACCACAATTTTCAGATTTTATAGTATCTGGTTAAAATAGTGTTTCACCATTTACATGTATATTGCTATTATATTCATTGTTCCACCTCATTCTATCCAAATATTTCTGTGGGGTTCAAAGATGTGGCCATCAAAGAACTGTTTTGCAAGAACACTTTCTAGAAGGAATGATTATTTTGTGATTGACACAGTAATTGATAACAAGAAATTTGTATCCAATTCTTGTGTAATTTTGGAGCCATCAGAATCTCCGTTCCTCCATTTTGCCATTTATAAAATTGACTTTTGTCCCAGTGTTTCTCTTTTCTGTTTGCTTGGGTATCAAAAGCATTTGGTCTGTGCCATAGATATTATTTAGTCAGTCTCTTAAACAGACCAAATTCAAATTTTTAAAATTGTCTATTTTTTTGGGACTTTTGCTTCAATACTTTCATTTAGGACCTCAAAACGTTGTCATGGAAATTGAATTCTACCTCCTACTTTTTTTGCATGTAGACTAAACATGTTCAGCATGATTATCAGAAGAGAGTAATGCATTAAAACACAGTGTCTGCCCCCCAAATTTGTGGACTTTTTAAAAAAACAAACATTCTAGCCAATAATGAAAAACTTTATGCAGCTGCAGAGAGGCAATAGTAATTTTATAGTGATTAAAAAATGCCAGTCCTTCACTGGCTAGGGGAATCTTTATGAAAAAGCTTGTAAAGACATACCAGCATAGGCAACTGGCGTTTAGTGCAGATATGTGACAACTGTAGAAATTATTTGAATAGATACGAATGTTAGAAATAATAATCAGAATGTCTGCCTCTGGACTAAGGAGATTAGTTATGTTTTTGGTAGGAATGCAGTAATAGCAGCAGCAGTAGCTGCCTGGCTCTCACTAGTTTTACTGTACTTTGTCTCATCATTCACACGAAGGAGAGGAAAAGTTAAAAGATTCTGTCTTATTCATATTTACATGAGCTTTTATATTTATTTAGATTAGTATTTTATGAAGAAACTGAAATGAGACTTGCTGAATCTTAGTTCAGTGGTACAGAAGTTGAACTTTAAGCATATGTCTAAGTGCATTTTTTGAGTTGTGCTTTTTGGATGCCTTTCTGAATCTGAATGTAAAGGCTCTAAGGCATGGTTACATCACAAGCTGCTAAAGAGCAAATCTGACTGCCCAGATTTACTGTTAATAAGAATCTACCTATTTTTCCGTAACAGATTTGTGTCTACCCTTCTGCCCTGGCCAAGAGCTTTATCTGTATTTTCATTTCATTGCTAGACTCAAAATGACCGGTAAGAGTTTTTTAAGTACCATCTAATACTGAGAAAGAGAGGCACCAACAGAGAGAAGGCCCCAGAATGCCTTTAGTACTTGAGAAAATTGTAGGTTATGTCCAAACTGCTTCTATTCTAACAAGAAAGCATTAATTGTATGGTAAAACTTACCTTTTCATTTCTCACCAGGTGAAGGATCTTGACCTTACTCAGCCATTTTAAAAAACATAAGGATTTTACAAAGTACAATATAATTTATACCTTTTGTTCCATATTAATGAGAGAAATACCTTTAGAATAGTATTAGATAAAATTATGTCCTTTTTAATATGTTCTTAAGTGTGAATTTTGGGAGGGAATTTTTGAACAGGCTCAGTTCTGAACTAAGTGCCCAAACAAGAGGTAGTCAAAACTTGGTCTTGCCACCAATTAAATGGGAAGCAATGTATTTTTGCAGACTAAAAATTGAATATTGCAGCAGCAAGGTGTTGTTGCAGTCTGTGTGTTTGCCTCTTTCTTCTGATTGACAAACTCTGCTTATTATCATTCTGCTGACTTCTTCCACCTACCAATAAATTTGCATCTATGTGTGCTTGGAAACCACTCTGTATTTTTAAAAATCCCATCTTGTGTGCTTAGCCTCCATATTCCTTTTAAGTTTTTTTTAATTTGATTTTGGGTTTTTTGCTTGTTTTGCTTTTATGTTTTTTTAAATTTATTTAAATACAGAACCACACATATTCGCTCCCTAATGTGCCCAGTGAGTGGACTTAGTTCTCATACGCAGGTATCAATGCAGGATTAGGGGTGATTCTGCTGATTTCAGCAGAATACTAATGGAAGCACACCATGAGAAGGAATTGCAGCAAACACATGGCAAATAGGCTATCAGCCTGTCTCTATGAGCAGGGGATAAAGCCCACTGACTTGTTCAGACCCCTGTGGTCCTATATATCTCAGAACCCATGTGAAACTGATCATCTTTCTGAAAAGTTAAACCATGCCATTGCACATTTTTAAGCGCTATGGAGCTATAGCATAGAGGCTTGTGTCAAATCACACAGGACACCAGTAACAAAGCAGAGAACTGAACCAGCTTGTATACTGAAAACCCTGTCAGTGGTGAATCTTCGTCAATCAAAGTAAAAACATTCAAGACATCCTTCTTTGGAATTAGAATAGTGTGATTCTTGCAGACTTTTTGATTGCGGTTTAAGAAGATATGCACAGTGCTCAGTAAGTCTGAGTTCTCACCAGTTAAGGCCAGAATTTTCTTCTTGCTGCATGTCTCACCATGGAAGAACAGGTCAAGTCAGTAAACTCTCTGAGAAAGTCAGAAAACCTGTTGTGATTCTGCTTGGTACTGGAGCCCCATAAATGAGTCATATTAGGTCTGTTTTAATTTAAACTGGAGACTCCAAGGGAAGAGGAATACCATGGGGCTTTTTGAGTGAATCAGGAAGGTGAAACTTTCTTTCTCCAGGCCTGAAACAAAAATTTGGTCCATTATACTCTTAGAGATGTAACTTTCTGGTGAGAGGATAGAGGTGTACAGTGTAGAGATCCTGTCTGTCGGAGGCTATCAAAAATATTCAGGACTCATTAGAAGATTATAATTTTAGTGTATTAAGAAAATGGCTTTCTAAACATTTAGTTTAAGTACTGCTTTGTATATATGGTAGTACATTCATGCCATAATGAAAGTAAAATGGATATTCTTTGTATATTAAAGCATGGGGATTTTGCCCTATTTAATACCTGTTGGACTTCATTCTAATGTCAGATCACCTGTGCATGAAGAATGGCATGCAAGCAAAACACCTGTCACACATTTACATCGTTACCAGCCTGAGCCAGAATCATGCTAGCAATTTGCAGCTGGAATGTTCCATATCCAGTATCCAAGCCCCCAAAAACTCCGCTTTTCAAAAAATGTTCTTTAAAATAGCTAGGATGGTGCTGTTGTGTGTACTTGGAGGTGAGTATGGGATATGCAGTGATGGCATGGTAGCAATCAAAACTGTAGAATTTATTTCAGCCTTTTGAGAAAGTTTCGTGTTACCCAAAGGAGACATAGAAAGCCAAGTACAATCCTTCCTTAGAGACTGTACCATCATAATACATGATGAGCTATTACAATCTCCTGTCATTTCACTCCAGGAGAGTTATGGCTCCCATAGTGAGGATGTAAGACTACAGATGGAGGACTGCCTGCAACAAATCTCTTACAAGGCTGCTGCAGTAAATCTCTTGGAGAAGAGTCATTGCCTAAAAAAAACTATGCTAAGGGGACCTGCTGTTTGTTTTCTTAGGGTATATGTGAAGAGGGGCTATAGAAGGAGATACTGTTCCATTCTACACTCTTTAATGTTATGCAAGAAATCACTCATCAAGGAAGGTTCAGCTCTTTCTCAGAGTAAGAGAAGAAAGGAGACATGGCTATCTTCAAAGTGTTGTAATACTCTGGCTTTTTGCATAGTATTTTGTATGAGAGAGGAGTAGAAATACCTCTCCAGAGGCTGAATTTTTTAGCTTAGTTATTTTATAGTAATTGCCAGATAATGATTGATAGATTGGCACAGGTCTGTTGGTCTGTTGACTATTGGTTGTGCTGAATATTTGCGGTGGGCTCAGAAGAGGCATTCTACTCAGGTGCAGGCTTAAGAACAAAGAGTGCTTTACCATGGACAACAAAAACTCATTCATATACTCAGTGTAGATGAATAGACACTGATAGAGCTCAAAATATTGTTGCATCTCCTGTGTGTGAGTCCTTGAAAGTAGTCTTTTGAGACTTTGAAGCTGAGTTAAACCAGAAAGGTGGATAGAGATACGGGACTCTCAGGGGGTCTGAATAATTCAGCTCCATACTGCAGCTGACAGTATATATACAGCCAATATAGCTAGCAGTGACAGCTAACAAAAGAAGATAATAGAGCATTCACGTTGAATTTCACTGGATTTTTCCTTCTGGGGTGAGTTCTAAAGGTCCCAGCCTCAATGCTTGGTTGTTCTTTGATTCACTCATATTTACCTTTAAAATTAGGGTAAATAAAAATTTGAAAAGCAATTTCTTTTAATACAATGGCCACCTCTTCCATTACAAAAAGAAGTACATATATATCTGTATAAACAGGCATCGAGATCTATTTGAAACTGAGAATCTCAGCCTGCATGTTTCCTCTGTATATAGACATGCTTATCTTTAAATTCATAACAAGTGCTTTGCTTAGTGAAAACCTGTAAGTGATGAAAAGAATGTTTGAAAATCCTGGTGTTATGTTAATTTTTCTGGCTTAAAAAAATATGAGGACTCTCAGAAGTTCTACACATTCATCAGCTCCTGTTAATATTGAGTTTCTTTTGGAAAAAAAAAAAAGCCTATTGCTAATTTAAGAAAATAATTGCAAGTGCTAGAGCTTGTGTGACCTTGTGGGCTAGTTGGAGGGTTTCTATTCTTGTTGGTACTGGAGACCAGGATGGTACCATGAATGGTGTATGTTCTCCAGTGAATGTAGGTTCCATCTGCTGAGCAGTATCAGCTGTCAGGTGTCGTTTGACACAGCTGCCCGTGTCCTTTGAACCAGACATGTGTTAGTTGATGCTCACTCATACTACTAGCTCTAGGGTCTAAGGTAACAAAAAAATTGGATGGGGAAAAACAAATCCTTGCCCATCTGCAATAACCACTGTAGTATAAACACCAAAGAAAAACCTTGGCTGACAGTATTCTTGAAAAGAGCAAGTTCTAATAACTTCTTCGAACATTTTTTCTTGTCACCACTTTGGCTTTGATTAGCAGGTCTTTGATTATGTAGAGGCTATGGCTAACCTGGAGAATTTACAGAGGTACAGTTGCTTCTGGTTGTTCATTCAAACTCAGGAAGTATTTTACAGGAACATAATCAGCCAATGTTATTTTTAGGTTTATTTTGTTTTGTTTTGGCTACATCTCTTTCATTTGACAAAATAACCTCCTAAATACTGTAAAAATATCCACTAAGTAAATCGTTTTGTAACATGTAGGCTTTGTTAGCAGGAATTGTATTTCCCTGCCTTTCCCAAAAATATTTATTCAACAGTATTCCAGAATATTCTTGTTGCTGTTTGCTTCTACCTGATGCCATTCTAACTCCAGCCTCTAGTCACCTGCACCAGTTTTTCCTGTTATTAATGCTTTTGTTGACAGTTGGTGTAAGTTCCTAAGTGGGAGAACACTTCCAAAATAAGAGCAGAAACAATCTGCTTGTAGGTATTAGTTTGACAAGTCAAACATGTTGTTGTTTCACTAGAAGATACATCACTCTTGAGCAGGTGACACTGAGAAATATCTCTTTTGATGTGGCATCTTCACAGCTGTGGCAGACAAGCAGAAGTGTTTAACTTCTGCTGCAGGACTAATGAGCATGAGATTAATGACACAGAAGTGAGACATTGGGGTGAAGGGACACAGGCAACAGGCTCAGGAGGTGGAGTAATGTGAAATAACTGACTGAAGAGGTTTTTGTTATTTGTCCTATCACTGTCCCTGTTATCTCACTAACCAGGTTCCAGAAACCTGAACAAGGCAGCTAGCTAGACATATACCACAGAGTCCTTGACAGACCCTGGGTACAAAAGTGCAGTTTTATCAATTTTCATGTCGCTGGAAAAATTCCGAGGCAGGATGCAGTGTCTGGTATGGACACTTTTATAGCTGTTTCTGGTAGGAGTGATTGTGTAAGAGTGAGATGTGTGTCACTTTGAAATTGAAAAGGCTTCATGAGACAGTTTTCAAGCTGAAAGATGGAAAAAACTTAAATGTGGAAAACTGGTTTTTAGCAGTGCTGTGGGAACATTGTAGATTTTAGAGAGGTGTCATCTGTCCAAGTCTATTGACATAGATGCTTGCAATAGTTTATTACCAGAAACCCTGTTGTTTTAGAGGTAGATGAGGAAACCTCTCCCCTCTTGCGTCAGATCCTCAGTAGAGTCCAGCATACATTGACATTCCACAAGTTTAGTTGTAGAGTTAAATGTAGTCTGAGCCCAAGGTCAGCTACTTCCCTAAAAGGAGCTATTGTAGAGAAGGCCAGAGGTGAGGGCCTGCCCCTCATCTCTCTTGGGAGATGCTCTATCCAACCCGATCACTGTTTCTGCCCTGATCCTGACTAAGACTTGCCATTCTGCATCTCAGCTCCTTGTTGGTGAAGTCCTCACTCACAGGAGCCATAATAAGGCTCCTGGCTACAAGCCCACCTCTCTCACTGCTTCCTAATGTGCTGTGCATTTGAGACAGTGGTAGGGTATGGGCAGTCTGTGCTTGCAAAACAGGAACAGCAAATGAAGGAAAACAGTGAAAGGCAGAAAGATTTATGAGTAGATAGAGAAAACACAGGTTTTCAGACAATTCACATTACACATTGCACTTTGCATAACAAAAGTAACAAAACCTCAACAGTGATAAACAGTGTCATGCCACAAAGACAGATTTCAGTAGTTGTTTATTCTGCAATAGGAAAAAAAAATTCTTCTAAAAAGATAACCCCTCTGCTTTTTTAGTTAATCATCTAATTACTGCTGTTGAAAGTAGTGCACTGCTGTTCACTTGTCTTTCAAATGAATGCCTCACTCCTTGAACAGTTGGTTCTGTTTGGATTAATGACCAAGGACAGACTCTGGTGTGATACAGATCAGATCTGATCTGGTATAGATCAGATATTGTCCTTCAGATATTAAAATTAATTTCTAACAGATTTAGGGGAAGATTTCTTCATTGCTAAGAAGTTTCCATTTCAAGGAATTTTTCAGTGAGGAACTGCTTAGTCAAAATATTTCTTAAAACAACAAGAGAACTCAATTGCAATAAAAGTCATGATAAAAAAATAGTCTCAAATAGCTTCAGGTAGGATTGACAGACCTGTCCTCTTTTTCAGGTATTATTCCATCACATTTGCCAAACAGGTGAACCTCAGAGACTTTTCTGAAATAAATGTCTTCCTACTGTAAAGTTTTCTTTCATCAAAGACACCAATTCCACAAAATCTCTGAAAGGACATATTCTGCTGCATAGCAGTGGTGGCAAGGTGCAGGGAAGAGGGGACTTCTTCCACCCCTCTAATGAGTGGATCTACCTTTATCAGGGATGTAGGCTAACTTATGAAAGAATTAGGAGAGCTGACTGCATTTTATCCTTCTTTAGAGCAAGTCTTCTGTGGTAGTGGATTTGGGATTCTGTATTTTCCTGTGAAATTTCTTGGAGAAATAAGTTATCTCCATCTCGGCTAGTGAGCTTGGAGGAGGAACCATGTTTGGTTTATAGAGCAGATCCATTCTGTTGTGAGGAGGATTTGATCTGTAAGTCACCACGGAACTCATTAAACAGATGTCAAACAGTATGTGTCACACATTGGTAAGGATGAGGCAGATGAACTACCCTCCCTCTAAGTAAAGAAGATACCACCTCCTACTGTTCCTGTGTTTTCCTTTCCTGTATCTCACTGAATACCTCTTGCAGCATTTATTCTGTGAGTTTCTAGATGGGCATGAAGTATCAATCATTAACACTATTTCATTAGGATTATGGTTGTTTTTTATTGTTACCATGTCTGTGTCTGAATGTTCTAGTGTGCCTCCTCTAAAGTAGAAAGTTGTACCCAGTCCTGAGTTGTGGCCTAGTGACTCTTACAACATGTGAGGGACTACAAATGTTTTAACTGTGGTACTGATGCAGTCAAGCTGTCAAATTGTCAAGTTGATTGTCTGTGTCAGGGACAAAGGGTTTTCAAGTCATTAGAATAAGGAAGATGGAGATGGCAAGCCTGGATTCTGTTCCAGTCTGCCTTCGCTAAGATTTTAATGATTAATTGCAGACTTTATTAAATAGTAACATATCCTTTAAGCAGTGTAGCTTTTTGCCTCTTTGTTATTTCAACTGTAGGGTTTTCTTGCATTTGCCCGCCCCTTCACAAAAGCTTGAAGAGCAATTTTGCTGTAGGTAAGCACTGAGAAATGTGTCAGGTGGCAATGAGTTTATATCTATCTAGCTTAGGAATGCTTCCAGGGCAGCTATGTATAAGCTAATGTTTTAACCCATATGATTTTGCTCTGAAATCACATTTCTAAACACCACACAATTTGCTGTTTCCTTTTGTAACAGCAGGCAGAGCGACCTTTATCCTAAGTGCTTTGTCTTCTCCAAGAACCTGTGCATAAGACACAGGACAATGAAAATAAGGTGAGAAGATTTTGGGCAGAGACAAGTATATACATTTTCACTGGATGATGATTTTCACTGATTCAGATCATGTCGTTTTTATGTATGGCTCTGTTCAGAGCCATCTGACATTTTAGGAAATTGCAAAATCTCATTGAATCACTGTGTGGCTGACACACTTTAGAGAGTGCTGATTGCTCTCCAGTAAGCCAAAGGAATGTGAAAGAATATCAGTATCGGCTGCCTTTCAGTCTTCACCGTGCTTCTGTGCAGCCAATAGCTGAATGTACTCATTGAGCTCTCTGAAGACAAAATCCAGAGGCAGCAGGAGTTCCAGCCTGTGCTGATTAATGTACTGGATTTGTACGTGCTGGTTTGGTCATCCTTCTCATGCACTGCTGCGCTGCACACACTCATCCTTTTATGCTCTGAGCATGCAGGCAGAGTGCATGGCTGAACCAAGGTGCCGGTGGAGTTAAGACAGTGCCTCCCCGCTAGCAGCTATGTGAGCCAGGCCTTTTTCACTCAGCCTGTTTGTAAACTGCAGGTTCATTTTCGTCGTCAGTAGGTGGCAGAATTTGCGTTGTCAAACCATGCAGGTTTGGTGTGTGGTGTGGGTTTTTTTTTTGTTTGTGGGGTTTTTTTGTTGTTTTTGTTTGTTTGTTTGTTTGTTTGTTTGTTGTTTTGTTTTGTTTTGTTTTGTTTTTCAATGCTTGCAAACTTCTTAAGCTCTGTTCATGTAAATCAGTTTCTAAGTCCTGATAGAGGGAGCCGTGTGAAGGAACAAGCAGAACTCCCTCTCAGGCACGTGATCTGTCCTGCAGCTGATGGATCATTTGTTTATCAATAGGAACCTGCCTCTGAGGCATGTCATATAGGGTTTTTGGTTAACACAAGTGGAAATCAAAGCGCAGACTACATCACGAGGGATCATAAAGGATATTTTTTTTGAGCTAAGCTAAAACATTTGGCATATTCAGGTTTGGTGAACTTTTTAAACTGATTTTAAGAGTTTGGTGAACTGTAACCTCTTTCTGTCAATTTGCTTTAGGTTGGTTTGACTCTCTAAGTCACAAAAAGAGAGAATATTCGGAAAATATTTCTTATTCCAAGCACCCTTCAGATACATGAAGAATGTCCAGGGAATATGTTAACAAGACTATGATTTTACAGAGAAAATTTAAACTTAGAAAACTGCAGAATATGAAGCAGCTCTGGATCAAATCAGTTTCTAGTTTGATAAATTAATGTTCATGTTGCTGTATCTTCTGTGCTTGACCATAGCATACGTTGGTCAGAAGAAGGAGCAAGTGGTGAGAAAAAGATCTCTGGAATAAAACTGCTGTTTCCTATCTTGGTAGATCTGGAAATTCTGAAATGGCTGAAGGAAGGGTAAATAACTTCTCTGCACTGGGGCTTTCATGCAGCATAGAGGAAAAAAAACCCCACTCCTTCCACTTCCTTTAATCCTGTAATTGGCATATTTTGTTGTCCTACATACTTTGGAGACAGAGTCTTGCATAATTCTCCAAACAGAATGAAACAGGAAAGAGCACAATTCACCCATTCACTGAAGACTCTGCTTGTCTGCAAGGAAGTACAACATTCCAATAAGCGGACCTATATAACATTCCAGTATATGTATCTATGAAGGAATGTCTGTTTCCTCTTGCAATTTTTTTCAAAATATCCAGACATCAAATTAGTAGCAGCATTTGAGGAGATCTTGCTGGTATGAAAACTTTTTTCAGGTGTTCACAGAAGTGAGTGAGAATTCAAAACTTTGAAACAAAATCTTTGGATTCTGGAAGGGAATTCAACTGCAACAAGAAGTTATGATATTATCTAGCACCTTTTTTAATTATTATTACACAGGCTTTATAATCTTCTGCTCCATGTTCCCAGATCTCAATGTCTTCAGATTTGAAACCTGATTCCAACTCAGTGTCTTAAACCCACAGAAAATTATTCTGCATGTACAACTCAATGCTCTTAACCTTCATTAGCTGTACTCCCTCTAGCTAAGAGTATTGAAGGCTCTGAAGGAAAATGGTTTGCTGTGATGATTCAAGTGATTTTGTATTTGCTTCCTGCTTCCTTTGGGTCTTTGTACTCAAACATGTTGTTACCATTCTTCTCTGAGTTTTTTCTAATTTGTCATAGCAAGAACAAAGGAAATTTCTTATATGTGAAAGTATATTACTGAGGTATTTAATGCCTTCATTACTACAGTCTTTAATAGTAAGATCACTTATTCTTGGGGAATTGCTCTCTGAGTCACTTTCAATCATTTAACAGCAGTTCTGGCTAATCTGGGAGGTCCCAAGGTGACTGGAAGCTATCCGATGTGATAGCTCATCTACAGGAAGGGCAGGAAGGACAATCCTGGGAACTTCTCACCTGTCAGCCTGACCTCAGTGCCAGGGATGATTATGAAGCAGCAACAGCACTCATCTTGAGATGGCAATCAGCTTCATGTGACATGTACAGAACAAGCAGGTGATGAGGCCCCCAGCCAGCAGAGGTATAGGAAAGTCAGGTCCTGCTGGACCAACTTGATCATCTTCTCCAACAGAGTGATCCACCTAGTGGGGAAGGGAGTGTGGATGTTTTTCACTTGGTGTTAGCAAAGCCTTTGATGATACTGTCTGAATTCTCCTGGAGAAGCTGTCATGCTCATGGCTTGGACAGGTGCATTGTTTTCTGGGTTGAAAACTGACTGGATGAAGAAGCCATGGTGGTGAATGGAGGTAAATCTAGTTGGTAACCAGTCACAGGTAACAAAGAATATGATGAGAGGAAATCATATCAAGTTGCACCAGGGGATGTTTAGATCTGGTATTAGGAAATTTTTCTTCACAGAAAGAGTTGTGAAGCATTGGAACAGACTGCCCAGGACAGTAATTGTGTCTCCATCCCTGGAGATATTAAAAAGGACATTTAGAATGGGGTGCTTAGGGATATGGTTTAGTGGTGGACTTAGAAGTGTTAGGTTTATGGTTCATGATCCTAAGGGTCTTTTTCAAATTAAATGCTCCTAACATTCATGGAAGTGTCATCTTTGATACATATCAAGAAAATCCACATGAAAACTTGACATTGTTCCTCCCCCAAATTCAAAATACGTGTAGCAAAAGATGAAATCCAAACTCTAGTCACAACAGACACCAGCTTTTCTTGGCTTCAATAGCCTGATGCTTGCATTGTGTCCCAACAGTCAGACTGCCACTTGTTCTATTCAAGGAGCCCAAGGCAAAGCTCCTGTGTTATGTTCCTAGGGGAAGGGAAGGGAAGGG
>VXBN01011754.1:0-15067 GCA_013397395.1 Sinosuthora webbiana | reverse complement strand
AAGGAAGGAAGGAAGGAAGGAAGGAAGGAAGGAAGGAAGGAAACCTTACTGTTGTGTAGTAAGTTTGCTTTCCTGTCCATTGAGATAAGCAAGAATCCTTGTGCTTCAAGTCGTATTGTGATCATGATTAGGATATTGTGATTAGGAATCAGGAACAGCATCTCCCTCTACATTTGAAATGGGAAAAAGATTTATTTTTGGCTGTAACATATATGGAAGCTGCTGGAGAGAATTTGACTGAAATACTGGAGGAGTCAATTGTTCCATTTCTTCTGGCTAGGGGAATAAGTGCCTTTTATAAACATTGTTGCTTAATATGAGAAAATACTACGAGTCCCATTTCAGTATTCAAATTTTATGATACTTTTTTCTCATTAAGATGGAAGGGTACCTTACAACATTTTGCTCAATGTATATACACAGGTTGTAAAAATATTATTTATCCTCATTCGGAATTTGCAGTGGCATAGCCATCTTGCCATTTTGTATATTCGAAGACCTGATTTGCCATATAACTGCAGTAACAGTATATCTAATCTAGTATAAAAGAGTATGCTCACAACCCTGGGATTCTGCTTCTTTTACTGTCTAGCCTTAGAAGTCAGACCTGTTCTGTGCTTGAAGAAGAGAGCACCTATTTCTTTATGCATACAAAATTCTGCTCTGAAATAGAAAGTATTTTTAGTATCCAGCATTTTGATGTCAGCAGAAATGTTGCTAACTACTGTATTAAAAATAGTTTTTTATGGCAAATTTAGTTTGCCCTATATTATTCTGTTGTTGCAGAAAAGGAGGCCTTTCAGCTTAGAATAGAGTGACAAATGACTTTGTTTTTTTGATTGATGGGTTTTGAAGACCATGTTTCAGAATTTGTGATGACTTCTCAGAGGTGATTGTTGTCCAAAATCATTGCTCACAAGTTTTTGGGTTTTTTGTTCTCCACAAGTTGTGACTTTACTTTTAATAAGTAATGAAATAACTATAGGAGAAGGTCTTTCCACTATACATTCCTGCAGACCTGTCTTAGTAGGATAACTCAGACCTGTCTTAGTAGGATAACTCAGTCTCAGACCTTGGTGGATGGAAGGCTGTGATCTAGCAAAGCACTTTACACAGGTAGTTGTTTTCAACCATGTGCTTGAATGCTTGGCTAAATGATGATGGACTTCAATCACATGTGTAACTGTTAACTGTCAGCTTGGTGCACAATTAACTTGGTGCTTCAAGGAACAGCCAAAAGGCCTGAGGTCTCACTTCAGGCTTATTAGCCCAGTGGCTGTTTTTTAGTTGGAACCTCTTATCAAATAGATATCTCAGAATACATGAATAGTGTTTCTACCTTTTGGGACATTTTGAGTATTAGTTGAAAAGATGACTCAAGCCTCTCTTCTCTGAGGAGGGATTTTGTCCTTGGAAGTTCCGTATTACAGTACCACTGAATTCTCTGCCAGAACTGCTGCTTCCTGCTAGTTGCCATTATTTTATCTGAAAATAATGACAGGACTTGCAGAGCAATTCAGTACATGTGGTTTTACCGCACTGCAAATATTCAGTAGCAATGCATATTGGTGTAGCTCTCACAGACAGGACTGATGGCTCTGTCTTCTGTCCAGTCAGCAGAATTTCGTTGCCTTTCCTCTGTTTCCTGTATTTTGCAATGCTTTTGCAAGTCAGCACACAGAAAGCATTTGCATGTGTTTAGTTAAGTGAGCAGTGCTTGATGGGCAAGCTCGCTTGCGCTTGCGGTTAGTAATGAATAGAATCTTCTCAGTCCAAGCAGTCTTCTTATCCGTAGTGGTGGCATTGCTGAGCCACAAGCTAAAGCATGTAAACAGATTACAGAGTGCTAAAGAAAGGAAACATGCACGCAAGGCATTAAAGCAGGAGAAAGCAGCACTCCATACCCCTGAATGAACACACCAAAGTGTGCAAGTGGGTAAAGAAAGTGGGTATTTTAAACCAGAGACACATCTGCCCTTTTTCAAAGATGGACCAAAGCATTTCTCTCCTCCCTGCCCTATTCTGTAAGAACAGAAGAAGGGACATATTTGATTGGACCCTAGGTTTATGTTTTCAAAATAAACCAAAACACAGTGAAGTTTAGGAACAAGCCAGGATGTACTAACATCTTTAAATGCTCCCCCATATTTGACTAAGAGAACTTGATGTGGCCATTGGGATTTTTCTCCTACAAATCTTTAACTATCCTGTGTTTCCTCCATGGCCTAAGTTATTTCTGTTGCTAGACAGAGTCAGCTTACAGTTTTTGTTTCATCCCACCAGAGGGAAGAAAAAGATGAAGTTATAACTATCTGTGTTTTGAGGAAAGACAGGGGACTACTGCTTCTGGGATTGAACACATACATACACACCACATACACTCCTTCAAATTGGTATGTTGTCCATGTAGGTGCTGAGAAAGGACTTTCTGGAGTGAATACCTTTGCTTTGAAAATAAATAATTGGAGAAAAAGAAAACACCTAAAAATTAAAGCTAAAAGGCAGACAAGTAGAACCAACATTTTTAAAGTGTCATAATATTTGAAGCAAATTAATATTTTAATATTTGAAAATGGAAATACTATTTGTGAAGGCTTACCATTATATGACAAATGCTGTAAAAGAAGTTCCTTAGAAGATAATAGAGAAATAGTAATCTTTTTGCTTTAAAACTTGCAACCCATTTGCTTTAGTAAGTTCTGTCTTTCTATCTTGAAGTATAATTTGGTGTGGAAGTTGTTCCATTTGAAAGCAAATGTGTACATATTCAAAAAGCCTGAATAATATTCAAGCTGTAAGGGCTAGTGAAATGTAAAAGAAAGGTCATATTTCAAAGACAAATCAATCTTTCAAGGATAAATTTGGTAAAATCTTCCATTTATACGACATACTCTTGAATTATTTTAGGATAACAGATGAGACGCTACCCAAAAAATTGGCTGAATTATTGTCAACAGACAACACAGAGTGATGGAGAAGTAAGTTGTCAATTCACAACAAACTCTCCTTGTTTTTGCTTTTGAAGTGGGGACAAAGCCACTCTGGAAACAAGCTATCTCCACTGATTCCAGGAGATATTTGTGTAGAGAACTTGGAGATATATTTTAGGCCAAATTCTCCTGTTTCACAATACATGTAATATTTACCTCTTCCAGAAATGGTCAGAGGTATTGAGGACAGACTGTGTGAAAAAGGGGAGTCCCAAGACACCTTGTCTTTTTGTTATTTCCTTCATGCAAGAGATGCTGTGGGCAGGGTGTGCACTTCTCAGTGTCACTGCTTCAATGCAGAGCAGAAATGCATGCTTGTGGTTCTCCTGTTAGACTATGGCTGTAGGTCACTGAGGTCACTGAGAAAGAGGCTTGGGGGAATTCTTCTCCTGCCTCTTTTCACTTGTCCACCAATAGTGCAGGCCTTTCCTAGTGTATTCAGCTGATTCAACTCCTGTGCCAGAGTGCAATTGGTGATAGCTCCCAGCTCTGAAGTAGTGTTGGAAGGATTCCAAAAGAGGGAAAGGGTTCCCCATCTTCTTGATTAAATACTGGCTTGTCCTGTGTTGAGCACAAAGTATTCTATTACCATTTTCATGTTAAATCCAGGTGGGACTGTGCCCTTCCCAGGCCCCCTCCCTCAGGGCTATCTTCTGTTAATGGGCCATCAACGCCTTGCCCATGACTCATAGATAACTCCTGGAGGGAGTTATCTCTGTTTAATGGGCCAGAAAGGACCCCCTGCATGACCCATCATCCTATTGTGAGATGCTCCGCCCAGGGGGAGGAGCCAAGCATTCTCATCTGGATATAATCTGGGGTTTGGGACAGTAGAAAAGGCCCTTTCCACTGGATTCCCAGAGGAGCAGAGCTACCCGACCTTTCTACAGGATCACTGCTTCAGGAAGACCACCTCGTCTGGACTGCTTCCATCACCCTGCTCAGGTTGTATTCTGACTCTGTCAGTGGTCTTTGGTATTTTTTTTTTTTTTTTTTTTTTTTTTTTTTTTTTTTTTTTTTTTTGCATTTATTTTATTTTACCTTTTCTTCATATTAAATTCTATTTCTGACTTGGAGCCTCTCACTGGTTTTGCTTTCAAACCACTACATGGCTGCAAGCTGAAGAGTCTTGCAGCTTCTTAGAGGCCTACCTACAACATGTCAGCATGTGATAGCTCTTTCTCAGCACTAAGGAATTTAGCCAGCACAGCACTGCATTTAGTTTCTTATCTGGGGGCTTTGTTTTGTGGATCAGAAAGCAGGGATCATTTGCATAGAATGATACAACTGAAATTGCCTAAGATGACCCAATTTTAATAAATTCAATTGTGCTTTCTCTCAGTTTGCAATTATTTCTGGCAAGCTGTGTCAGAGATTATATCATCAGTGGAAGCTGAGGACTGGGTATATGATTCTTCTTTCAGCCAACATTCTGGCTTTTCATGTAATGCTATTCGGACTGAAGATGATCTGGTACCATATGTTTTATCTCCCAAATAAATCTGATTCTAACCACAAACACTCCACAAAGAAGACAATAGTGCATAATGGCTGTGAAGAAGATTGGGACTTGAGAAATTTGTTTCTCTCTCCACTATTTATTCTTCAATTTTCACTGTTAACTATACATCAAAGAAAATGTTTTTACATAGTGCTTGGCACTGAGGATGTCAGACAAGGTCTCCAGAGGCAGTTATAGCAGTAAGATATATATGTCAGCAGTTCCAACATTGAGGTTTTTTTGCATACATTAATCTCTTGTCTCCATTGATTAAAGTTGAGAGCTAAGATTAAACTCTGTAGGTCAAGTTTGACTTTGTTATTATTACACTGATTTCAAAGACTCATCAATCAGTTTGACTCGTTCAAAGGTGACTGTGTAGAGTTAGGAAAGATTTTCGCATTTAACTGTTTTCCTTCCAATTACACATGTGTTATTTCAGTTAATGGAAATGTTGTCTCTTTCTCTAAACAGTCTTCATTGAGAGCTTTGCTCAATATTTTTGTCTGTTTGATTCAGATGAAGAAGCATTGGTTTTCAGCATTATTATTAACACTAATGTTGCTGTTGTCGTCATTGTCATCATATAGTCCAGTTTTTTACATCTGTTTTCATAGATACATGCATCCAAACTCATCCCTACAGTGAGGACAAAGATCTTAACAGCTCTTCTGCCTGTCACTGAAATACTACTTGCATAATATTCACTTGATATTACGTCTATGTGATTTCAGAAAGATTTGCTCAGTACCAATGTCTTTTGCTGTATAAATGCATTTCTGATCAAATCAAGGGCTTTTTTAACAGTGGCTTGATAAACAATTTTCATTGTTCTCTGATAAAACTAAGAACCCAACAAAATACTGAGGAAAAGCCATTTCAAAATAGGCAACAGAGAGCTCTGTTGAGTGAGAACAAAATAGCAATGTCTCTTTAACCTCTTCAAAAACCTGAAAATGACAGTTATACATTAATTTATGTCCAATCATGGCTGTAGACATAAAACACTGCTTCATAACTAACTTTGATGAATGCTTGAAAGCTTCTGCCGGTGCTGATTTTGTCCACGTGCCCAGTGAGTCAACCTGCTCTTGTAGGAAATAGCTTCTCTTTTGCAGCATTTAGAGGTGGAATCCATTCACTGAATTGTTGGCTGCTCTGAATCCCACTTTTTCCGTACTGCTTGATCATAGCAGTGTTTGGAAAAAAAGGTTTGGCTTTCCAGCTATACACTGGAAAGCAGTCAAAGCAGAAGGTCATTCTCAGAAGGTTCCTGTGCAAATTAACTAAACAAAGTATCTTTTTAGTAGCAGTTGCCAGTTTATTATGCAAATGTCTGTCTGCCACTGAATGCCTTTGAGTTTTTCCAGTATTTTTTTGCCAATCCCAGTCAGGGCAGTGTGAGTGCTCACCTGAATTTTGCATCCCCTCTCCCATGTGCAGGTCTATGAGTTTCTGCCAAGCTGACTTGTCAGTAATCAGTCAAATATTACTTTGTGCATAATATGTATTAGTGTTTTTCTCTCATCCCACCTTATTAGAAATTAATGGAACCTTCTTTTCTTTGTCTTCAAAATCTTGGGATTTCAATAAATATTCAGCTGGAGCAATAATGTAGTACATTACGTACTCTGAAATTTTTGGAGAATTAGCCTTTGAGAAACACACTCACAGAGTAGAAATTAACTCTATGTTTAGAACTAGAGTACCAAATTAAGACAGTAAAATCATAACAGATGAAACAACTGCCATCTCTTGCTATAGCAAATGTATAGGTTGGTCTAGCAAAGAAAGAGCAATGGGAACTGTCTCTTTGAAGAACAGAGAAGCATTGGGTCATTAAATCTCACTGTTTTTGTTTAGGTCACTAGTCTGAGATAGAACAAGTTTAGTCACAAATTGGAGACTCAATTGACAGTCTTGTCCTATTCTTGTCTGTTTCTCATAGGACCATAATGTTTCCTAGTAGTACCAGGTTAAGAGTCTCTACTCATTTCTCAAAGAACTTTTTGTGCAAAACAATATACGTTAACTCAAGGAGACAGCAAAAGAAAATATTTTCAGACATTATTTTTAAAACAAAGCATCCCAGATGTACTTTCAGTCTTATTTTTAAGAAAGAGCAATTCCTGATTATTGGATTTCTCCATAAAATAAATTCTTGTTAGACTACAGTGAAAAATGCCATTGAAAACCAGCAGTTTATCTGTTCAGGGGTCTTCTTGCATCGGACAAGATTTATCTGACAAGATTCATATGTGTAATGCTGGCTGGTACAGCATGACATCATAGTTCTAGAAGTTCTTGCCTTAAGAGTAGCAGTTAAAGGCCCAAAGCAAAGATACTTGCAGCTGAAGATCTCATTTACTCTTCTGCTTGTTTCCAACATACAATGATACTTTCATTAGATCAGAGAATTTCAAAGAGTGTTTTCCTACTTCATCTGTGTACAATAAACAACTATATATTGTAACTTGAAAGTTGGGCTACAATTTACAGGTGTGATTTTTCTTCTCATTGTGCTGGTGCTGATTCTTTTCCTAGTCATTCTCCTGTTTATCTGGACACTGACCTTGATATATGGGGCAAATCTAGACAAGCTCCATGGCAAAAGAAGAAAGTTTTGAGCTTCAGTACCACTGGTTTTTGATTTATAATTTTGATTTTGCTGTCTTTGCCTGCTTTACATTCCACTAATTTTTTTTTTTTTCATGAAAGAATAAAAGCAACATCAGTAAGGATGGCATGTGTGATAAGTGCAGAATGAGTGATGAGGTCTTTGCTGTCCATTTGAGAGGGAGATTTCTTCTTAGTGTCTCACTATGTCTGAGTTGTGTGATCTGCTCTAATATTTTGAGTGTGGCTTGAGAGTGAAGGGACTTATACCACCATATCAGAAACAGACAAGGAAATGATAGACATTATCAGTCAAAGCATGAAGGTCATACAAGTTATTTTAAAGCTTCAAAATACCTTCATTCCAAGAAAATTCTCAGTTTCCAGAACCCATGCTCACATTCTAAGGAGTGGTATTGATGCATGTGTTCAACTGCAGTATCAAAAATAAGCAGATACCTTCTAGACTACTAGATTGAAGATTTTGTCACCCACTTCTCAAGGAACTTCTGGTCTTGACTGAATAAACGCCAATGGGACATGCTATTTATGGCATTTCCAGTGGGCTCTTGTACCTCTAGAAAAAAGTTCACAGTCAAAATGGTATTCTCTCTGTGTATGCTTTGCAGAACACTTACTCCTCATCAATCAGCTATAGTGTTGCTTTGGCTTTGAATTAAGACTTGACTTGCTACAGCTGTGCACAGAAGATGACAATGATCTGTGGAAAATTCAAATTCATTTAGAGTAAGCTGAGGACACTTGTGAAGATGTGCAGAACACAAGAGGGTGTTTAAAAAAAAAAAAAAAAAATCCCAAATTCACCTGAATGGAACAAGAGAGGATATTATTTTGAAAATACTGGCAAACTCTCAATCCGCAGCTCATAAACCTGCCTCATGCTGAGGTTTAGGAAAGCAAAGTCAGAGGGTGAATGTCAAGGTTACCCAGCTCTAGTATGTGGATGCCTTTTTTTAATTGTAAGATGAGATCGTTAATTTCTTGTTAGTCATGTTGTGTTAGCCATGTAAGTGAAGTGACAGTCGAACTAACTGAAGTAATTTTTATAGGAATAGAGTTCATATAAAAATGAGCAATATTCTGAGAGCTGCTTGCTATTTACAGGAGGAAGTGAGAACATGGTTCAGTATGTCTACCCTTCCTGTTCCATTCAAATTATCATTCATATAGTTTTAGCCCAGTTCATCAACAGCTCTGGGGAAATCTTTAAGACCCAGACATAAGTCACACACCAGGTTTTTAAATAAGGATCATTTTTCATGTTCTGCTTGAATTTTCAGTCTTTATAGGATCTCAGCAGGCCTCATACATTAATAGGAGAAAATTCAGCAATTCACTTTTGTCTGTATTATCCCACAGCAAAATTTAGGTCATTTCAAATGAGAATTTTAAAGATTTCACATATATGTTATAAATGATCAAGAGCCAATTCAAAATCCAAAGATTTATTTAGCAATTTCAAAAATCAATTTCTAAATACCATGATAAACCAGGACAACATCGATCGAATGCTGGGTAGACAACCAGGCAGCAACAAGGGTGCTCTCCAGTATTGCCCACGAATTCAGAGTCTCAGCGCAGGGGTTTGATACGGTTTTTCTGCCCGGAGGCAATGCACGACTGCTTCAATGTTCTTTACTCCCCGAGGGATGTTTTGAAAGGATTTCCTGAAGAATTGAAAAGAAGTCCAAAAAGAGTCACTGAATCTTCTTTTGGGGCACTTGATGAAGTCATCTGCTAGATTTTCCATTGTGATCGGTATAAGGTTCTTGAGTAGCTGCGAAAATGCGGCCTGCCCCTGATTAATGAGCCATCTTAACGTTATCTCCACTGTTTATGTTGCAAATATTGTGGTGGCACCTCTAAACCAAAAAAGACTGGAATTCTGGAGATGCCCTCGGACTGTCTCCAAGAATCCAGGTTTTTAACTTCAATGTATAATTTTCCACATACAACTTTAATACACAAATTTATACAATGCATCTATTACAATATATGTAATTGGTTTTTTCTAGCTGTTATAAATGATCAATAGCCAATCCAATATCAAAGAATTTATTTAGCAATTTCCAAAATCAATCTGAGACAGCCACAATAAAATTGGACAACATCGATCAAATGCTGGGTGGACAGAGGAGCAACAGCAACGGTGCTGTCCAACCTTGCCCACAAATGCTGGTTCTCAGAGTACAGATTTTATACAGTTTTTCTGCCCGGAGGCAATGTCTATTGTGAGTCTTTGTCCAGTCTGCATATTCATGTATTTCTTTATTTCAGTGTTGGGTTTTGAAAGAATTTCCTGCCAGTATGAAAGGTGTTCCGGGAAACTTGTATTGGGATGCTGATCTGTTCAATCTCCACCTAGATTGATATCAGATGTTGATCAGCCATGAAGTGGAGGTCCACCCTTGATGAATGGGCCATCTCCCATTCAGCCTTGCCATTTCTGTTGCAAATTCTGCCATTTCACAGTTTCGCAATGGGCCTTGGAATTTCTGAGACTCCTTGTGCAGCTTTGGGAATCCAAACTTACGGTGACAATTTCAAGTTTATAACATACAATATTATTTATACGCGAATTTACTCACTACATCTACTACATAGCCATCAAACAGTTTTCATGAATTTTTTCCAGGTATCAACACAGACTGGTGGATGATTGAGGGCAGCCCTGTGAGAAGGACTTGGGGTGCTGGTGGCTGAGAGGCTGGACATGACCCAGCCATGAGCATTCCCAGCCGGAAAGCCAAACGTGTCCTGGGCTGCATTCAAAGCAGGGAAGGGAAGGGATTCTGCCCTCCTGCTCTGCTCTGGTGAGACCCCAGCTGGAACCCTGCATCCAGCTCTGGGGTCCCAGCACAGAAGGAACATGGAACTCTTGGACTGAGTCCAGAGGTGGGGCATAGAGATGATTAGAGGCATGGACCACCTCTCCTATGGACAAAGACTGATGTAATTGCATTATTCAGCCTGGAAAAGAGAAGGCTTTGGGGTGACCTAATTGCAGCCTTTCAGTAGGGGAAGGGCTGCTACAGCAGAGGGAGGAGGGAAACCTACTGGAAAGAGAGGGAGCCTACAAGAAAGATGTAAAAATACTAAAAAAGGACTTATAGTGACAGGACGAGGAGAAAGGTACTTAAAGTGGAAGAGCATAGGTTTAAAATAGATATCAGGAAGAAATTCTTTGCTGTGAGGGTGGTGAAGCACTGGAACAGGTTGCCCAGGGAAGCTGTGGATGCCCCTGGCAGTGTTCAAGGAAGAACATGGTGTAGGGAAGGTGTCCCTGCCCATGAGAGGGTGGTTGGAACTAGATGATTTTTATGGTCCCCTCCTATCTAAGCTGTTCAATGATTCTATGATACATCTATTTTCTACATAATTGTAGTTTCTCTCTTTTTGTAAAGCTAGAAATAAAGTTCACTTGTTCCTTGGTGTTTCAGGAACACAATGCATGCATATCAGTGGCAAATCTTTCAGCTGTAGAAAATGTCTTGATTACTTTAATCCCTATTCAGTAAGACATTTATGCATATGGGCATATCTACTTTGCTTTAGGCACATAAATTATCTTCTTTAGTTCAGCTATATTATCCACGTGCTGTAAAACAGATTTCAATCTTGCTCAAACTCTGTTTTTTTTTTTCAATAGGAGCCTCAGCATATAGAAGGTTGCAACACAGACAGCTAAGTGCATTCCAGATGCGTTATGGTTTAGAGGAGAGGTACAAGATTCTAGAGCCATAAATTCTAGATTTCTAGGCCTAGTCTGTACTCTTCTTAAAGCCATATTGTTTTTAATATTTATGCAGCTTGCTTCCTTTTTAAAATCCTTCTCTTCTAGATACTGCTAAGGATGGCACCCAAGCATTTCATAATTTTTTAATATATGATCATAAAAAGTTTTCCTTCTCCTTATATTTGTAATATATGATCATAAAAAGATTTCCTTCTCCTTATGTCTGAGGACATGAGGGTCCCCAGAAGCAGATTGTTTCTGTATCTGTGCATGTGCTTAGAGGGGCAGTATGCTATGTGGACACCTTGCCCTCCTCTGGGAGAATGTCCCAGGTAGATGGGACAGTCCCCTGGACCATTCTCCAGCTGCTCTACCTGTTTTTTCTGACTGTGATACTGCCTACATATTGCAGAAGCCTTCCTCTGTCACAGGTCGTGTCTCTTATAATACAAAGATCAAACCCTTCCTTTTATTTTGACCGGAAGCCAGGGAAAAGAGCAAAGCTCTGAGCTGCTCTGTTCTTAGCCATCTGTGTTGCATGAAAAAACAGTCTGTTGTGTATAAAATCAGCTGTGACTGTTTTAAGGGGCATCTGTTCTGTACTGAGGCATAACTGTTGACAGCATTTAGACTCCACGTCAAAGGTGCCCAGTCAGTCTAGCTCAGTCTGGGCCTGACAGGATGGGTGTGGCTTCTTGCTAATCATCAGGGAACAGCTGTTTGAGTGAGGCAACAAGAAAACCTGTACAACTGTCAGCCATTCAACAAAAGGGGAGAGCATCTCAAAGAGGCACCCCACTATAGTTAGGAAAAGGAAGGATTCAGTTAGTTTAGTATCAGCTTTACTGTTTGACTTTGGCAAATCATTTGTTTCTTGATATTTTATTGATAAACTCAGCTCAGTTTTAGGCCGCTGCTTCACTGGAACAGGTAAACTTCATGGTACTTGTATAATACAGGCCTAGAAGGAAGATGGTGAATTATTTGAAGTGCTTCCTTATGCAGTCTGCCTTAGACTTCCCCAAGATAAGCCGTCTGCTCTTTCAAGTCTGCTGGATTTTCAGAGATCTGGATGTAGATTTAGCTGCACAGGATGCAGCATTGATGGGAGGAGACTGCTGTCAGCTTATGAACATGAACAACACTTTCATAATCTGCTACTGTAACTCCAATGTACTAAATTTCTACATTCGTCTTTTGGACTGCTTGTTTGGTGCCTTTTTTTTTTTTCTTTCTTTTAATTTGTTTTAAAAGGACTACTTCTAGCAGCTACTGTTGGTGAGAATTTATTGAGTGGTTTAATCACTTCTGAATGAAAGGCAGCTGCAAAAAGATGTAAATAGCTGCTGGTTAATGATGTGATGGCTTCTCTGAGGGATTAAACGAGGGATTTTCCTCTCTCAACAGTTTGTACTACATAGCCAGTGTCACTACATAGCCAGTGACTGTTTAAGTCTCACATGCTTACCCGGTAAGTGCAGCTGAGTACTATCTTAGGTTTTTTATGCAGCTGGCCTCAGTAGAACTGCTAACCTGGTAAATCAACAGCCCCAGTCTTGTCTGCTTTAATTTCCATTGTGTAGGTACGTCTCCTGCATGTCTGCACAGCAGAGCATAGAAAGAACCATAAACTCATTCTCTTTGTATCCCAGGTCTTTTGTTTCTCCTTAATGTTTTCAGAAAATAAAAGGCTCACTGGGAATTAGGTGAAGCTATTTTCTCTCTGTGCTTACAGCTTTGGACATCTAACCCCAACCTGATCCTTCATTGTGACAACAAAACAGAAGGTACTTGAGGTGAGTCATGACACAAAAGAGTATTACTGGCTATTTCCAATTGTTCAGTGTTTGTAATACAGTAATTCTTGCAGATCTAGATAAGTGTTCTGTTGTGTTTGGCATTGTAGAGACTAGTAATAAAAACTGCTTGCTATCTCAAAGGTCCTGCAAGATCCAGTGGAGAGAATTGGTACTTCCCGTTACAATGCCATAGACAGATTTGGTGATTTCGCATAAAACCAGAATAAACTAGTGTCGAAATTTGGGACTGAAACCTCTCAATGTGTGGGATCACCCAAATCCTAGTCAGATACAGAATACTAAAGAACACTCCTCTCATTCTCTCAGGCTCAGGTTCTGAAACACAAAGACTGCAATAAGTAAAACAGCTGAGCTAGTGTTCATCTCTATTGATCCTGTGCTGTGATCTGACATGATTGTGGGCCTCTTGGATGCATAAACATTAAAATTCATCATGTCCAGAAAACAGAAAAGTAATGTGAAAAAAATGAGGTTGCTTGATTTGTATGTGTATTCATTAGAGTCACCTTAGAAACAGATATTGGAAATATGTAGGTCATTCAAAATGTGTTCTCTAATATGGAGAAAGTTGTTGGGTTTTTTTCCTGCTGTTAGGAGGTAGGGTAAAGACTGACAGGGTGGGAGTGGAAGTGACAGGTGATGAAAGAGAATGAAAGTGACTATAGTAACAAAGCCTTTGAATTAATAACAGATGAGAAAACCTTGAACTAATTCAAGGCTAAAATATATGAGGATGTTTGTGTATGATAAGGCAAAAGCTATAACACTATGCAATTAAAGCTGAACATTAATCTGTAGGCTGCACTGCTCATTTGTTTCAGAAAACAGGATGATAATAAAAGATGCACAGAAGGTATCTCAGGTTAAGCCTGCTGCTTAAGCAATTTGTCTTCTGTAATACTGCAGGCTTCATTTATGGCAAAATGAACTCACTTCTTTTCATGGGTCCAGTCCACAATACTGACAATACTTCTAAGAGAACTAGGCTCAAATTTGCCCTTGGATATCAAAAGCTAACCAGTATTAATACTAGCTAAAAAATGAGCCAGAAAGAATCAGAGCAACATAACTTTGTACACCTATCTTTATAATGTAAGATCAACCTAACCAGATATAATAAAACCATTGAACTTTTACTAAATCAGACTTACAATCAGAGGGTCAAAGCCCATTACCTGAGTACGTTTCTAATTTGTATTTCCTAGCACTGTGCCATTTCAGCTTTCAGCAAAGTGGTAACAGCACTAGCAGCAGCACTGTACTGCATCCTGGTCCCTTCCAAGCACATTAGTTCATTGAAGGCCTGGCTAACTAGCCCTTCTACTTGTACCTTGTACTGTCCTCCACACCTGGGTGAACAGAGCATAAAAGGCTTCCATTCCAGTTTTAGACCATATCAAACCTACTTGTCATCTCTTTAGCATTTGAGAATTGCTAGCAAAAGTAGAAGGCAGAGCAGAATAAAAATTCTTAGCAGAATTTTCATAGCAATTTTGTTTCAATTCAACAAAGCCAAAAACATTTAACGGATGCTACTGGGAGAAAGACATGAAATGTTTGGGGGGTTAGGTGATGGAAGAACCTTTCATTTAATTTTTTGACTTACAGAGGATGGAAACAAAGACAGAGACTGTGAGGAACTGCCATCCAAGCAGCCAAAGATCAGCTTAGGAGATCTAAAGTCCTGACAGAACCAAATCTGGCAAGGTATCTCAGAGGGCTAGAAGAAAATATTCTATAGGTATGTTGGTGATAAAAGGAAAACTATGAAAACTGTGGGCCTTCTCTGGAAGGAAACAGGAGGCCTGGTTACCTGGGATGTAGAAAATACTGAAATACTCAACAGCTTTTTTTGCCTTGGTCTTCACTGGCAAGTGCTCCAGCCAGACCACCCAAGTCACAGAAGGCAAAGGCAGGGATTGTGAGAATGAAGAACCACCTGCTGCAGGAAAAAAGTCAGGTTTGACACCATGTCAGGAAAGGTGCACAAGTCCACAGGACCTGATGAGTTGCAGCTGTGAGTACTAAAGGAATGAGTGGGTGAAGATCTCTCTTGAGAAGTTCCGGCAGCCTGATGAAGGTTCCACTGACTGGAAAAGGGGAAATATGACCCCCATTTTTAAAAAGAGGAAAGAAGGAATAGCCAGGGAACTACAGAATGGTCAGTCTCACCTCTGTGCCTGGTAAGATTATGGAGCAGATCCTGCTGGAAACTATGCTGAGGCACATGGAAAACAGAGAGGTGATTTGTGACAGCCAACATGGCTTCACTTAAGGGCAAATTATGCCTGACAAATTTGGTGGCCTTCTCTGATGATGTTACAGAGGTGGTAGATGACTGACATTATTCTACCTGAAACTGTGCAAAGTATTTGACACTGTC
>VXBN01011753.1:0-17871 GCA_013397395.1 Sinosuthora webbiana | reverse complement strand
TAGCATTTTACTTTAGATATCCTCAGTGGTCTTTGGTATTGCTGTATAAAACAATACTATTGGGGGGAAAAAAGTATTTTTCCAGTTTGGAAATAAGGAAATTATTTGCAGCTTTATTAGAAATATTTTCAGTTGAAGTAGTGTCATCAGTGCATTGAATTTTAAAAGGTCCTAAAGTTAAAACACATCTGTGTGTCATTCATAACTGTTACAGAAAATCAGAAGAGGCAGCATTTTTGGTCAAATAGAAGCTGTTTAGAGTATGTATCTTCCAGTAAAGCTTTGATTTTGTAGAATTGGAAATTCTTCATGTAGAGTCACTTCTTCCACTGGGTTTAATGAAGACAAAGCACTGGGGTGGGGAATGCCCTAATAAATTCTTCACTCAGTGTGGGACCATTATCTATTGCTTTCCTTCTCTGTAAGAACAACAAAGGGAGCTGAATTGATTCACATGGCTTAATTACATGCATTAGGTAATAGTCTTCATCCTTAAGTATCACTTATTGCTCTTTCCCCATGCTTTCTGTGTAGAAATTTGATTGTAATGTTGCATCTGCCCTGTTCATCTGTTTCTGTGTTAGAACAACACCTTCAGTGTTTTAGCACATGGTTGTGAAATTGCCTTTCTTTCCTAATCTGTTTTTAAACTGATTTGAAGTCTTTGTTTCAGCATTTCAGAAAATTCTGCTGTTTTCTGGATTTTATGTTTCAGCTGTTAATCTAAAGTTATTCAAACAAACAAACAAACAAAAAAGGCAAAAAAGCAAAAAACAAAAAAAAACCAAAAAAACAAAACAAAACCAAAAACAAACAAACAAACAAAAAAAAACAAACAAAAAAAACAACAAAAAACAAACAACCAAAAAAAAAGCAGGCTGTACTTAAATACATCTGTGCTGCTCACAAATTGTCCAGAAAGGAAGTCAGAACTGATTTCAGCTTTTTCACTTTTTGTTTCATCTCTAATATTGCTGTCCTTTTCCCTTAGGTGTGCTGGGTTGTTTTTTTTTCTGACTTGGGTGCTGAGCAGAGGTGAGGCTTCAACATTCATTTATTTATGCCACCTACTTTTTAATGTCATTTGCCTGTCATTAGGCAATGTTTATCCTTTAACTCTTGGTTAGGTTTGTTTAAGCCCCAGTTTCCATTGCTCCGGCAGTTCATGGCGTGTTTTGTTTTGTCTCACAGTCTGTCATTCTACAGCCCTCCTGGTGACTGACTCAGCATGGAGAAGCAACTGGAGTTCAGCTGAATCTGCCATGTCCCAGCTGGCAAATATCCACTGCTTTCTTTTGTTATCAGCCAGTGATACACACCCCCACACCTTAGTAAGAAACAGCCCAGGTATAAGGGCAGAGTTTGAGTTCCTTTTTCTGGAAAGCAAACATTGCCCAATATTCATGTCAAGTTCATCTCAGTGATCTTTTTCATTATCCCATTTGATGTTTCATCAGAGCCGTTTCTTCCTTTGTTGGAGCACTTGGTTATTGCTTGAAGTGAAAGCTGTGGATTCATATTTAGCCTTTATCCTTTTAAATCTGAGTAAAGTACAAATAATCCTTTGCTCAGTTGAGTAATGCTCTAGCAGCTAAACAGTATAGAAAGGAGAAGGCAAACTTTTCACACTGCCATCTGTAACCAGCTAGTTCTGCCATTCAGTTTTTAGTTTGCCTGGGGCAAATAACTATCATGTATTACAGCATGCAAGAGATTTAATTTTTTCATGCAGTGAGTTACCAGCAGTTCACTGGAAAGGTTATCTTTTGTTGTATCAGTTGCTGCAGGAGATGTAGAATTTCCTAGAGATGATTTTGGGAGATGCAATCCTTTCATTAGAGCTAAGTCTGTGAAAATAGTGGGTAAATGTACTGCCACAGGCCAACTATATGTAAATCTATGATGATCTTGTAGCAGCACTCTCGTTTTACACTGTAGATCACAGTAGCTGCAAATGTTTGTGAGAGAAAAAGAATGTGGCTGAAGAGTAGCAGGGGATATTTGGGAATCAAGATGTTTCCAACTCCTGCATACTTGTGCTATGATCCTGAATTATGCCAGGCTCCTTTTAACTCTTAATATTGAACAATGAAAGTCCTTTCTATACTTGGTACACCCTGAGTAGTCTCCTGGTTTGGGAAACCAGGTGGTATTGGGATGAATAAACAAGAAGACAAAGATGCTGCAGCAATTTTAATAGCTTTAGGAAGTACAGTATGACACTGCCTCATCCAGTTTGACAGGGTGGGTTCCTACAGTGTCCAAGGACTCTTGAAAGTGCATAGCTTAAGTGTTTTTCATCTTGGAAAGGAGTGTGTAAAACAGTGCTTAGGCATGGAATAGCAACCTTGTTGTGCTAATAGTCGGAAGGCTGAATAGACTGGCTGACTCCAAGTAACTTTTTCAACAACTTCAGTAACTCAGGCTGAAAATTCCTCTACAGCCAGGAGACAGCACTGCCAACATTATGGTGAAAGGTTCTGGGAAAAACTGGTGAGTATGCAGGTTTTTTCAAACTCAAAGGGATTCTGCATTTGCAATGGCTCATGTCTTTGTCACAGCCTCACTCACCTAATTTTCTACCTCTCTGCACCTTTTTTTAGTACTATCCTATCCATAGTGATGTAAGGCCTGATTGAATCCTCATTCCTGCATACCAATGTGTGAAGGAAAAGAAAGGGACTGCAATTTCTATTTCTAGCTCACCTAAGGAAACTATAATCTGTGTACACAAAATGAAGCTGCTCCATATATATATCTAGGTTGAAAGAAATTGCTCTTTCTTTTCACTGCTATGTATCTTGTGATTGGTCAGGTTTGTAAGTGCTGGTGTCAATATTCAGTGAGAGCTAGCTCTGAGTGTTGCTGCAAGGAGCCCAGCAGGAGTGATGTTACACTCAGATACTTCTCCCAGAGCTTCTGCTGCAGCTCGAGTTGTGTCATCTGTTTCAAACCATTTTTAAAACACCTTACGACAGTATTTGTTTGTATAAATGCCTAGTCCTTTTTTAAGGCTGCCTGATCACATGATTTCAAGGCTATGGTATGACAGTTCAGCAGTCTGTCATTGTGTGTTGGAGTCCAGGGCATTCCTCTGGGTGCCCTGGGAGGTCACAGACCTTGGCAGAGAGGTTTGGGACCTGAGCAAGAGGGTTTGAGATCTGTACAGGGGGGTTTGGAATCTGTACAGGGGGTTTTAGACCCTGGCACAAAGCCCACAGAGACACAACCTTTGACTTCAGTCCATGGAAAAAAGCTTCTAACACTGAGAGAAGAATTACAAGTCACAAAGATGTGACAGACAGTAGTGTAGTGTGTCACAGGGTGGAAAACTTTGTAGTTTTAGGATTTATAGTATGTAGGTGCATGGGGAACAAGATGGAGGATTTAGGGTGTTGCCCTGTGTCCTTGCTTCTTCTCCCCTGACCTCCATCTTCTGGTGACGGCGGCACAAAGTAGTTAAAGGACATTGGGTCAAAGTAGTGATGACCCATTTAGTGTAGGTGATTGGTATTGGAACATAACTGTAAATAAGATGTATGTAGTTATCTGTATAAAAGGCATCAACCTGCCATCGAGAGGGGGAGTCATCCTGTCTCCGAGCAGCTGTGAACACCTCGGATGGGCACAGAGAACATTGTAAGATAAGAAAACAATAAACAATGTGAGAAATCAAGAAAAAAAGACCTTGAAGACTCTGCTTTTTTCTTGCGTCTGGCTCGGGGCCTTCAGAGAGAAAAAGACTTTTTATCATCTTTAAGCTCGGGTGCGGAGACCAAACCTGACAATTGTGCTGTGTTCATTTCCTTTTTGTCCTTTTAGATTGGCTACCTCCTGGTTCCGCATCAGATGTCAATGATGGGGAATAATGACAGCAAATAGGAGTGCTTGACATACAGATACACCCTGCAGTTAATGCCATGTATTTTTTATTGGCTTGTTTATCATCTTCTGAAAACGCACCAGTAATTTTTCTGAGTGGTCACTTTTCCAAGGCCTCTCACTGTTATATCTGTCTGTGTGCCTTGATATAGGTAAGCAGACGGCTCGAAGTGCCTGTGTGAAGTTAGTCCCTCAGCAGGTGCGCACTTTTCAGTTGTGCTGATAAACCAGCACCAAGGCCTCTGTGTGGGGTCAGAGTGAGGGAATGATCCATTCTACCTGATCATCACCTGGAGATAACTTGGTACATTAGACCTGGTAATTCTCAAAAACTGCCAGGGTACTCCCCTCTGCCCTTCCTTCCCACACCCCAAAACCAACCAACCAACCAACCAACCAACCAACCAACCACAAAACAAACAAACAAAACCCCAACCAACCAACCAACCAACAACAACAACAAAACAACAATCCCAAAGCATCCAACCACAGGTGACAATTTGGTTTGGAAAAACAAAGGAAAAACAGTGATATATGCAAAAGTTAGTAATCTCTGCTGAAGAATGTATCAGAGAAAAGTAAAAGTGACAGCAGGAGGGCTCCTGCAGTTGTGGTCTTAACAAATTGCTAAAGATCTGATTGGCTATTTATTATCGTTAATCCTAGTGGTCTACCAGGAAGGAAGGAAAATAATTACTAATGACAGATTTTAGTTAATTTATTGGTGGTGAGACTGTGTGTTCCAGGTGTTCATCAGTTTAGCAAGACAACATTTAACTATCAAATGTTCCTATTACAGTATGGTTAATTAAACATGATTAAGCTATTGAGTTTACAAACATGCAACTAATTATATATAATTACGCATAGTGGCATGCAAGATAGATGTGGTATTTAAAATGTTTTGTAAGATTTTGTGCTCTTAGTACGAAACTGCCTTATTCTTACACATAAATACATAAATAGTTACAGCTTGCTGTGTTTTTAAGCTAATGGTCCAAGTCTTGTGTGGATGGACAAAAGCTGGTACTTCTTTGCTAGTTAAATTTCTCTGGGTTTTGATGCTGTGTGATCAGTATTTGTTGGGAGCTGCAGGTGGTTGGATGGCCCACAGGAGCAGCTCCATAGGAGGCTGGTGAGGGGAAGGGGTGTGTCACGGAGCATCAGGAGGCTCTGGGCATGATTTGCAAACCTGGGCTTTAGTGGTGGGTTTGCTGCATTTCCCTGAGAGGGAGAGCTGGCTGTGCAGTTGTAACTGCTGATTTTCAGCCATATCCAGAAGCAGGGCATGGGGAGAGACCTCCTCTCCTTGAAGCCAGTGCTTGGAAGCAAAGCGGAATCGCTGAACGGAGTAAGGGAGGTGAATGAGTTACAACAGGTCCCTCCTCTTTTCCGAAAGGTGTATCACAAAGGGTGGGAGGCAGCTGCCCCAGGCAGGGCCCTTGGCGTGCTGTAGGGGCCAGGGGCACACAGGATAGTGGTGGCCGGGGCTGGCGGCCCAGAATGCAGAGGACGGGTGATGCACAAGATGGCAGCCAGTGGCCTGAGGACCCACAAGATGGTGTCTGGGGGCCCACAAGATGGTGGCTGGAGCCCACAGGATGGCAGCCTGCCGCCCAGAAGTGTTTCACACGTGTCAAGGCTACACAGATGACAAAATGAAGCATCTTCAGTCCTTCCCTTGGCATTCAGTTTCACGGTCATCCAGTTGGAAATACTGCAGTAGTATTAGGCAACAACTGGAAATGCATCGTAATACCAGGCAACTCGGGTAAGAAATCATGTCCTTCCCTCCTTAGTCATCAGTGAGCATTAGTTTAATCATTATTAATGAAATCAAATGAACATTAGTTAATATGTTTAAATAATTTTTAATGGTGCTTTTTAAATTTCTCTTTTATTTTGTACTGACAAAGGCGTTATTTTCTTGTTATTTTTCTTGTGCTGAGGTATACATCTGAAAGGGAGAACAGTTCCTCCTCCAATGGAAGTTTATGCCAGAAAGCGCTAGTAAATAGCTGTATTAAAACTGTAATAGATTTATAACTATCATGGGTTTTCGTAAACTGAGAGTGTATTGTGTGAACTGCTATTAATTTTCTTGTCCTGCACTGAGGTGGAATTTTGCGTTGGGTTTTCCTGTCCTGTTAAGGACAATCAATCTGGGCTGTCAGATACAGTAATGAGGAGCTGTGCCAGGTGAGTGCCAGCCTGACAAGATCCCGTGTTTGAGGACAAAAGGCCTTGCATCCCATCATTTGGCTAACCTTGACTTGGGTGGAACAGGCTTTACTCTTGCCCCTGGCCATGCTGGGCTCCTGTTTTTTACTCCTAATCCTCAGCAGAAGAATATTTTCTGTGCTGAGGGTCTGGAAATGGCATTAAAAAGTTGAATCTTTTTTCCTTTGTCTTTTGTAAGCAATAAACGACAATGAAATAAGAGTGAATGAGAATGAAGTTTTATCATGTGCCTTTCAGGCAGTTTTTATACTTGTTTCTAACAAGTTTAAAAGAGCAAAATAATATTGACTGACTATCTGGTTTTTACTTAAGGGCTCTTGAAAGGTAATCAATCAATTTGTGCCCTATACAGTGTTAGCTTTTTGGTTCAGAGAGACTGGGGAAAAATTCACCTGGCTTTTCTGGCTTTTAAGAAAACAGTGGGGCTAGAAGCAAACTATGATGAGCTTTGCCTTTGCCTTGATGGGATTAAGATGGGATGGTGTACTGTGACTGGGATGGTGTTTTCTCTGTATTTAGTTGACCATTGCAGGTTATGAACAGCCCATTGGCTAATGTATTTGTCTTTAGGCTACTGCTGAGTGGTTGATAGTCTCTTCATCTTGCATTTGTTACAGAAAAGCTTAAGATAATTTGAGTGAGTCTGGGGAAAGCACAGCTGAAAGGAAGAAAGGTGGGTTTTCTTGTTGTGCTTTTTAATAGGGAACTATAACTTGAAGGCTTTGTTCAAAAGCATTAAAATGCATGGAATTCTAATGGAACTGCAAGGGAAACAACTCCTAATCCCTGTTACCCAAGCACTCCATCACTGAAACTTTGTTCTTGACAAATGAACAGGGATGTAAAAGACCTTTTGGCCTCCAGACCATTTCAAGTGCTGTAGCCCACATCTGGACAGATCAGAACAGGACTAGGCAGGGAGAAGGGTGACCTCTGGCTTTGAGACAGCTGAGGGGAGATTTGGGTGTCTTTGAGAAGAGAGCCTGGTGATTTCTGCTTCTCTGTCACTAATGTGGATGAGGGCTTCTCCCCAGACCAAGTGTGAGCCATGACCCTTTATATTACCCCAGGGAGATGTAAGGATGGCTGTTAGCATTCAGGTAGTTTATTAGTTGTAGATGTTAACAACATTAAGATTTTCCATTTATGTTAATACACATGCATCAGCGTGTGTAGCAGGATTAGATTCGTTTGGAGGGGTTTTCTCTGCTAAAAACCCCACAGACAGACACACTCCACAGACAGACACAATTTTTCTCTATGAATTGTTAAAATTCATCTGAGGAGCCTGTTTATCTAGTCTGGAATAAATTGCTGCTGATGGAAGTGGTCTTCCTGTCTGGCCTCTGTATTCCCCCTAAGCTGATAGTCCTATCTTGTTGGGATGGCAGCCCAGCTGTGCTGGCAGCAGTGTCTCCCCTCTGCTACAGATGGGATGCAGCTGCCACCTTCACAAGCAGGCTGCAGTTATTTGGGGTTATAATTAATAAATCTTCCAAAGCGTGGATTTAGTCTGCTTTGCCCTATACCCTAGTTGCATTAAATGCAGCGAAAAATTGTTGAAAGGATTTTGGGATGGAATGGGGAGAAAAAGGAAAGTTTCAAAGTAGGCTTCAGCTTTGAGCTCTGGTCTACTGCTTTGAGAAGGAGCGCCCTGCTCTGCCTCACCCTGTTTTCTTCCCTGTTCCAGGTTTGTGGCTTTGTCTGCTGGATGATGTGTGTGACAGCTGGTCTGGTGTTTTTAATCTAGCTTGTTTAGAGTGTGCAGTCCCCTTTCTCTCCCAGGAAGCTGCTGTCCGGTTTTATCAAGCTTTGATGGTGAGGTGCTCCTTGTGTGTTCTGGTGCTCTCTGCTTTCTTCTGGTGATCTTTGCCTTCAGGTTTGTGGGACCAGCTCAGTGGTGGAGCAAGCTAAAGATCATGCTTGCACAAAGCCTACTAGAACAATGGAGGAACGGAAAAAAGAAAGTACAGGAAAACGCATGAAAATCTTGAAGAAACTCCATTGAAGCCACTTAATGACTGAGGAAAGGGCTGAGTAAAGGACAAAGGAAAATTATTTAAGAACACTAAGTAAGTGACCATAAAATGGGTGTTTATGTGTGAACATATTTGTGAAGACTTGCTCACTGCTTCCAGTATGTGGAATAAAAAAAAATAAAAAACACCTTGAGAGGGTTTTTGTTCAGTTGTGATTATAACCAGGTTTGTTTGCTCAGAGAGAAGAAATGAGGAAAAAATAAATAAAAGCACCTGACTGTAGCAGGCAGTGAAGGTGAGCAGGAGTGAGCTGGTGGCAGTTTGGCCTCATCCTCCTGCACCAAGCCAGAGGGTTTTGCCCTCGATGTCCCAAAGGAGATTGTGTCAGTGACCCACATGAGTGGTGCTTTTTCATAATTGCTGTGAAAATAATGGGACTTGATCACAGGCTCCAGAGAGCATATGGAGACTGCACACATGTGCTTTAGTCCCTATTTTGCCTTTAGGAGGCATGAGGTGCCAGGGGCAGTCTCAGGGCTGAGGAGAGGCTGGCCATGGCCAGTAGCAGCAGCCCAGTGCCTTGAACCTCACCCAGCCCCTCAGCCATGCCTGAGGTACTTCAGGGGCACCAATGTGAGGGGAGGGAGCATTGCCAGGAGCCAGGAGAGGCACAGGAGTTGGGAGTGAAGGAGAGAGGATGAGTTAGGGAGAAGAGGATAAGAGGGAGTAATTTATTTTTGCTTCTTATCACCCAAATCTCATTTAATTGGTAAGAAGTAACATGAATTTTCCCCAAGTTGTATCTGTTCTGCCTGAGATGACAATTGGTATGGGATCTCCCTGTCTGTATCAGTGTTTGTATCTTCACCCATCCCTTGTTTCACCATGTTTTTTTCCCCTGCTTTGCTGAGGAGGGTGAGTTAGAGAGTGGGTGGGCAGGCATTTGGCAGCTAGCCATGGTCAACCTGCCACAGAGAAATACTTCACTGACCTCTAAAGCATACCTGGGGGGAAAGGGTTTAGAAGTAGTAATTCTAGTGCTGACCACTGCTGGGATCTCTTGTGCTCTCCAGCATGCTGGTCACAAGGAGCTGCCCTGGGGCACTCTAAAGATCATGCTTGAGGAACAACAGTGGAAATCGTACCACACAGCAGCCCACACACAGGCACTTAGATGTTAAATTGCCTCCCATGAAGCAATCAATGGATCACTTACATATTTATTAATGTGCACTTTATAAAAAGTCTTTCTTCTCAGTTTTTAAAATTTATGTATTTGCAACAGGTGGTTTTGGGCCAGCGTTTTGTTGCCTCTGGAAGAGGAGAACCACAAGCAGCAGGGTGCAGCAGAAGAGATGTCAGCTCTGCCAAAATTCATGCCAGATTGGTAAGGCCAGAGAAAGAAGTTGAAAAGCACACAGATGGTGTTAGTCATCAGAGTTTGCATATTTGAATATGCACAATTCACTCACAAGGGACAGCAACTGCTACAAATCCAGAGCTTTAACCTGGCGGGTCTCTCTAGACTCCATCTCCACTGAGTTTGGTGCTATTTAATAGGCCTTGGGTGTGTGAATGAGAACAGGATGTGACCTGCTCTTAAACACAAAGCAGCTAAATATCAATTGTGGAAAGGACAATCCTTACTGTTGCCTGGTTTGAGATGTTTGGGACCCGGGGGTGTGCAGCAGCTTCTGCTTGGAATGGGAACTCTGAATCGGGGAGTGCATTTTGTGGAAACTGCAGGTGGCAGTAGAGGCTAAGTTTTACAGAAAAAATGTTTTAAATTGCTGCTCTCCACGGTAACTTGGCATATGGTAAAAATTGGGATCTCTGCGAGGGCCTTCTCTTAAAGGCAACACTCCATGTTTTCAAGGATTTGGCAGCTCCTTTCAGGTGCAGTGTTTTCAGTAAGTGTAATGACACTTTCTACTCCCTTTGGAATGCCCTGCATTGCTTTTCCCTAGAGTGGAGGGGCTTCTAGTGTTTACTTCACAGCATTTGCAGTGCTCTATAAATGTTCATTGAACTATGCTTTGATTTTCTGTGTTGCAGCTGAGTAAGTAGCTTATGTGGTGTGTTACTTACCTTTATCACTATCAAAATTGTGTCTATTTGAATTCAAGCAGTGGGTCAATTGCTCTGAGTTAACCATAGCACTTTGAAATCCTGTGTATTACACAGAAAGACCTTGAACTTATCTGAGTGAACTTAAATACAGGGCATTTTAGCAGTCTCAGTTTGGTTTCTAGTCACTGAGAAGACTTCATTTCAACGATTAGCAAAGAAATAATGATCAGACTGTTATCCCCTGTGCTCTATGTATTTTTGACTTAGGGGTTTAGTTACCTGTCACCCAGTGCTCTCTCCTTTAGGATGTGCATTTATTTGCCTGGTTCAGCTGGAATTAAGGCTGTATTTAGGTTTATTGCACACCATGGGGAACTTGAGAGACAGAGCACTGAAATAAAGGTGAGCTTGTGTGGTTCAGACAGCTCATTGTATAGACAGATGCATGCCAGTGTAGGCTGAGATCAGCTGGCAGGGTATGTTATGTGCCTGGGTATATTTTGTTAGGTTATTCTGTCCTATGATTAATCTGGAAAAACTTTCCAGAACGTCTAATGTTGCTATTTCTAAGTCCTGAGGTGGGGCTTAGTACAGACAAATCACTGTTTAAAAAGTACTAATTGCTGTTAGTTGTACCATAATAAGTTAAAATCCCAGAGAGACTCATGCTGATGAGACAGGGTCAGTTCAAAATTTGTATTTAATGTTCTTGGTAACATGTTTTCCAATTAAAAAGCAATAGCAAAGTACTTAGATGTATTGCTGGGAATTAAATACTTCTCTAGAGCTAATTGCTTTTGTTGGTAGTTTTTCAGATGTACACTAGAAAGACAAAAAATAGTTTGGACTGTGAAGACTCATCCCTGTTTTGAGAGGCTTCCTTGACACAAAGCACTCTGATGTTGTTTTTCCCTCTTGTGTTCCATCCTAGGTGCTGATTACAAGCCATATATCTGCATATATCACTCTTGGTTGAAGCAGGAGTGTCAGGGAATGTCTGCACAGGAGCCAGTGCTGTTGGAGAGCACATCCCAGCCTCCCAACGGGAAATACCAGCCCACACTATGATGTACAGCTGTATTAGATATTAAAAAGTGATTATTTAGGGCATGTAGAAAAGAGAGCACCTTATAAATTAAGCGAAGAACAAGATGCATTTTAATAACTCTTCCTTTTTAATGGGAGTGTGCATATTGCACTTTACTGTCAGTATGCTGCTGTTGGGGAGGATCCCAGGGAGGGGGCTCAGAAGGGAAAAAGGTGTTTTGTGCACATTTTCAATCACAGTTTAAACATAATTAACTCAAGCTACAGACATGAGCCCTTCCTATTCCCTTTTCACAAACATTTGTCTGAATTTATTTGGCTGAATGTCTGCTGAGAGCAAATGCCAAGGTTGTGTTGCCTGCCCTGAGTGCCAAACTTCACTTGTGTGCAGGAAGGTGCCCATACTTATCAAAGCCAGGGAGAAGTAGAGTCCCCTGTAATTTACCTTGACAATTATAATCAAAGCCACACAGTTCAAATGATGAATGTTTGATCTTCAGAGCTTATAATAAACACAGAGGAGAAACACCTCAGAAGCTTTTTTATTGAATAAATTTAAATAATGCCTTAATTTTAGAAAAAAAATTGCATAGGAGTAAATGGCTAAGTTAATCAAAGTATTAATTTGTTCAGCTCTTAGGGATATGTAAAAGCTTAAGTAATCTGTAAATATCACATTTGGCATGTGCAAACTTATCACAAAATATGAGTTGGAGAAGAGAGACTGAAGAGACCTGAAGAGAGACTAAGCAAATATGTTTTAATGATGCTTGATGGGGGCCAATAATCGTCATGTTTGGGAATGGTGTAGGAAATGGCACAATTCCAGTTTCAGGCCATCAGTTAATGAGTATTTCCCTCAAGACCAAGCACTTGGTGTTGATTCCCAGTCTGTGCCATGCATAGAGATGTGCTGGCCACACACAGCTTTTGGCAAAACTTCTTTCCTGTAGCAAGTGAAATGCAAGGTGTGCCTTGGTTTATAAAGACTCTGCAGCTTAGGTAGAAAAGAGAGAAAAGTGCCACTGGCATATGAAATCCCCCTGCAGTGGGTGCCAGAGGTGATGGCAGGCTGGCTGAGGCAGCAGCACTGTGAGCCCCTCCACTGCCTCTGGGTTCAGCAGTGGTGAGCAGCACCCATGCATCACAGGCAGGTTGGAATGGAGCTTTCCAGAGGCTCCCTGAGGAGCTGTGAGAAAGTGGTCTAAGAAGTAGACCACTAAAATCTAACTGATTTTAAGGTGGCTCTGTAACAAATGTGGGTCTGTTGAGGCCTGGCACCAAGCTCTGGTGGCTTTTGCTGTCATTTGGCCACCCTTGGCAGCAGTCCATCAGGGTGTGCAGGGTCACTGCAGCTGTACTGAACAAAGGGAATGGTGGCACCATGCCTACACAAGTGACAGCACAGAAAAGTGGGTGTTTGAAGTTAATGCTCCTCTGGTCCTGCTCTGCCTGCTTTATGTATGTGAAACATTCATGGGGAGGAGTACTGTGCTCTTTCCTAGATTGACAGGAGATTTTAATTTCTTACAAAGTATCAGTCTTGATCTGATTTAGTTATTTCAATCTTGGCATGTGGCTCTCGTGTGGTGTATTAACAGTCTCAGAGCAGTCTTAAGTAGGCTTAATGAAATTAATGTGAGTATTAGTCAAATACTGTCTGACAATTTTCTTAGGCTGTACTCTGACAAGAGTTGTGGCTGGGAAATTATGATTTTCTTTTGTTATTTTATTTCACTTAATATTGATGTGTGGGGCNAATGGTGGCACCATGCCTACACAAATGACAGCACAGAAGAGTGGGTGTTTGAAGTTGAAGTTTATGCTCCTCTGGTCCTGCTGTGCCTGCTTTATGTATGTGAAACATTCATGGGGAGGAGTACTGTGCTCTTTCCTAGATTGACAGGAGATTTTAATTTCTTACAAAGTATCAGTCTTGATCTGATTTAGTTATTTCAATCCTGGCATGTGGCTCTTGTGTGGTGTATTAACAGTCTCACAGCAGTCTTAAGTAGGCTTAATGAAATTAATTCGAGTATTAGTCAAATACTGTCTGACAATTTTCTTAGGCTGTACTCTGACAAGAGTTGTGGCTGGGAAATTATGATTTTCTTTTGTTATTTTATTTCACTTAATATTGATGTGTGGGGCGATATATATGGGGGTTGTTTTTCAGAGTAGATTCTTTATCCTGACTCAGCCACTGAGACTGGAGTCTGGTATTTGTATTAAATATTGTATCGAGTGATTTGCAGTACCTGTTGGGTTTAGTGGGATGAGAGCTATTTGTTTTTACTCAGAAATCTGTGGTTCCTTTAGTTAGGGCTTTGGATTGCTTTTATGCTCCATTCTCACAAGAAAAATGCAAATGCTGCTAAAAATTATATTTTGATTACAGACAAAGATACCAAAAACCAGAGGAAGTTGGGTTTGCCTGCTTTTTGCCAGATTTATTTTGAAGTACAGAAATTATGTTCCATTGCCCTCCTGCTGAAGAAATAGCACACAGAAGCTTGGATGAGACATGCAACTATGCATCCCCTGTTGGACTGGGCTTTGGTGGGCCAGTCCTGAAGGGTTTTACTGAGGTAGAGGGATACCCCAGGTACAGCAGGACCTAATGGAGGTTTTGGGTGGGATGTGGGAATACCAGACTCTGCATGTGCAGAATGTGAAGAAGCCAGCAGGTGAATTTTGAACGTGGACTGGCTGAGATGCTGGGCAGGTCACTCAGCTGAAGGGGGCTGTGTCTGGGCAGGTGAGGAGGGAGGTGGCTGAGAGTCTTGCTCAGGGATACTTTTCCCATAAGCAGGAGCCAGCAGCTAAATGAGTTCCCTATGGCTTCCCCTTAGTTTTAGTGGAGGCTCTCACTTCTTGCCCAGCCCCAGTGTGGTACTGGGAAAAACTCTCTGCAGCCTTGCCATGCTTCCTGCACACATAACCTTTTGTTCCTCCTTGGTTTATTTATTGTCACTCATGAAAGTAAATTTACTGATTTAATGCTGTAACTGCCTAGGAGGGGGTGACCCTGTCCTTGGGCAAGGCTGTGCTCTCTGGTCCTTGTGACATTGTCTGGAGGTGATGCTGCTTACTTCCCTGGCTTTCTTCACCCATCAAAGCTTCTGAAACACACATCCTTTGTATTTCACTGTCACCAGGTAATCTGATCAATATAACAGATGGCTGCCAAAATTCAAGAGAGCCCTTGAAGCTGACACAGGACATACATTTACATTATGGACTGGCCTACTGCACCTTAGGCTATTTCCTCATTCATGCAGAATGGCTATTTTATTCTGTCCTGCATTTCCTGGAGAAGAACAAGGAGAAGTAATCAGAGCATTTTGTGGAGGGAAAACGGGCCTCTTAGCCTATTGAAAGACGTGCAAACTCCATTTCATCTTGACTTATAAATCATTGCTGGAAAAACTCTGTAGTTCTGTTTTTTTTTTTTTTTTTTTTTTTTTTTTTTTTTTTTTTTTTGTTGTTGTTTTTGTTGTTGTTGTTGTTGTTGTTATCTGGTGCATTAGGAACAGAAAGCAGTGCATTTAATGTTATATACTTCAATGTGCTCGCATTTAGCCATGTTTACTGGAGTAATTACAAGTCAGATTAAGTGTGAGGCTTGTGGACCTTTGAAAAAGGGCCCAAAACAAAATGCAAAACAACATTTACAAATGTTATGCTGAACAGACCCTCAAGTACTTGCCATGATCTCATATGTTCATACAGGGACAGTAAAAGACTTAATGAAGACAAAAGATGCTACAATATGTCCTAGTAAAAATTTCAGCTGAAGTGAAATGAAAAAAACCTTTTCTGTTGGAAAGAAAAAAAACCAATGCAATTTTCTTCTGTGGTAACTAAGGGAGAAAAAGCAATTCTCCAATTGCAGTTTTGAAAATAGAGAATAATCAGTGCTTGCAGCAAAATTAGGATTCCCCTGCTATTTTTCAATTGTGACTTAACTGTTAAACTCTGATTAACTTAAATACAGATTTTTTTTATTTAAATATGAAAATAACTTATGGTAGCACAAGATAGAAATTGGAACCCAAAATATTCATATTGGCTATTTATCTATTGGTTGTCTCCTATGGAGGCAATTAATTTTAGCACTTGGATATTTCCATGCATTCTGCAGGATAGTTTTTTTCAATTTATGTAGGGAAAGTGTTTATTTCCAAGTTACACCTCATACACTGAAGAAATTTCCCCCCAGTGGCATTGCAAGCATTACCTGTTGAAGTTCCATGGAAGCCATGCATTCCTGCCCTATCTAGTGGCTGCCCCATCCTCTTCCTGGCATGAGCAAAAATTCTCGTCCCATCACAGAGAACTGCAGCTGGAGGCCCCTTCAGTCCCAGTTTGGGGCAGCTTGTGCCCATGGTTGAGTGTGAAACCTAGGCAAGTTGGGTAGCTGGAGAAACCACTGCTGCTTTTGATTGGAGCTGAGGCCAGGGGTTTGCTGCAATGGGGTGGCAGTGCTCCTGTGAGGATGGATATTGGCAAACTTTGGCAGCTGTGGGATGGCTCTGTTCCAGAGCAGAAAAATTTGCCCAGGTGTCGGTATTGCCACAAGTGATCCCCTGCATCTGTCCTTGTCAGCTGATTTGGTTATGGAGATTTGCTTGGTTATGTCTCCCCTGAGAGCATACATCTTGTCTTCCATATGTATTAGAGAGAGATCTTATTAATTTTCCTCCATCAAGTGTCTTTTCAGCATGGATCATGTGTGTTCCCTTTGGAATGCTTTAATAGCATGGACACAAAAGCAAACATTTTGGCTGGGCAACAGAACTATCATACAGGTTTTAACCTTGATATTACTTCTGGACTGTTTTCCCCACACCACCTGTAGTGGGCTGTAATTTCTTCTTCCCTTTCACCAGGAACACTGGAACTGCTTTGTTACTGGTGTCATTTCTGTCCCAAAGGACAAACCAAGGCTGATTCTCCTTTGGATGATAGTCAACTTCTGTCCCAACCCTGCCTATATAAAACTGTATATGCTCACCCCAGTATTTTACAGACTCTCCTTTGTGACCAGTTGCATTTTGATGGTGCTGCCGGATATATTCCAAGACCACTGCCTGTTTTGCTTTTCCAGGGCACTCACCCTAATGTTCCCATTGGGGCTTAGTCAAGGAGGGACACTGTGCTGCTGACTGGCAGTAGTCCACATCTGAGTAACAGGTCTCAGGGTCTCTTTCCTTGTCAAGCAGGATCCTCTTGTTTCTCAAAAATACTTCATAATAAAAAAATGAGCATTAAAGCAAAATAATGCTTGAGCATTATACTTTTTTGAATTACTATTTGACAAAAAAGTAGGTTCAGTGATATCCATTGGTAGTAGCTTGCAATACGTTTTGAAAAATAGCTCCTGTTTGGCATTTATATTTTGTTGCTTATTCTGGGTGTACTGCTTTGTCCAAACACCCCAGGCTGAAGGTTATGGGTATTGCAGTAGCAAAGCCTAGCAATTATATCCCCTTTCCTGTGCCAGCTCGGCAGCTAATCCCCTTGTCCCTTCATTTCTCTTCTGTGTTCTCTGATAAAAAGGAAAATACCCCTGGCCTGTCACTTTGGCTTTACATTTTAAAAGTTCTGCATGCTTTTCTAAAGATGGACAGAATTTTCCATGGGGAACTGGCACTGCATCATGTCTGCAGGACCTCTGTCCTGAGGCAGACACTGGATTAATATCTTTCACACAAATTTAGGGGCACATGCAGAGAGAGAGCGAGCAGATCAATGTTTAATTATGCAAATAGTCTTCTAGGTTTCAATATTAAACTGGCATAGACATGTCATAACAGCTATGCTGAGGACAGGCCATGAGTGAGCTGCTGTGCCCTGGTGCTGCATTATTGGAGGGGACACAGTGGATGTGTGTGCAGGGGATCTGAGTCTGGTTGGCAGCTCCTGGCATTTCTGGAGAGCTGTCCAGGGAGCTGAGCTGCCCCCAGCTCCCACTCACAAAGGCAGAGATGAAGTTTCTGGGTGAAAACCCAGTTTATGGGTCTGGCTATATTATGGCTGTGTACCGTGTTATTTAAACCTCTCTCAGTGTTAGTTCAGGCTGTGCATGGCTCACCCAATGTGGGTGCATGAAGACACTCATCTCTAGTGCTCTCCTGGCAGCTGTGACTGCAGTGACTCCCGTGGTGAGGGCTGTGGAGTGAGAGGTACTGCACTCTGACAAGCCTGTGCTTGGTCAGCGTTTTGTCATGAGGAGCTCTTTTAATTGTGCTGGACTTGATGAGCTTATGTGGGAATCCAGCTATGGAATTTCCTCTTGGTGAGTACTTTGCCTAGAGGATAGAAGTCAGCTCCCTTCCTTGCAGGGCTTCCCTGCAGTTTGTGAGCCCTGTCCAAGCTTTCTGGAGGATGCAGGTATGGATGCACAAGTGTTATGATGATGCAAGGAAACTGCAGCCAGTTTCTGAACTTGACATGCTTTAAAACATTGTTTCTCTTAACTCTTTTAATACATGGCACCTTTTCTGTTTCAATTCAAGCCTTCATGGCACCATTCATACTTCTGCTCATTCTACCCCTCTGTTCTGGCATCCCTGTGTCTCACCAAATTGCTGCTAGCCCCAGGAATTGCATTACAAAGAAGTTTTAAGGAAGCACATTTATATACTTT
>VXBN01011751.1:0-23648 GCA_013397395.1 Sinosuthora webbiana | reverse complement strand
AATAAAAATAATTTTAAAAACAATTACACATGCAAGTGCTGAAAAAAGGAAGTTGAGCACACCCTCAATGAATATAAGTATTCTGAGAATCAGAACAAATGTGCATGGTCGTGTGCATGGTAATGCCTTGGCGAGACTCATTCTAATGCTCGCAGTTACTTTCACATGTGTTATGTAGACTCAACCGACAATGCATTCATGAAAAAGAACAGCCACTTTCAACCTCTGAATCAGGAGTGCAAACAACCCAATAAACAATTTTAACTGATCATATGATTTAAATAATCACAGCAGTCAAGAAGGAGCATTTCTACATAGCCAGGATTCTGAATTTTCAGGAAATTACCATTGAGTGTGTTAGATCACTACATACATCAATTTTCTACAGAAAAGTGAACATATATGTGATGCTTGTGTAGTGCTCTACATTAAAATAAATGACTAAACATCCAGACTTGTTCCTTATTATTTGTGCAAACTTACTACGTTTAGAACCTTTGACTGCTAATCCCTCAGACTATAATTATCTTCATTTTAACACTGTGCTCCCAAAATTGATGTCTAGTCTTGAGTCAGATCAGCTGAGTCCCTTGACTGGGAATAGTGATAAAGAGAAATATTTCCAAACAGTCAATCAATTTACTTTTCCCAGAAGAAGATGATGCTCGTGATTTCTTTTCTGTCTATTTACTAAAAAAGGGTGCATACAGAACTAGCTTAAAACCAGACACCAAAATTTTATACAGGCAAAGGTAGGTCACTTGGATTGCACCATTTATTCTGTCTCAAGAAGCATAAGCAGGATAAAAAGTTTATTTGTTATTTGTTATTGCATGAATTAAACCAAATACAGCTTAGTGTTCTGATACTGAAACAGAGCTAAGATCTGGGGAAAATTCCCTTAGTTGCACATTTAGTTTGTCTTACCAAGGGATAAGAAACAGCCTCACCATGTAGTTAATCCTCTCTTCCCCATCCCCAGAAATGAAACCTATAGTGTGAGAAAAAAATCTCTGCAAAATAACCTATGTTACATTTGCTATGTAGAGCTGTTGTTTAACATACCCTCTATTTCATTTCAAAAACTGGCTTTGAAATGAGCTTATGACACTGAGGGGAATGACACTGTTTTGACACCACACTAATCCAGGCAGAAACCACTAGAAAGTTTTTCAGTCTCTCCTAAAACTTTGTCATTTTTCTGAAGGGAAAACCAGTAACACTGCTTTTTCTCTGCCTGCAGCACCCACAGTTTCAGAAAAACACCTGTCATATGATCATATGGATTCTTCTTTCTTTGTATTTGCACACAAGTACTTTGTTTAATTCCAAATTAGGATATTCTTGTTGGCACCCATCAAAAAAAGCAAATTAAGAGGCATTCACTTTTTGTTTCAAAATACATTAGTAATGAGCAGACTGTTGCAAAGATCTACTTTGAGTCTCTTAATTGTCAGTACTGAAGAACTATGAAGATGTTGGAAATGCTTCTGCTAAATTGTTGACTTAGAAATAGGCCCCCAAAATTACCACAAACAGACTGCCATCTCAAAACAAGTGTCCTAGAGAAAGAACAGAGAGCCTGGTATCTGTAGAGGCTGCAGTTCAGTAAGGGCATTTACCACCTGCTTATGTTGCAGTTAAGCATCTGTAAAGACTTAAATCTGGTGTTTGTGTAAATTCCTGAATGGACTTCTGGCTAAGGTTCTGTATTGGACAGTGGGATCTGGGTGAGTTGACTAAAACTAACTCTTACCAGACCAATTTTCTTCAACTGCTTTGTACGACAGTTCCCTACTGTAAAATGAGAACATGGTTACATCCATTATCTCATCTCTTGTCTATTTGTTTAGATGATAAGCCAAATCAGCCTTGGAATGATCTCCTAACATCACATACAGTTCAGATGCAACATTTTAAAACACAGTTGGTAAAATACTAACATTAATGATAATTTGAAAATTAGCATTATTAAAGATGGCTATACATGAAGTTTTTACTGCACAAGGCTCACAGATTTTAACATAAACTCAATGCCTAAATCAACGAGAAAAAACATGAAAGTGTGCAATTTCTTTTTTTTTTAGGGTAAATGAAGACAGAAAAGTTTGCCATATCCAACTGAAAATACTTAAACAAGCATATCTGCTTCATCATACATTTAAACACATCAGTAATTTTCAAAGTAAGCTATTCCAGCTTACTATGGAGGCATAATTAGAGCAAATCAAAACACAATGACCAATTAGTGTTTCTGTCAACTAGACATACATTCCTACAGATAAATTTTCTTTGGAGTTTATATAGCATACATATTTTGGCTTATTAAAAAATTTTGAGGAATCAGAACCACTGGGAATAATTTTTCACAATGATTTGCTTCAGTAGTTAGGTGCCTGCCAGCCATTTGTCTCATTCAAAATCACCCTATTCATAACAATATGCATGTGAATCAAAGAAAGCAAATGTGAAAGAAATATACCTATATAGCTGAGTAGTTTGAAATTGCAGAATTATTTTAGTACTTAATTGACAATTTGTGAAAACATCCAAGGAATGTGATTAGTGAACCCCTGTTATTAACAGTACAAATAGCAGAGCTATAACACAAGCCTTCCTTTGTCTATCATGTATTATTAAAACCATAATTTATTTGTAGATCTGTTTACTTTATTGAATGAAATAAAAAATACCATCAGTAAACTCCTAAGAGCAGAACTGACCTACTCAAAAAAGTTTTGCAGTCATAAAGTAGCTGCACAAGCAGCAACTCTGATTTATCTAAGACTGGAATAACCCTCAGTTACAAGGGTAAACACTGATTCTTTGCACAGCTCACATGTTGGGCAGATGTGGAAAAGATCAACTTGCAGCAAAGACTAAGGGTGTAAGCCTTGGGGAGAACAGAGCCCCTGGAGTTTTATTAAATCTAGTGCACTCTGATATACAGACACCTAAGAGGGGAGTTCTTGGTGTTTCATTTGGTTTAGTTTGTTTCAATGTGGTGAAGTTTCAAATTATATGAATAAATAAAATGCCTCGGTTACAGGTGGCAAGTATTGTAGATTTTCCACAGAAAGGACAAGATAACATGAGACTCTACCCAGTGCACATGGTATTTTAAAAGGCTTTGTAAAAAGAAGGATAATGATCAATACTTTTTTTCATTCTTTCCATTAGTCCTTCACTCAGACAAATAATCAGTCTTAAAGGCAAGTTAAGAAACTATAAAGGACCAGAAGGTACTGCTCAGCTTATCTGATGTCAGTATTCAGCTGCAGTCCAGAAACAGAATGGTCCTGCCTCACAGCATGGATTCCTGCAGCTAACATGCCATTATAATTGAGTCAGAGCAGGAAGTGAAGTAGATCTATACGGTAGGCATAAAAATGCCCTCCTCCAAGTACAGAAGGCAGCAAAAATTAATAAAAAGTTACATCTGGATCTTGGATTACATCTGGTAATGTACATTACATTACATCTGGTAATGTACTAAAAAAAGTCTCCCTTGAACAAAAACTAAAGGAATTAACTACTTGGGGGTGAGAATCTTTTAGATCTAGTCTCTGTATACAATAGTAGAAAGCTAAAATTACATTACTACAGTGTAATAACTACAGAAAATTTCCATACTGTTTCATTATAGTTTTCTGTCAATGTTCATCTTGTTCTCATTACAAAATTCTCCCAGTAGCCGAGCTCTATTACTAGCTACATAGTTTGTCCCTGTTGTCACAGCTGAGGGCAAGATTTGGTTTGATTATCTTCTACAAATGTCTCTTTACTTTTTTTTTTTTTTTTTAATGATTAAGACCAGCCTCCATTACAAACTTCAGTGTATTAGCGTGCTTAATATTTGTCAAGTTTGAAGTACATAGTTTAAACATTTAAATTTTACTTGGTAGAACTGCACAAACCTGAGAGGTTTTATGTGCTACGAAGTATTTTTACTCTAACATTGAACTGCACTTTGTTCCTATATCAAACTTTGTACAAAAACGTTCTCATCAGCAGATGAGCTAAAAATACTTGATTTTTATTTTTCTTCCCTTTTCTTTTACCTCAGGTGAGTATTTCTGTACTAGCCACAGAACACATTCAAGAATGAAATAAGCATCTTCCCAGCAGATAAGAAATAAAGACCTTCTGTATATCAAAATTCCCTGCATCACTGCTGCTATCTGCCAAGCAATTTTGGCAATAGATAGTTCAGATATGCTATATATATGACTGTAAAATAAATTACCATATATCTGAAATTTCTTTCATACATTCTGGTATGTGATGCATCACAAATGGAGCCATACTTCTTTTGAATGAGTCTCATTAAAATTTTAAGTATGTTTTTAGGCAGAAAAATGGATGCTTATGCAACAACATTTTGCACTGGGTTTGGAGTTCAGAGAACAGAAGTAAAAATCTTCTTTTAACATGCCAGTGTATAATCATACTATTTAAAAATCACTTTCACATCTATTCCATATAACATACCTCTTTATATCTGGGCTAGAAACTATATTGAATCACATATAGAGAGTTATCCACTACATCACTGGAGAATGTAAAAGCACCCAAAGTAAACCTGAGATGCCACAAAACATATTTTCTCAACGATCACTAGCTTTTCTGTTTCTCAATCACCAGGAACCCAAGTATTTCACTAAAAAATTCAATACATTTGACCTCTATGAATATACTCACAAGGAGTTATGAACACTTTTGCAATCCTGGCCTTCAACATTGTATTTTTCATTATATTTTTTTTTAACTCTACTACAAAAGAATCTGTATGTGTAGCAGAGAACAAACCAAAATGTAAGCAGGCCCAGCCTCGAAATGCTGCTAAAGACTTTCATCTTCAATCAGTCACAATCACACACAGGAGGATTTTGAAGGACACATCAGGCAATTAATGCTTGATTTCCATCCATATTTTCCACCTTTCCTCATGCAGCACAATGTATGACTGAGAGGGGATGGTAGCAAACTAATTCTTAAAAAATTCATCTTCTCTGGTATCCCAGATTCACAGCAAAGTTCTGGCATCCTTGTTGTAGGGTGCCATGTGCCAAAAGCAGCTGGCAGGAGAATCACAGGTCAGTTTGAGCAGGCAGCCATGCCTGGCATTTCAGATTGCATAGTGAACATAGGACATCACCTCTGACCTAATATGCAAGTTAAAGGCACTGTTTGGGGGGAGCATGGTATATGAAAACCACAACAAGTCTCGTAATTTTTTTATGTACATATGTAATGGGAATCTTCCGGGATAGCACTATTTCTGGCTAGCACATATTAAAATCTTATTTCTGCATATTTCTTTGGCTTTTCCAGCCCAGTTCTTACTTACGCTTTTTGTTTAGGAATGTCTTCCAACAGCATGCTAAGAAAATCCTGGAAAATGAACAGAGGAGCATAGTTAGTATGTTTGTGAAGCCATAACCGTGCATTTTCACTGCCAGTGAGAGATTAAAGACTACAGATAACAGAATGCTAAGAAAAAAAAATTATATATCCACTATGGTGATATAACGACAACATAATGGATATTGTTATTTCTACAATGTACATTATATAGTCAGTTTTCTAACCCACTCAAGCAAGAAGTGTCAACATTGAAAGAAAATGGGCTTGAAAAGCCTGCTGACTATTTTAACACAATTCCACATTCCTACTTTCATCTATAATACAAACACAAAAACTATATTTAAAACTATTAAAGGCTGCAGATTTACATGCAAGTTAATAAACACCAAATTTAAGGGTGTTTACAGTCTCTTCACTGTGCTCACGTTATCACATTGTCCGTAATTATGTAACTACATAAAGCTTTTTCTTCCTTAGTGAACGTGCCTGATTAGACCACACTTACTCCTCATTCCATGACAAAATTCACAATATTGCTGATAACCACATCACCTAAGGAGTAAATTCTTCAAATAAAAGATAGCTAGAATTTCTTTCATAGTTTTACAAAGATGATGTAATGCCAAGGGAAGAGCACTACTATCATCCTCATTTATACCAGTATGATAAGCCCTCTTAAGAAAGTTACACCTGACATCACTAAAAGGTTCTCTGGCACCCTGTGTTCTACACAACTTAATTTTAATGACAATCACTTTCACAGAATACAGTCTTTTGGACAATCACATAGTAATAGGATTTATTAATATGAATTATTTATATGCTGTTTCATAAAACAAATGCATCTGCTTTGTTAATACTAGTCTTTGTGGAGACAAGTTTCAAAGGCTAATAATGTTCCTCACTTCAGTATACAAGTACAGGCTGACTGTACTGTACAACAATTGCAAATTGTTGCTCTCTAAGGTCTTGAAGAACGTTAAATGCACCGCAACAGTTTCCTAAAAGGCAGAAATCTTTTATTTATGGACCATGCCATAACAGTCAACAAAAATACTGTTTCACTGTCTGACTACGGCATTGTTAGGGAATCAAAGTAAAATAGATTGCACAATTGAAACTACTGGTAACACAGTTAAGCCTTCCTTCTTCAGATTATAAGTGAGATTCAGGCTGTGTTGCAGTGGCTGCAAAGCAGGCTTATGACAAAAAGTAAATTGCACAGTGCTGGGCTCAGTGTTGCTGTGGCAAGAATGCCATAATTAACTATGACAGGAGTAATTTTGTCCCAATCACAGTGTACTGCAGACATGATGAGGATGAAGTGTGAAATCCCTTTACTTCATACAACTACTTGAAGTTTTGCTGTATGTAAGCATTACATTATTCTGTATATAAACAGAACTACTGTCCCCTTCCACTTGTGGAAGTTTTGCTGGAAATACATAGTAAATTTACATGCAAATAAAGAACATGAAAAAATCATAGAGTTATTTCGAAAGTGTGTGGATAGTAAACCTGAAGTGGTTATCTTTCATGCTATTTTCATTGTGTATACATTAATGCAGGTAGATTCCCTGGTTAGACTCCATCATCTTTTCGTAAGGAGTCATATAGTGGATGGTTTTATAATCTGTATACTATAACCTGTATACTATACTATAAACTGTATGCTATACCATGAAATCAAGTATCTCCTCTGGGATTAAAGCTGTATTTTTTCCAAATATCTCTTAAGAAAAAGGGACCATCATCCTACATGCCTTCTTAAAATTAGGATTAATCTATTTTATCTTATTTTAACTGCTCATATTTCCATGCTCCAAAACAGAGGAAAAGGAAAAGCAAATTACCACTTACCTCATATTAGCATGGCTTTAACATTAACATGGCAAATTAACATTTGCCTATTATCAAGTCTACACGACACATCTAATTATGGGTCTGAATTTTCAGCTGTTTGAAGTTTTACTCTCAGGCAATGTTTCCTTCCTCCACAGATGAAACAGTTCAGAAGTGTCCAGGAGAAAAGTCAGAGGATAATGTGAGGGGTTTTAAGATTTGATGCCACTTCTTTGAGATGCTTTAGTTATTTTACACTTTGAAGCAAAGACTTGTGGATGACTATGGTAATCATAACTAAATTCTGGATCAGACCGTATAGCAAATTATAGTTTGCTTTTTTTGTATTTGTTGCAAGTAATTCAATGAAGGCATAAAGATTATATGTTACAAACCACATCCTACCCCAGTGCTGCAATATTAACAAACTGGTTTATGGTCATATGATTAAATAATCTCACTTATATACTCCAGTTGTTCTTACCTGGCTAGAGAACCCAAGGCTAGAAAACAACTTTTCCCTATATAAAGAAACTGTTAGTCTGCAGTTTGTGGAATTCTATTGACATTTGGCCAAGCTGAAAAAGCTGTTGAGAAAAATGAATTCAACACATTTACTAAGGATCTGCTAGGCTTTATAATTAAATTCCCTGGTTACTCTCATCCGCTCTCACCACAGTCCTGACTGAAGCCAATAACTTTAATCACAGCTTTAACACTGGACTTCTGCTGGGCAGATCAAATCTGGATATAGATTGTGAATTTGACATCAAGGAGAAATTTTCTTTGCACTGTTAATGGATGTGCTATGTCTGAGTCAAAAGCAAAGAAGAGTCAGGACCCCAAAATTGAGAAGTAGGTTGAAAGAAGTAACTGATAATGAAGGCTACCTAAAGCAGTAACTGGATATATGTGTGTTAGAAGACCTTTTATTTCATGCCAAAAGATGTTTTATTACTACTCCAATTTTTGTTGTGAGCAGTGGCCAGCAAGTTTCTACCCTTGAACTGCTTTGGAGCATCAGGCAAGTACTTCTCCTTGATCACACATATTGATATCAAAAAAGAACACTCAATATTAAAAGACAAATTATGTCTTCATATTAAAACCTCAAGTCCAGACATTTCAAGTACTCTACAACCAACAGATACTTTTGTTTAAATTCTCTGACTGGAATATAATGGGGTGCGTAAAAATAGTGGAGATATCATGACTGAAAGTGGTATATCTAAATGGACACTCACTTGGCAACAAATAAACTTCAACTACACTTACATCCAGCTCCTTGAAGGAATAACCCATTCAAAGTTAAACTATTCCTAAAAAATATGCAGTTTTTAATTGACATAATTAAGTGGCAAATATTAATTTGTCCCTTCTGGGTGGGAAAAATAAATAATAAGAACTCTTCTATGTTTATTTGGAATTCTTTCCCCAGACATCCTCCTGGCTTTTGGTGACAATCCCAGACTGCTCCTCCAAAGACGACAACTTCCTATCTAGAGTAAGCAGGACTCCCCCACTATACATTCTATTATCAGGCCACAATCATTAGCCAGACAGCTTAACAGTGTAAACCCCAGGTGATGGAACTTCTGTCTAGCTTTAGTCAAAGTCAATTTGTTGCCCATTATACCAGACAGAACCACACGAAAATTAAAGTCCACAAACAATTCAGTTTCAAAGGTATTTTTATTTCAAGATGAAATGGAACAACAGCTTTAACTCTGTTAGGAGTACCAGCAACTTGCACTTCTTTCTTTTTATTTATAGTGAAAAACACTCCAGTCATTATTTTAGAAGTTTGCTCAAAGCAATTAGTAAGCAAATTCTCTCATAAAACGAAAAATGGAATATTTTTTTTAAATCCTTCTCAAAGATGCCAGATTTGTGTTACTCATCTGTTGCTAACTCAACTAAAATAAAGCTACTATTAAAAATCTACTGAGCATGCAAGCAAATGAAGGAAAAAGGCAAACTGATTAATGTTTCACATCTGAAGTAATTTCCTGCTGCACCTGCAGCTCCCATCTAGGAAAATTACTACAAACACCGCTGAAAACAAGACCAGTATTCATAACATGGGCAATTTTTCACTGTTTTACTTTCTCTCATTCCCACAATTCCTAAGCCTGGGAACTTTTACAGTTGGACAAGGTGAAAGTATAGCACTGTAATATTTAAACTTACCATTTACACATCTATTTATTTTAAATCTTTTATTCATTTAGACACTCACAGCATGTTTGTTCAAGAAGGATTTTGAATAAGAAACTTTGTACTAAATTGACTTAATTGCTTTTCCATTTACAATTCCTGCTGTGATTCCTTATCTACCTATACCAGACCCCAACAAAAACACAACCTTAAAGATTTCTTACAAATAAAGAAAATGCATTTTAATTGGATTTAGCCCTACCATATCTGCAATTTTCGGTGACCAAAAACCAGTATGATGCTAAAATTCTCTTCCCAATAACTTCACTAGGAGCTGGATTTAGGCTGATGGTAGACAAAGGAAAAGCACAAAAGCAAGCAATAGAAGTTTTAATGTACAATACTCTTTCTCCACCTTATCAGGTGCTATTTCCAAATAGAAGAAAAGTACCTTTTTTTTTCTTTACATATATTAAGCACATAGTTATGGACATATTGCATATATACAAATAGAAAGTAGCCTAAGAAACAAAAGTTTAACTTTTGCTTCAATAATTCAATAACAAAACACTGAGCAGTTTTTTATCCAATAACCAAAATGGATATTTCTGGGTGTAGTATTTCATCTTAGGAGACTGGAGCAGCTAAGCTACAAATTGACATTCATGGCTAGACAAAGGGAAAAGTCTCTAGTGTATGTGCTAGCTAGCTACCATGACTAGTAGTACAGTCTGCTGAACATTTTGCAGCATTCAAGCAGTCTACTCTGACACAACTCACCCCACATCAACCAGGAGCAACAAGCTAACATTTTCTTACCAAAATCTGAGCATCTTTCTTACCACCAGCTTAAAACACTGGGCTTTTTCTTGTTGTTAGCAGTCTTATAACTTCTGTAATTTTCAAAATTCTTCCAGCTGTGTGATAGTGAAGCATCATTTTTATGATTTTGGACACCCTAATGTAGACAAGGCTCATACAGTCACTAGCATTTTCCACACTATGCCAAATCTAACTGCTTACAGTCTCAATAACGTGGAACAGGAAACAGCTGCAGCAGTGTTAACCCCCCTAACACCCCAACCATTCCTCCACAGGGCAGGAATGCTGTGTTAAGAGCTACTGCTCCTGTCTTCTGGGTGACTTGACATACAAAAGAAATCACAGGTGTGTAAGCTATTTGTAAGATACCTGGGCATATATCTCACCCTGTAAGAGTGAGATTCAAAACAGTATGCAAAAAATCACCATTGTTGGAAGAATGAGGAAGTGCTAGACTTTGGTTACACAACATCAGAGGCCTTTACTCAGTGTTTCATGGAGACATGTATCAATGTCCTGAATATCCTCAAAGATGTCAACCATAAGACAGACGTCAGCAAAGAAAGTCACTGGTTTCAGAAAGTCACTCATACCCCTTCTCTTCTCTCTTCCCTTGCCCCTCACTGTCATCACACTGCTCTTCTAGCAATGCCAAATATATGTTGTGTTGTGGGTTTTGTTCCAGGCCTGTTTTTTACCACAGTGACTTCAGTGACCTGGTTCACAGACACGCCCATGAATGGCTGTTTTCACAGTATTACTGAAGCAAGAAGCTGCACTGCTATTTATACAAGCTGGATTCATCATCAGTGAAAGGATTCCTAGAACTTTGGGCTCAGAGAGCTATGTAGTTTTCTAAATCAAAACAAAACTAGAGCCAGTAGTTACATGACTTTTACAGAAAGATCTAGCAGGAGGTAAATTCCTACTTAAAACCCTAGTTGGCTTTGTCCTTATAAGAAATATGGTGAAATTAGAAGCATTGAATGAAACAGTATGCAGAAAGAAAGAAAAAAAATTCAGAAGTAAAATTTCTTCTTTTTCAGAAACAGAGAGGAATCAGGGAAAAGACTTGACTGATAACAGCCAAAACCCACAAACTGAAAGATTACAGGTGATAACTCCATTACGGTAAATGACCCTGTGTTTGAGAACATCGGTACTTATGAACACTGGCCTTTTGAAGTATCATGCTAAAAAAAAAAAAATTCCCACATTGTTTATATTATTGGATACTAGCAGGGTGTGATTTGAGTGTCACTGTGAAAAAAATATTCTGCCGTCTAGCAGGTAGGAATTTTACCTATATCATCAAATTACCATTGCCTCTGCCCTTAGATCACAACCAGAAGTGATGATTTAGGTAGCCAATCCAAAAGTTTGGGATGTTTGTTTTTCCAAAAGGTGAGGAACAAGCCCAAGCACAATACCTGAGAAAGGACGAGCTGCCCATGGAACTTAATGACAAATTTCCGTAAAGATGCAAGGTATGAGACCTCTCCCACTGTCCTTGCCAGAGATCGTAAAAGAAAATAACCCTGCAAAAAATTAAGGCAAAAGCTATGAATTTTCTGATATCTAGAAAACCAAAGTCTTTATGATATTCACAAAGCAATCTCAATAAAAATCAGCTGGCAACACTCACCTTCAAATAGTGAACCTGCATGAAGATTTTTTCTGCTTTAAGACCATATTTGACAACAGAGGCTCCAGACTCACTCAATTCTCCTGTGCTCTCCTTTTTGGGCCTAAAATGGAAACACACTAGTTAAGTTTTGGATAAATATGTTAAGAAATAAGTCATACATTACAGGTTCTGGTAGTTGAAAGCATTGTGTGGCACGGTAACTTTAAACACCTGTTACTAGTTCAGTCTTATCCATAAGTATATAGATTGACTTAGACAGTCAAACAAGTGAATTTTCTTCTATAATAAAATTCATCAGTAGGTTCATGTAGTCTTACAGCCAGCATGACACCAGGTTGCATATCATTCTCCAGTGTAGACACATTACGAACAAAGAGAAACAAATAAACAAAAAGAACACTTTAAGGGGAAGGGGAAGTGGAGGGAAGATAGCAAAGTCACTATGTCTAACTAGAGTTTTCTCTTTTTTTTACCTGAACTTTGGCTTAACAGCTTACATTACTATCCTTGTAAGAATAACCTCTGTTATCTGTATGCAATGAAGTGTTCTGATTTTCATTTTTCCATTTGGGTTGGAAGAAAAGTAGTTCAAATTTTAAAAGAGGAAGTGTTATGCACACAGAGCTGAGGTTTACAGACAATAATGTCTAGAAAAATTACTATTTACTTCCTGATTTAAAACGTAATACAGCATCTGGTATGCCACAAATCTACAACAGTTAAGTGTGGAGGATTTCTAGGCTCTAAAGAGCACAGAGAAACTAAAGAGAAGCTATGCAAATATTTTTAACATTTTTTCTGTGTTTGTTAGAAGTGCCTTCACAGGCATAGTACAGAAGATCATCTAGATTTTTTTCTTCCCTTCAGAAAACATTCCAACTAACAGTAGTCTGAGAACAGATGCCTGTCTTAGGAGCCTAACCCTGCGACTAAAACAACCACTCCAATTCTAAATGTGGATGTTGAAATGGCCAGTCTTCAAATGTCTTTCCCATTCATTTCTACTGAATAGGGGAAATACAGGCCACAGCAATGCAAGATTCTTTAAACCACACCACTCATGAAGGAGTGGCTTCAGAGGCTAACTCTTATGATCAATTTTTTTTCCATATCTGTGAATCCCTTGAGGAAAATATTCTTCCTTTTTTATATCTGTGTCACAGTTTCTTGTTATAGTTTTGTCCAGAGTGCTAAATGGCGGGGGGGAGGGGGTTTGGGGGTTAGATATTATTAGGGCCTGTGCATATGAAATCCATTATACACAAAATTTTCATAAAATGTAATTTTTTCATAAAATGTTTGAAATAAAATAAAGAGAAAAAAACCCCAAATTTAATTTTACACTGTGTTTCTAACACAGTCCTCTTCCATATGTTATCATTCATAAATATCTTTCCTCTAAGATCTTCCATCAACATTGAAAGAAAGATACCAGTAACTGTTTTCTTATTCTATGGCAAATCTAGTTCTTTCAGACTCTCTAAATGTTGCAGACCCACTGTAGGAAAGCAGAAATCAAGCTATTTCCCTTCGGGATCAGTCTCCTGGAAGGAAGACCTGCTGACATTCCATACATGACTTTTCATCATTCTCTGCATACATAAAAAGCAAACAGTGCTTCATTTCTCTCTTAATAAATATCCCAGTCTATTGACTTTGAAAAATGGAGCTTAAGCACAGGCTACAGAATCCACACTAAATTGAAATCTCTCTCCTAGTCACAATTATTCTAAACTAGGCAACCATACTTCCTTCTTCCTCTGCCTTCATGCCTGTGTAGACTCTAGGACTGACTAGAAAGCAGTATTGCATCTGGATGATGGTAGTGAATAACTCCATACAGAAAACATAAACATATTCTTCTGCAAAGGCTGTACATATATTCTTGAAAATGTCTGTAAAGTAATGTAATTTTTTAGAGCATAACCCTGTTCTCTGCTATCAGTACTTCACTATTTAAAAGCAATGCTTACAGTATTTACCAGACATTGAAAGTACAGAGACTGAAATTTTGTTACACTGACCTACAAAAGCTGCATCTAACCTAGAATATAAAGCTGAGCATAATGCTAAAGGTGAGCTGTATCAAAATATTCAAGATGCTCTCTGGCACATTTTAGATACTGGCAAATTTCTGAAGGAAGTAGAAGATGCTGCTTTCCGTTTGCTGGGCAGATGAGTATGTTGCACTAGTGAAGTGTAGGCCTGGTTGGTGCCTGAGATGCTTTGGTTTTCTGAAATTCCTTTCCCAGGGAATTTTCTGTAAACAGGAGACATGTTTTTGTAACTGCAAATTTGTTTACATTCTTTCCCTAGGAGGGACTTCTTCTTGATGTCCCTCTCATCTGACCAATATGATTGAAGAGGTTGGTCTTTGTTTCACCAATCAAACTGGTCTGTGTAGAACAGTATATGAGGGAGACACATCCCAAAAATAAAGGAGTCATTTTCAGCCTTCTGAAGTGGGTGTCTTTGTGTCGTTGTGGTGTACAACAGTGTCATAAAAGCATAATGCACTGGGACACCCTTGGTAATTAAATGCTCTGATGTGCCAGGTGGTCATGAAAACTTATGCAGAGACTGTAAGAGACCATCTGAAAGCACATTTCCTATCAGATAGAATAAAACTCTTCAAACACCTACAGAGCAGTCAGAAGCATTGCTTCAGGAAAGAATGGACCTGACACAAGTGGAACTCAGAGACTAATTTAGAGTTAGATACCAGCATTATCTTGCCTTAATAAATAACCACAAGCTGCAGTTCAGCCATAAGGGGCAGCTTTATTCTGCAGAACAGAATGGTCTTCTTTGCTTTCCTAACATGAGAGATGAGAGTGCTGGATGAGAATGCTGGTGTGGATGATCACCTGCAAAATGAGTGCCAAGACATTTTCCACAGGTGCTTTTATCCCTGCAGGTTTGTTTCAAATTCTGTAAGAAAACAGGCACAGTTCTGCTGGAAGTCTCATCCTGTATAAGCATGGAAGTGCCACAAACTCCTTCTTCAATATTAAAGATTTGCTGGTGCTGCTTTTCAGAGATGCTGCCTGTTGGAAAGACACTTCCAATTTCTTTCTTACCTAAGCTCTTTTTTTAACAGGTAGCTTATGACATGCTACTTACTATAATGTAATACCAAGTACCCATAATAAGAAGAAACATCAGGCTGAACATCAGTTTGCTGAGTGGCTTTCACCCAGTCTAAATAGGTATTCATTTGATGGATCAAAAATTTATAACTGGTAAGTTTGGGGCAGATTTTTCCAGCCGTCAGGAGAAAGCAAAGATAATCATACAATGAGCAGAGACCAAAAAGTAATAGAAGAATGAGCTTATGCTTGGGAAGAGTGAGTTGGTTGATTTTTTTCTCCCTGAAATGATAGGCAAGAAGTAACAAACAGTTCTAATTTACTTTTAATATCCTGTATAAAAAACCAAGTTTGAACCAGCCCAAGCCTCAGTACAGACTCACAACCGAGACCAGGGGTCAGGACTGAGATTTTCCCTCTTGTATGCCATTTTTGGAAAGCACAATGACATATTTTCAGAAGGATAAAGAAAAGAAAAAAAAAAAAAAAGGAAAAAAGTAATTATGCAAAAAGAGAACTTATGCATGTCCGTGCCACAAAAACAGTAGCAAACATTTGTGTCTGACTGAAATCAGTACAAAGTCCTTAAATGCAATCACAAGGAACTAGAGATATAAGAGAAGAAGAAATGGCCAGAATCACAAAGTTGCATCATGTTCCTGGCCTGAAGTGTTTATTTGAGACACATTTTTCAAATTAGAAATTAATCTTTCATTATTTTGTATTAGCATTAGGAATACTACTATCCAAAAGGTAAAAAACCCCTTATTATTATGTCTAATAAATATGCAAGTGAACAGAAAGCTTAAGTTTCATTTTGAAAATAAATCAATCCTTGAGTTTCAAACTACAAAGGATCATGGCCCTTTGAAAAATTATTTTGGAAATTTACACCACGTAACATTTGATTAAAAGTAACAGCTATATAAATCAATCACAAAAAAGACAATGAATGTGACTCCATAGTGTTGAAAATAGAAAACACTTACCCATGTATCCATATCTTGGGATATGATAAGTATCATATCCCAAGAATCAATATTAAAAAAAAAAAATTAAAACAAACAAAAACCTCAGCAATTAAATTGGTAGTTGTGTTGGTAGCAGCTGTATAACAACTAGTGATTAAGCTTGCTTTTGCATTTAAAACTATGTCAAATTACACACCTGAACATTTACATAACTGTATAACTGCATTGACTCTGCTTACACAGACACATCAATAAACATCAATACGCAATTACTCAATAAACATAAAGTAAAACAGATCAGTGGAAGACTACAGTTATGCAGATGGTGATATGCTTTTGGATTACATGAGGCCTTAGGAATTTCTATGTTGGTGAACACAGAGTGTCCAAATATAGTAGAACCTTTCAGTATTTACTGGGCAAGCACAAGAAGAAGGGCAGATTTTAAACGAATGAAATGGCAACAGTTTTCTAAAAACATTGAAAAGTTGATAATCTAGAAAATGGGTATCAATTTATTCTTCACTTCCACTTGGTGAAAGAAAGAAATGAAATCTACATTGTTTGAAATAAACAGTATTTCAGTTGTGCATTATAGGAAGCAATTCTTAACTGCTAACACTAACTGTCCTATTGAGACACTAATACAGCTTGTCTCTCTCTTATGAAAACTTTTTTATAGGAGTTTTCTAAGAACATGTTAGCAAAAACCCACTTAGGATGGTCTGCGTGTACTGCCTTTATTTCAGAGCAGGAGAAGAGACCACCTAATTGTTTGAAATCTATCCCTGTACTTCCATGATCTGGTCAGAAATCTTGGCTAACTTGAACTAGGATTAGTAAAGTCATTACTGTTGGTCGAAGACCGTAAAGAGACAAGCTGTAGAGTGGATCTTGAAATTAGACTGACACTCAAGATCAAAGACTGTGGAAAATTCCTAACACACCCATCAGAACAACCCAGATTATTAATCACTGGCGAAGAAAGACTCTCTTTAGCTATCTACAAAAGAGCCTTGAGTTTAGCATCTGATACTTAAAGACCAAAAACTAGAAATTAACAATTTCTAATGAGAAAGTAGGCTTATATAGCTTATATATTATACTTTTCCCTCGTTTTTAAAGCTTCATTCAGCTTGGCAGTTAGATACCATACTAATCTATGTGCTTGCCTTCAGCCACAGAAAATGACTGTTATGGCTACCAACAGTGAACTTTTTCAGGAAACGGTCTTTTATTTTTTCCCTGAATAGAAGCTCTTGTAAACTGCTTAGAGACATTTCATATCAAACTAAATCCCATCATTTCTAAAAGCTTCCTATAACAAAGGGAGAAGCAACTGCATTACAGTCAAGATGTATAACCCTGTTGGTTTAATTTGCATTTTCTTTTTTTTTTATTAGAAGGAAATAAAGAAATGCAGTGGATTTAATCAGATGATTTGGATGTATCTCTTTTGAAGGGAGAAAATGTGGAAAACAGGAGAGAGTGAACATATAAAAGCAATGATGATGCTGTCATACTGTTACCTTAAAACTTGCAGTTCTTCTTCACAGTTTTGCACCTCATCTCTGAGTCTACGCCAGCGAAGTAAAGCTTTCAATTCCTGTTGCCCTTTTATTTCATCATGTGACAGCTGCTTAGTAAACAAAAACACAGATCACTGATTCCTGTTTCCCAACAGACAATAATAATTTGCAGAACAAGAAACTTGGTTTGTTTCTCTTTAATGTGCAGAAGAGGCAGGAAACAGTACCAATATCCATGATAAAAAAATAACAGTTGCTGCTATGAGAGATAATAGCAGCACTCAGGAAAACAAAAGCCTCACTGTGCACATCAAATCAATAGTCAGTTAAATAGCTCTGACTAAGGGCAGAGATGGGCATGTTATTTTCCTTTTAGTAAATGGCAAGAAATGAACTGAATATACAGTAAAGATATCTGGCACAGAGGTTTTGGTTGCATCCTTACTCTTCCCAAATTGAGAGCAAAGAGCTACATTGTGTCCTGGCTTCAGTCCTCTTTCCTACTACTTCTGCCATACTCATGAAAGCTCCCTGTTTTGCTTTCCCCCCGTTTATTTACATAATATTAAGATTCCTACTTATGAAATAAATTCCAGGTTGCCAGCTGAAAAATGATTATTTTAAACATACTTATAATTCATGTTTCTCTATTATACTAATAAATTGGGGGAATCGGGGAAAGGAAAAGCAGCTAATATTACCTGCATTACATTCAGTCACAACTGAAATTATTCTCAGGCACTGTGGAATACACTCATAATCCTTAAATTCTATGCTTGCATTGCATCAAAACTACTCAATAATGTTCAAAAGGTATGCCTTACACATTAACAAGAGAACTAATCACACTGTTCTGTTGTTTACTCATTTACACTAAGCTCCAAGGAAGATGTCTACTAGAATCAAAATGCTTTTAAGTGACTAACAAAAGCAAAGAATTAATGTGAACAGCTCACAGCAGTGTAGTGATGCTCAATGTGAGGGAACACATGTGTTTTAGAACTAAAAGCCAAGTGTTTGGACAGCTTTTCTCTCTTTTTCCAGAAATATGGTACATAACAAGGCACTCTGTTTTGTTTGGTGCTAGAAATACACCAGATACTTAACAAAATGGAGGTTCAGAAGAGTGTGTTATGTCAGTTCTCAGTTTTACCATACCATACCTCAGGTGGAGATCCGCACACTAAAGGGGTTGAACCTGACAAAGGCACAGGAAGAAAGGACTGACACATGAAATGCTTGAAGTAGCAAGCAGAGGTACTACAAAAGTCAGAATTGCATCAGAAAAACACTTTACTAGCTGACATGCACTTTATGAACTTTTCACCTTAAGGCAGGCAGTGTTTTCTAAGTCTCTGATAGGACAGTAACTTAGTGGACAGTAGAAGAGAAACAAAAGTGTAAGTTCCAGTCTGCCCTATTTAAAATTATCTTCCATTTTGCTTTGAGGTACACTTCTCGGTTATCCATAGGACAAAACCAAAAATTTTAATTAGGTACCTGGAATATTACAATATGCAGTAAGACTGCTGATTTTTCCAGTTTCAGGAATACAACAAGAAAATTTATGAGAAGGTTATCACTGACAAACAGATGTTTCTATTTTCATTTGCACTGACCTCTACCTCTGTAAAGATTTGTATTCATTGTGGATCACTGTTTTTTGAATCAAGTAAGCATGCAAATTCCAATGCCATTTTAAAAGATATTACTTCACAGCAGAGGAGGTTTAATTTATATCTAATTCACATACCATTTTGATTTCCACATTAATTTTGATTAATTTTGAAGCAACATGTCATCATCTTACCTGTTGTGCCCTAGCCCAAAATATATCTTCTAAAAAAGTGGCAAACCCTTCACTTATCCACTCTTCTGTCCAATCACGAGCACCAATGGCCAGTCCAAACCAAGCATGAGCAATTTCATGGCACAGACGTGTTCCACAGAGATGGCTTCCTCCTGGCAGTACACTTTGTGACAGAAAGATGATATGTGGGCTGCACAAGAGAAATAAGTGACAGAATCCATTACTGACCTGTTACAATGTGTTTTCCACGGACATAATAGTAACAGAACCAAAGAATGGCCGGATTGGATGAGACCTTGAAGATCCCCTAATTTCAACTCTCCTGCAGGGAACACCTTTTGTTAGTCCTGGTTGCTCAGAGATGCATCCAAACTGGCCTTGAAGACTTCAGGGATGGGGAATCCATGTGAAGGATGGAAGCCTTGTGAAGGAAGCTCTTGTGAAACCTGTGCCAGTGTCTCACCATCCTCACAGGGAACAACTTTCTCCTAGTATCTAATCTAAACCTACTCTTTGAGTTTGAAGCCATTCCCCCTTGTCCTGTGTGCTGATTTTGCATTGATTGAAGAAAAGCCGTGGCAAAACTAGTCAGTGACCAGCTTTGAATATTGACAACCTGTGGAACTAATTAAAGAGCACCATATGCCTCTGGATTACACAGGTTAAAAATCGGGAAAAATCTCAGAAAGCTCTCTTTTCTTCCAGCCTGGGAAGAGGTAACAAGCAGGCCTGGCTCCCTCCTTGCTGTGGGGGCCAGACCCTTTCCCGGGAAGCCCACCAGGTCCCGGGTAGGGGCCGGGCCCCCAGCGGCTGCCGGACAGGTGGAGGGGAGGCAAGAGGGCCTTGTCCTGGCTGGATCGGGCCCAGCAGCTGTTAACATCCTGCCGCTAAGCCCTTTCTCTGCCAGAACCAGCGTCTGCCAGGCATAGGAAGGGTGGGGAGGAGCCCCAGCCACCAGCATGTCGCTCAGCTGTTGAGATCCTAGCCACTTCTCCCCACAGGGGCAGCTCTGCTGCCATGCAGAGTGGCTCCGCAGCAGCCAGAACCCTGGGATCCTGATGCAGTCTCGGCATGGCCTGAATTACCACCTTTGGCCACTGCCCGGGAAAAAACCATCATGCAGGCTTGGGCGAGAATGCTAACTCTTTCCTTGCACAGATGAAACTTGCAAAACACTAATCTTCTCTTAAGAGAGAGAAAAGGACAGAATGGAGATATGTAGAGAGACAATATGAAGATATCAAAGTCAGTGAAGGAAGAGTTGAGTCTTAGATGGAAGGAGAATGAGAAAATGCCTAGTCTCAGTTGTAAAACCGTGATAATGGACTCTAACATCCCTTTAAATTGTGGAAAATATGCGTTGAGGAGATGGGAGTGTTCAAGATTGCAAATATGAGCAAAGGCATTTGTAATAGACTAAGTAAATATGGAAGTAGCTGTGATCTTATGAGAAGCTTGAGAGAAAGAGATGAGATGAAGATAAAAACCTACCCCCAGGAAGGGAAGAAGAGAATCTCTTTTCCTAAAGATGAAGATGATTTTAAAAATAGATAAAGAGAACCTTTGCTTTTGAACTGCTCATCTTTAAAATAATACCCCCTGAGTTTACGTGGCCCATAATGCAACTGTGGGAAGGCTGCATAGTATTAGGGACTTCACAAAATGAAGATTCCTGGGTGGCTGCTTTTGTGAGAATTAAAAGCCACAAGGAAATTATTTTTCTTATAAGGAAGTTTTCATGGCACACCAAAAGAAACTTTTCTCTCTAAAACTACTGATAAAAGAGTATTTTGAAGATAGTATACTGATATAAGTTCTAAGTTTTGCCTTTATACGTTATCAGTGGAAAGAGGAAGAAAAACTGTGAGGGAGGAAGAAGTGTTTTGAATGGTTTATTCCAGATCTTATTAATTTTTTTCTCTCTTGTGGTTTTGTTAAGAAACCTTTCTTTATACCCTTTAAAGTCTGAGCCTTCTTTGCTTGTCTCCTAATCCTATCTCACAGCAGAAACAGAGTAAATAATTCTAGTGGGCCCTCAAACACTAATTGGTTCCCTGACCGGAAAATAGAAATTAGCAAACCTGAAACCACTACATCCTGTCACTACATGGTCTGTAAATAGTTTCTCTCCATCTTTCTTGTAGGCTCCCTTCAGGTAGCCTTCATTAGCCTGTTACTTTCTTATTAGTGTATGCATGCTAGGTCATGCCTAATAGTTTATATCTCAGGACACTGTAGGAATTAAGTCGTACTATATTGTTGGTTGGCAGAAAACCAAACTAAAATTCCACCATACAGTTGTATGGTATTCAACCATCAAACAGCTATTAATTGTAAGAAGTAACTTAAACCAAAGTTTTATATTTTTCATGTTACAAGACTGATTTATTTCAATAGAAACATTTATATATAAGCCAGGATAATAAAATATGAGCAATGTTAATATTGGCAACAAGTTTTATCAGTTAAATAATCAAAGATGAAAATAAATAAAGGAGAAGCATTTAATAAAGAAAAGAAATCAGTATCCAAAAGTAAAAAGTGTCATACATGGTAAAGCACATGTGTTTGTTAAAACTTCAAACAAGCTAAGAAGATACCATCTCATTATAAGAGTTGATCATTTCTGCAAATGCAGAGATAAGAGAACATATTTTACTACAACCACAGAAGGGAAAAGAAGCAAATATCTGCTTTTCACAACAGCAGGGGCACAACCTAGTCTGTATGTACTCTGCTTTGTACTCAAGTGCTGTAAGAAATTGTGGGGGAAAATTTATGAATTGTCACTCCGCTATTGAAAATATCCTGAACAGCAAGTTACTGCAGTTCCCAACTCAGGTGCTACTGTAAGGCAATTTCTGCTTATAGATATTACAGACCTTAACATCTTAGAAACTATACAACTTTTGAAACTAAGTACATCTAGCAAATAAAAGTAGCACATGAATTAGGCCCTCTGACTAACATGCAAGGGGTTACTGAGGCACCATGTCATGGATGGGAGTAGCAAGGACACAAACTAAGACCACTAAGACCATAAACAGAGGGTTCCTGAATTAACCTATGGTATCCATAATCTGTATTTCAACTCTTTTCTCACTTTTCTCTCAGTTACAAAGGAAAAAAAATACAAGCATACCTTCAAGACCAGAGGTCTTTAAGTCTAGCCTTCCAAGCATGGGAGGGGAGTCTATGGCCTTAAGACATTTCCAAGAGTCAAATATTATTCGTCAGCATTCCAAAGAGCTTCCCCACCCATCCAACCTTGTATTAGAAACGTTAAAACACTCACAGTTTTCTTGCAACCAGTTGAATGTCTGGAACTGGGACCATTAAATATGATACACACTTAGATACAAAAATATACTCAACAACTATCTCCTTACAAAAAAAAGTAAGTACCCAGCCAAAAAAGTTAATACATTTCAATCAGATGGCATTGTAAGAAACAATGTAAGAAGTTAAAGTACTAAATCGAGGAATCATGTAAAACAAAAAAAGCAAGTAAAAACAGCAGCTCTCCAAATCTTTGCCAAAAGCAATTCCAATTAAGAGAATGAAGGGAGAGAGAGGTGGGAAAAAAGTGGAAGCACAAAAGCTGCAGCACATGGTAAATCTTTTATTATAAAGCCCCTGATGAGAATAATAACCACAGTTTTGAGGATACTGTTTTGGTCAGTTTTATGTAAATGACCCCTAGCTGTGGCATGTATACAGTGCTACAAAGAAAAACTGCAGAAACACACCAAGTAAATAACATTCCAGACATACTGGTGGCAACATTTCAGCCACTTGATGAAGCAAAACAAAAGTATTTTCATGTCTCATAAACTGGCTCACAGAACAGTTTGCATTTTAAGTCTATTGTAGGTAAATATACAATCAAGTAGAGATTGTAGTTCCTGCTTTCTCCAATCACTTAAAAAACAGAAATACCACATTTAGACAATATTCTCTTTTACAGATGGATTGCAAATCACTTCAGTAAGAGAAAAGGTATATGAGTTAAATTTTGGCCAAAGAATATATGAGCACAGCTTCCTACAAGGGAAGATTATGTGCTGCAGCAGAATTTAATTTTAGAGCCAGCAACTTCCTTTCATGAGAACACCTTAAATGATTTGTTTCATTTTGTTTGCCCTTAACAAACAGTATCTCCAATTCAAACCACTAAAATGCTCCCACTTTTTAAAGAGTAATTTTATTAAAGACTGAACACATCTCTGGAAGATGTCCAGCACCTATTAGTTTGCAAGAAGTTAACATCTATGTATTTATTTAAAGCACAGATTTTCTATTTTCAATAAATATTTGAATTCCAGAAACTCTGCTTCACTTATACTCATACTAACCAAATCTACCTTCTTAATATCATCTAGGATGTGCAATGTTCATAGAATCATAGAATGG
>VXBN01011746.1:0-69934 GCA_013397395.1 Sinosuthora webbiana | reverse complement strand
TGTGCGACCTGTCGTGTGGGGCTTTCTACTTTTGCTTCATCCCTACAATGTGACAAGAACCATCAGTAAAAAGAGTGTAATGTGTTTCTTCAGCTGGCAGTTGGTTGTATGGTGGAGCTTCTTCAGCACGTGTCTCTAGCTCTTGTTCCTTTTCATCAGTGAGACTAAAGTTTCCCCTTTCAGGCCAATTTGTAATTATCTCCAAAATCCTGAGATGATTCAGTTTTCCGATACAGGAGTGCTGTGTGATGAGAGAAGTCCACTTACTCCATGTGGCATTGGTGGCATGGTGGGTAGAGGGAACCTGTTTTGAACATCCACCCCAGCACCAGTAGTCAGGGTGCCAGGAAGAGTTGTGTTTCAGTGCCAATCACCTCTGAGGTGGCTTGGACTCCTTCATAGGCTGATAAAATTTCCTTCTCTGTGGGAGTGTAGTTGTCTTCGGGCTCTCTATAGCTTCATCTCCAAAACCCTAGTGGCTGTCCTCAAGTCTCACCAGGCACCTTCTGCCAAAGGCTCCAGGACAGACCATGGCTCCTGGCTGCAGAGTAGAGCACATTCTTCACATCTGGTCCTGTCCTGACTGGGCCAAGAGCTACTGCATGAGCAATCTTGTGCTTAATCTGGGCAAAAGCTTGTTGCTGTTCATGGTCCCACTGGAAAGTGTTCTTCTTGCAGGTGATCAGGTAGAGAGGGCTCACAATCTGGCTTGTACTCAGGAATATGCATTCTCCAAAAGCCTATGACACCTAGGAACACTTGTGTTTCCTTCATGTTGGTCAGTGGAGACATTGCTGTGGTCTTGTTGATGACATTGGTGGGAATCTGAACCATCCATCTTGCCACTTTACTCTCAGGAACTGGATCTCATGGGCTGGTCCCTTGACTTTGCTCTTCTTGGATCTCTCAAGCAGATCCTTTGACTTTGCTCTTCTTGATGGTGAAGCTGGCTTTCAGGAGAATCTAGATGATTTTCTCTCCTTTCTCAAACACTTCTGCTGCCATATTCCCCCACACAATGACGTCATGAATGTACTGCAGATGTTCTGGAGCGTCACCCTTTTCTAGTGCAGTCTGAATCAGTCCATGGCAGATGGTGGGGCTGTGTTTCTACCCCTGGGGCAGTCAGTTCCAGGTGTACTGCACGCCCCTCCAGGTGAAAGCAAACTGAGACCTGCATTCTGCTGCCAGAGGAATGGAGAAATACACTTCAACAATGTCAATAGTGGCATACCACTTCACTGCCTTGGGCTCCAGCTCATACTGGAGTTCCAGGATGTCTGGCATGGCAACACTCAGTGGTGGAGTCACTTCATTCAAGCCATGATAGTCCACGGTCAATCTCCATTCTCCTTCAGATTTGTGCAAAGGCCAGATGGGGCTGTTGAAGGGTGAGTAGGTTTTGCTGACCACCCCTTGGCTATCCAGCTCATCCATCTTGTGCATGGGAATCACAGCATCTTGAGTTTTTCTGTCAGCGGTGCACTGTTGAAGTGGCAATTTGTACTCGTTGCACTTCCCCCTTCAGAAGTCCTACTGCAGATGGACTTTCTGATAGTCCAGGCAAGGTGTTCAATTGCTTGATGACCTCTGTCTCTACAGCCACTATCCCAAATGCCCACCTGAGTCCCTTTGGGTCTTTGATATACTCACTTTGGAGGAAACATAAGTCCAAAATGCCGGGAGCCTCTGGACCAGTCACAATAGGGTGTTTCTTTCACTCATTTCCATTCAGGCTCACATCAGCTTCCACCAAAATAAAATCCTGTGATCCCCCTGTCATGCCAGCAATAGAAACAGATTCTGTCCCCGCATCTCTTGATGGCATTAATGTGCACTGCGCACCAGCGTCAACAAAGGCCTCATAATTTTGTCATTCTGATGTGCCAGGCCAACGAATCCACACAGTCCAAAAAACATGTTTTTTCCCTAGCCTCTACCTGGCTAGAGGCAGGGCCCCTCTAAGCCTGGTTATCCTTCTTTCCCTGGGCATATGTCTTGGAGGTTCCTTCAAGGGGATGAGACATATCATCATCATACCTGGCAGTTTGGCTGCTTCCTTTTTGGTGGAACTTCCTCTCTGAGTCTTGCTGTCCTTCAATTCAAGCACCCATTGTGCCAGAGCAGCAGCAGATTTTCCATCCTACCTCCTCATGTTTTCTCCACAATCATGCAGGAAGAACCACAGCTCAGCTCGTGGGGTGTACCTTCTCTCCCTGTCTGGGGGAAGTCTACATTTGGTACCAGAACCTCTAATCTTCCAAGATTTGGAGAAAGCCCTCTTTCATCTCCTCTCTGAGCTTCTTGTGATTCTCCTCTATCTTATCTTCTAATTTCTGCAGACGTGTTTTCACAGCTGTGATTCTTGCATATGTTGGGCCATGCACATACGCATATGCTCAGAGTTTCTTCGCCGTATCAAGCACGGTCTCCTCCCTGTCATCCCGCTTCATTATTCCTAAAGCAGAAGAGTATTCTTGTGGCCCAAGTCGTACAAGTTTTTGCCACATCACGGATAGACGTGGTATCAAGTCTGGATTCTTAGTTGTCTGAGAAGACAATCTCTACCACTGCCATTTCTCTCAATCGTTGAATCCCTTGTTCTATGGTCTTCCACTGGGTTTGCTGCATATAGAGATCATCTGCACACAGATATCTTTGTGCCACACTTCCCAGCATCCATGCCCAGAGACTGTGAGGGTTAGCCTCCCTCATCATTCCTTGGTCGATAACCAGATCATGTGACAGGGATCCCAAATGCCTCGCTTCAGTACCTTCCAGAATTCCTCGCCTGCAGCATCTCAAAGGTGGACTAACCAATTATAGATTCATCATCAGGTCATTGAGTGTAATCCTTTCTTAGGCCACAAAGGTCCTTCAGGGAAAAGGACTCAATACTGGCTTCTGGTCTCGTGTCAGTTGCTTTGACTTCTGATTTTGTTGAGGAGCTTGCTTTGAGGGTCCTTCCCCCAGATCGTTGTTGTCCACTGGCTGATTGGTTTTGATTCTGTGCTTCTTTCCCATGGTGACTGCCAGTGGCTTAGGCTCACTGTCTGGTTTAGCTGCTGGCTTAGACTCACTGTCTGGTTTAGCTACAACGTGAGTAGCTGAGGTGTTGGCTGCAGCCTGAGTGACTGGGGTACCAGCTGATTTATCTCCCTCCTCCCTGGCCTTTACCTGCTGCTCTACAGTATCTAGCATGTAATAAGCATATGCCAGGGCCCAGCTTATTGCAATGAGATTTTCTCCTTAGAGTCATCATGGCAGTTCTCTTTCAGGTATTTCCCCACCTCAGCTGGGTTTTGTATTTGTTCACCTGGAAAATCCCAGGCTATAGGGTCAGAAAATTCCTTCAGGGCTTGGCTCATTCTCTCCCATTCTCCACTCCATTCAAAATTTTCTACACCTGGGTCTGCTTCTGGGTCAGGGGCCTCATTAACTCCTCTGGAAATCTCAGCCCTCACTCTAGAGAAGCTGAAGACCATGTAGAGGAAGCTCACCAGATTAAATACCAGGAACACCTTCTCTTTAATATTCAGGGGAAACTGAACATTCTCCAAAAGTGGCATAGCAGATTCAAAGGAGAAGGAAAGGAAAGGCTGAAAAGCCTCATCCTCTGCTCCTCCTCTAACAAACTGGCTGCAATTACTAATAAACCCCCAAAACAGGCTACTGGAACTAGGACACAGGGTTAGACGAAGAAACCATAAACCATACTGTCTTAGTTTGAAAGACAGGGGTCTGCCAGGGAAAGCCAGAGCCTCCCTTCGAATCGAATGGAGAATGTAAACCCCCTCCCTCCGAATTATTAGTTTTGAAATCAAGGAACTCTCAGGGAAAGGTAGGGTTATTTACTAGTATGTATAACAAGGCAAACAAAACAAGTATGTCATTAACAACAAAACAGAACCAGGAACCTTGTGACATCCTTCTTGGCCAAGACAGGAAGGGATGGAGGAGAGGTTTTGCTTCACAAAACCCTGGAGCAGTCTGATCCTGGTGCCCCTGCAGGACTCTGAGGAGTTCCAAGCTGGAACAGCAGGAATGAGCAGGAATCCCAGGCTGGTGGATGGGATTTATCAGAAGCTCTGCGGTGGTAACTGGAACTGCCTGGATGTCCCAGCAGGCCAGGGGGTGAGGGGCTACAGCGTAGCAAAATACCCAGAGCAGTGCTGGAGAAGCTGCTGGGGCTGGACAGCGGCAGCCCCGCTCCACCAAGGCAGGAGAAGGCGGGCTCAGGATTCCTGGACACACAAGCAGACGGTGGTAGATTCCCTAGGACTGGACTTCGGTGGTGTCAGTGAATTCTCCTCTCAGTAAGCAAGAACTTGGCTGTCTTCCTTCTGATGCCGAGAGTGAGAGAGCGCAGCTGCCCCCAGCCCTGTCCTTTACCTCCCCCCAGAAACTCACGATGTCTTCCCCCTCCAAGGGACACTCCCAGAGACCAAAAGAGGTGTAGCCGGGTGCTACACTGCTCTCCTTTGGCCACTTCTGTATTTGTTTTAAGCACCTTTAAGTACTCAGTAGATAGCTTCCTAGCAACATATGGGAAAAAATTCTATAAGTAAAAAAGAAACAGATCTAACCCCCAACACATACATATCTTGAACAGACTTAGTGCCTTTGTAAACTTCCTATAAATCATTATCACCCCCCCTAGCAAAATAGCTTTTCAAATTCGTGCCCCTCTACTGTAAAAGCTAAAGGTTAGGGACAGTACTGGAGCTATCTCCAGGTAAGACAATAGGCCTAGGGACCAGAAAGGTATTAAAACCTCAAAAAATCCTAGGGACCAGAAACATGTGAAGGCCTCCACCCAGAGAGACATTATGAATTCAAGCAACATGGCTAGTGACTGCTTAATCCCAATACAGTGTAAGTGAAACCAAAATGCAATCAGTACAGCTTTTTTCCACTTTCTCGAGCCACATGCTGGGCACCAATTAATGTATGTGTTCTGGTTTAGGGCAAATTTCGGAAGGAAACCTCTGATTGGGGTTCCTCTAGAAAGCAAATTCAAATGGCCCCTCCCCCAACTGGTTCAGGAAAAAATTTCCTCTGAGAAAAAGTGGAAAGCTGTTTATTCAACAAGCAAAGTGTTCACAAGCATAAAAAATGAATAACATTAAACACTAAAACCTCTTGCCACTCTGAAGAGAGATGGAAAAAATTGAGAAAGTCCTTGCTGTGTGTTGTAGCTCAGCTCGCCCAGTCTCTTTATCAGTCCCTCTGGCGCTGGAAAATGCCGTCCTGGGCCCCAGTGGGTCACAGGCGTGAATCCGGGTGTTTTCTAGGTGTTTTAAACCTGTCCAGAACAGGTTTAAACAGATCCAAGAAAAAGGAAAAAAAAAAAACCAAAACAAAAACAAAAACAAAAAAAAAAACCAAACAAAACAACAAAAAAAAAAACCAGTTCAGGGAACCTCTCTGCCTCAGCTATCTAAAAACTAGCTAAAAAGCAAAGGAGAGCTCTCTTCCACTGTCCATCCATAGACAATACAGTCCAGGAACAAAATGAGGAAGAGTGAGTGCAGTTTTTGAAAACAAATTGCATGATTCTTCTTTCCCCCTTTTTGCTCTCTGAGCCAGTCTTAAAGGTGTAGAACTTAATATCCAGCATAAACAGAACAGACAATTGGAAGTACAAGCACCATAAAGTCACCCCAGGACATATTCTTAATGCAAATTACACTAGCATTAGAAGAGCTTAATTTCTGATCTGACAAAGGGCAGCTGGGAGAAAATCAGGGAGAGGACTTATGATAGTTTTAGACAGATTTCCAGAGTTGTAGTGGAAAGCATTTATGGGGTAAAAGAGAGCAAACAAGGCTGTGGCAATAAAAGAGGTACAGTGGCACTCTCAGTGGAGGCCAAGCCAGAAGACTTCATCTCTTTGTATGCATGACATTTAAAAATGACCCAACAAAAATATGGTGATTTGGAGATGAATCCACATCACCAAACCCTTCCTGTGTGTTCTGAGTTGACAAGGGAATCCCTAAGATTGCTAGGCATCTCTTTGCCTCAGAAAGACATGAGAATGTAAATATTCTAATTAAAAAAATTTTACTCTCCACTGCCCAAAGCTTCAGTATTAATAAATTAATATTGAAGTTATTTTAAACAGATACCTTTGTAAATAATCAAGTGACATTAGCCCACATCAATCTCTGGATAATTTTACAGGCTGAAAAATGTGTTTCAGATTAATATTTCTCCCATCTGTACTGCTGATCAGATTTGGATGTGCCCTGTATGTTCTACTTCTACAGTTCTTAAACATCTGATTCACTTGAAGTGAGGATATCAGCAATAATAAACTATGAATGTAGTTTAAACATGGGCAATGGAATAAAATTCATAGTGTTTATGTTTTCATGTAAAATTTAATGTTTCTTCCTGGGAGACTGGACCTGGTATTTTTGTAGCTAATATCTATTTCGCTACTGAGAGACTTTAATATTGCTAAGCATATGTCAAAAATAAAACATACAAGAGTTAGACTGAAAGAAAAAAAGGGCTCATTAAAATCTCAGTCAGGGCTTATCACTACCTTAAGTCACTGAAGTTAAATTTTACATAATGTAGAAAAGGAAAGACTTAAGAAACAGTTTTTTCTAAAAGAAATTGATGTGTTATTTCACAGTCTAATGAGCCTCTACTGTTCATTGCAACCTTTTAATAAGCTGTAAAACTCATTGGAATAATTTTAATACAAACTTTTCTCTTTTAAACCTAAAGGAGAGACTGACCTGCATCATGTATTTTTCAATTTCATTTTCAATTTTACCAAATTAAATTATATAAAAATCAGAAAAAGGATACATATTTTCTTTTCCTTACCAAAGCATAGCCCAGTTTTGAAAAATAGAGCTTTTCCTAACAAATGTTTTCCCATTACTGCTTCTCACAAATCAGGTGTTCAATATTCAAATCAATCTAATTTTTTTCAGTGTTTTCTGAATAACATCTGATATATTTTTTCACTCTTTAATTCGTAGGTGCATTCTTACTTTTTTTTTCCTTTTCCCTTTTTTTTTTTTTTTTTTTCCTTGGTGTCCATGGTTTTTGAGATGAGCCATATTTATTTATGTGCTCACTTATATTTACTTGGATGTCTGGAGATTTTCTACTACTTGGACTGCCTTAGATTTACCCATTCATTTAGTATAAATTATATGGCTGGTTCTGTAGCAGTATTTAATTGAATGCATTGCTTGTCAAAGAAGGTAGAGACTTGTGATTTAGTGGTAGGCCAGCTTATATCACATCTTTGCATTTCATGTCATCATCTCTGGAAAGGTGATGCTGGAACCATACTTTGCTGTACAAATCTGCTAGCTTTCTCGAGTTCTTTGAAAATAATTAATTTTAATTTTTATAACAATCTGAAATCTATTAAAAATCACAGGTTGTTTTGTTTTGTTTTGTTTTGGCAGAAGAGATAACAATGCCTACATGCCTGCTCACTTGTATGCAGAGTTCTGCATGACTGAAGAAAACCATGTTTTTTAAACTTCTGATATCTCTTGAAATGCTACCTTTGTAACAGTAGGCTGACAGATTAGCAGGATGCTTTCAAAGCTGGCGTGGAGGCTCTCAGAAGTCCATGATCCTTAGACTAGTTAGATCCCAAATAATTTTTAAATGGGAAAAAGCAAGCAGTTCAGTGCTGCTGTTCTCATTTCTATCTTTGCAAGACTTTCTTACTAAGCAAATGAAAGCATCAGTCTCTCGCCTTTGGTCACGTACAGCTTGCAACACTTCTGGCTCTCCATCATGTCTCAATTTTAGTTTAAATGCACAAATCAAAGCCCACCGCTACTGTTTTGCTGCCAGCAACAGGCCGGAAAAGAATTTGTTCTCTGCCTGTAGGATGGTTGCCCTAGTGAAGCAACATGATGTAACTGGTTTTTTGGTTTCGGCATTTATGGAAATGCTTCATGTCCAATTATTAATGGAGGAGCATTTCCATTAGAAAGGATATTTGTAAGCGCCAGAGGAAACCAACCACTTTTCCAGCTTTCTTGATGTTTCTTACATGATCTTCTTGTATACAATCCTCAGTCTCTAATGATCTATATCCCCATAAAATAACGGCTTTTGAAAAATAAGCTCTCAAATAACCTGTAACCCTATCTAACCTTTAGAAAATCAAACACAGTAAAGGAAGAAATTTGACCAAAGGGCTATTAAAGTTTAGGGAAGGCTGAGACTGCCAGTTAGTGGTCTTTTCTGAAATCTGAAACACGGTGTTCTTTTAGTGCTCTCATGCAGTTACCATGGTTGTATGAGGCAGAATTTCTTTACATATAGATCACATGTTATGCACATAGAAATAGGATATCGCACTGTGTGTTTACTGTATGCAGTTCTTGGAAAAAATACTGCTTGTACTTTCTGTAACATGTGAAGCATCACAATTTCAAGCTTTAGTATTTGCATATCAACTTTGTGGGAGATAGGCTCTTTAATATGGATAAAATGTAAAATTATAAAATAATTTTAAAATTGGGAGAGAGGACAATTTAGAGAGACATGAAATTTCTGATATAACTTGTATATATATTTATGTTTATCTTTAATGAACTAAGAAAAAAGACATATAAAAAGCTAATGATGATGCCATACATTCTTTCATCTTTCAGTAATGGATTTCTTAAAAACTGAAGTGAAACCAGATTATTCATGTCTGCAATTACCTTTGAAGTTAAAAACTAAAACAGTCAGAATGCCTGGACTGGTGAAACAGATAGGGGACATGTTTGTGAACTTCAGTAGATGAAAGATGGGATATTATACTGAGGATCTTCCTTGTGCTGTCTTACCCTTTTTAGTCTTATGCTTTTGGAGCTAATATTTTGGTCTAACTGGAACTTTCAATATGGCTACTTTCAGTTTCCATGATTTCAATTAGTTTTCTCATATATCTATTTCTCAGCATGTGCCCAGCTTTAAGTACTGCAGTAACCCCATGAGAATAGGTCCTGTAAATTTAGTGTGTGGTTAAATTTTCAAAGGACCAAGATGACACTTAGACAATAACTCATTTAGAAATTTAAATGGAGCATTCAGAATGCAAAAGGGAACGATGTGAAACACAGCATCTCTTATTAAGTGTTTTTGGGGCTAAAAACCAGCTGTGGTATTAATCTGTATTTTAATCTGAAGATTTAGTTGTAAAGTCTCGGAAACCTTTAATATTATTGCCCAGACTTGTGTGTATTAACTGTTGAGAAAAAAGATTAATTATTTGCAGGACAAGTTCTTAAGTTACTGAATGCTGAGATAAGCTGAATCCAGATATGTTTCATTGCACTTCAAAGTGTAGAGAAACATCACTACGAATTGAACTAAGTTCCCTTATTTTTCTCTATATAAGTCTAAACCTAAAATGTGATTTTATCAATTTATAAATTAGGACCTTCATTAATCATTTGTGGTTTGTTTTACATGCAAGCTATATCTGTCCTTTCATGTGAAACAGAATGAAGATCCCTGTCCATGCAATTGCTCTTTCCTCAGTGGAGTGAATGCTTGCAATGTTTAATGTAGTAAAATTTTATTTTCCTCATGAGTTATTCAAAAACCCACAGCTAAGTCCTTTCTCATTCTTCACTGTTGACAGGTTGAAATCCCAAAGTATTTATTTTTCTGGTGAGGTTTTATTTTTTTTCCCAGCAGAAATCACATCTGTGAATGCCAAGTGAGCTGATGTTAATCAAGGGAATTCTTACCAATGATTCTTACCAAGAGATTCTTACCAATGCAGGCACAAGGAGCTGACAGGAACATACAGTCCAGTTGTGGTTGGACACTGGTAACTGCAATAGAGCTTTAATCAAGGAAGATCCATAGAACATCCCATCTTCATATCCTCACGTAATGCAGCTACAGAATGCTTAAAATCAAGCAGAAAGAAAGAATGGCAACCCTTGAAATGTGCTAGAGGAATAGAACAAGGAAAGAGAGATTTCAATAGACTAGCAAGGAAATTGGAGACTCTGGATACTAAATGTGGTCGACACTGGGGTTGTGAGCCTGATCTACCAACTAAACCTCTGATGGATCTACCATCTTAAATCTTTTCTCTGTCTGTAAACAATCTCCACAGAAAAGTCTCTTCACGCCACCAAAATTCTCAAAATTATATATTGAGGGGAGACTGTAAGGAGGAATCCTTTCTGAATGCTGCAGGAAACTGAAAAACACAGTATTAACATAGTCTAAATATGGTGCAAATGAGCAGTGATTCAGTTTTTCTTGTATCTCCTGGATAATACCAAGATAAAGTGTAAATGTCTTTAAAAGGAAAAGGCAAGTCCTATATTTGATACAGATCTGATAAAAAGCAATCTTATGTGATTCAGAAGAATATTACTGGAACCACACTGTTTCCAAAATCCCTTGCTGAAAGTTAATTAAATTCTTACATTTGAAGTGAAACCTTTGGTGATGCTGAAAATTTGTCGCCCCTTGGAATGTGCTCCGGCATAAAATGATTACTTCAGAATCTTTTTGCCTCTAAAGTCATCAAATGAGCCAATTCTTATGAGGCTGAGCTATATTAGAGGGCTTTTTGGACCAAATATTTAGCACCATTGATTAAAAATTATCTTGGAGACATATTCTATATCAATGTGTGTTTTCCTCCTGCTAGCAGCTTTATTCTGGTGTCTATGTTAATAGCTCTCTGAGGCAAATCTCTCGGGACATGTCATGCAAAACATAGTGTTTAAGATTCCTTTTTATCTCAGTATTCTCTGCACACCTTGTCTAAAATTAAATGCATTGAGAAGTCCTGGAAGAAATGGGAGAATTGCCATTGCTTTTCCCAAAGGCTGAGATTAAAAACGTTTCCTTTTATGTTGTTCTTTCCAAAGGCAGGAAGTAAGATATTTTCCTCAGCTGTCTGTGGAACCATTCTTGTGAATATTTATTTCAATAAAATTTGTAATTCTACTTGCTGTTGACAAGAATTTTCCCAAAATATTTCAAAGATTCTTTGGCTTTTTTCCAGAAAAATTGGCAGAACACAAACACAATTTATGATTAGCCCTGTTTCAGACCAGCAGTGTTTGTCTGCTATTTTGAAAATGCTTCTGTAACAGACAACTTTGCAGATGTCCACTGTTAACATGTTAGTTTCGTCAGGTTTCCTTTTTTGTTATTAGTATAGACTTCAAGTTCCTAGTTAATCACTGCTTGTATTCTAATATAATCACATAAATGTTGTAAAGTGTTTTGTTCTTTCAGTTTTTAACTGTTTTTTTTTTTTTCTTTCAATTATGTTTCATTTTTAAACTTGAGCCTTGGGAATAAAAATATTAAATGAATTTTTGGACATTTTTCTATGAATATCCAGGTTCTAATATTTATTGTATGAAACACAAGTTAGGTACATTCCACAGTATCCAATTTAACAAGTTTCAGGAAATCATCTCGCTTTGCCCGTACTATTCAAGTTTATCTATTAGATTAAACAACGCCCCACTGGGGTATGCCGAAAGTGCTTTGAAATGCTTTGCTGGCTCCGTAACCACAAGATGTCAGTGTGGATCCTTAATTTGCTTCTATTCTTACTCTCTGTCTTATATTCTTGAAAAAAATCACGACAAACTCTGGCAACCCCTCAGCAGACATTTCCTTTGAAGCTGAAAGGGGCGTTCATCACGTAAAAATCCCATTATTGGCCTGGGTCTGATATCTGCTGTTTAAAGGGATCAGGCTGGTGTTTCTAATCTTTCCTTGGAGGAGAAGTACTAAACTTTGGATGTGTGTATTGAGCACAGAAACCAGTGAAACTAGTCTGACAGCTGACACCGACAGGGCTGGTGGGATTGAGCAGTAGGAGACGTTGCTGAATTCCGGAGCAGAAAAAGGGTGCTAATGGCATGGAGCTGTAAAAGCTTGCTAAAATTGCTCTGATACAAGGCTTGCTAGGCTGGTGCATAGTGATTGTAATTTTTTTTAAACATGAATATTTCTACACTGGCTTGAATTGCATCATCTACGTGCTACCATGTAGTTGGTTTCAACTGGTTATCTTAGTTTAGCAATAGGTGCTGCATATCCATCTTCTGTTTAAAGCCTGTTAAGCTGGGTGATTTTAGTTCAGGTTGTTTACTGTGTCTTGCTATTTATACATCCCTGTAGTGAGGGAAAAAGCTAGCAGAATTTGGTAAGCTTTCAATGCCTGAATAGCTGCTGCCTAAATCCCACTGAATTTCATCTGAGTTGCCAGCTTTTGCTGAGGAGAATTCGATTGACCTTAATACTACGGATATGTAGCACATAAGAGGCATTTAATCAACTCTCAAACACCACTGCTTTGAAAGCCTGCTTGAAAACTCTGAAGAGATCCTGATAAACATTTTATTAGAATGCATTTTTAATTAATAGTTTACTTCAAACAGCTACATACTGGAGCTATGTACTTTTTTTTTTTTTTAGATAAATGAACTAAAGTGAACTGTAGTTAATAGCCTACTTTATAAATAATATTTTCTAAATGAGGCTTGAAGAAAAACAATGGCTTTGAACCAAAATTAACACAGATCTACAGAAAACATTTTTCTAGCCCTGTGCATAAAAATAATGTGATTGGTGTGCCTTGTATGGCAGAACGTAGTTTTATTTCCAATATGTCTCTCAAAGTAAGGCAAACAGCAGAGAATCCACATCTATCAAAGCCAAAGCAATTTTTATAGGCAGTTAAAAAGAAGTTTAAAGTTGTATCCTTTGCCTATCATAAGGAAGATCACTTTTTTTTTTTTTTTTTTCAGTTGGAAAATACATTAAAACTTAAAAGCTTTCAGGTTGCAAATGTAAATATATAAATTGTGTTTCATATGACACATTCTTCTTGTACTGTCGCATGGCATCCAGATGAACTGATATATCAATCTGATTTTTTTATCATACTTTTCTGTGTGATGGTATTTCTAGTTATCTTTAAATGTGGCTTAGGTGTGAGGGCTGTGAGAGTCAGAAGAAACACTGTGTGCTTCCTTTGTTTATTACACTGTGAAAAGCCACNAGGGGGGGGGAGAAATTCTTTGTAAGTGTTAAGATAGCACATTACTGTTCACAACTATAATTTGAGTCGTTGAAGTTTGATTATTCTCCGATTATTTGTTATGCCCCTGGCATGTTTTCAATATTTGTGTTATAGAAGCCTTCTCTCATATTCTCTTTTGTTAGGGACCTTAGGAGCAGATAAGAGGGAAATACTGAGAAATACTGGAAATATTTTCCAAGTTTGGGAACATATTCGGATGTTCTTGTGGTTCTCACTAACACAAATTAAAAAAAAAAAAAAAAAAGAAAATAATTGTCTGGGATTTTAACCTATGAAAGCATATTTTGTTTCATGGAAACCTTATAGAAAAAAATGTCAAATCCAGAATATAATTCTTGTCAGTACTAGGTGTTCTGCTTATTCAGTCTTTGCTATAGATTCTGTCTTTGGTACAGAACACTCATTTTTTGCCATTTTGAAACAAGATCAAAATTCCTGAAAGACATGGTTTCTTGAGGATACCTTCTTGATGGCCCTTTATGGCATAGGTAAGTTTGGTATCTTTGGAGGTGTTTGTATATATCCTACCTTTAACTCTTTGTCTCTAGGGCTTTTTAGTGTATGATAGCAAATAGGATTCTCCCATCAGTAAAATCATTGTAATTTTCAGATGTAAAGAACAACAGCAGTTCAAAGAAACAGACATCAGCTTCTACAGCAAATGGGAATATTAAGATGCTCCAATCAACAGTAGCCATGATAGATGTTAGCAGGAGCTAAAGGACTCCATACCTTTAACCTCATTAGAATACACTATGATAATGATTTGATAATTCAGTGAGATTAGGCCTTATTCCTGATTAAAGGAATTGCTGAAGGCAGCTAATGCCTTGCTGGCTACTTTTTCAGGTCTGAGCTTACAGACTAGTAGTGGAAAAAGCTTTGATGACCTATTTAGGGGCAAAATGACACCTCCTTTTGATAGGTATGGAAGCAAAATAAAAAATACTATTCTGACTGATAAACCTCCTTATGCATGCAACCATGTTTTGTGATGGTAAAATGACCATGTTTGAGAATATTTTCCATCTGATCTCTTAAGGAAAAGAAGACAAGACTTCTGTCACACTCTTAATTCCCCTTAAAAATATGAACCCTTTGGGCAATTAAAAAGGAAATTGAAGTGAAAAATACCTCCAAGATAATTCATTACCTTAAAGCTCCACAAAAGTTGTGAGGAGAAAGATTTGAATCCCTTCCTCTCTTCAAAAAAAAGGCAAGTATTATCTTATAGAAGGCAGCACAGAGGGCACGAGCAATTCAGGATGTTCCAGGAGATCATTGCTGCTAACTTCCTGAAGCAAGTGACCAAGAAATTGTGCAGGAGATATTGTGATGGATCTTATTCTTACAAAAGAAAGAACTGACCAGGGATGTGAAGCCTGAGGAAAGTCCTGGCTGCAGAGACTATGAGTTCAGGAGTGGAGTTCATGACCTATAGGTGAAGTATCAAGGCAAAACCCACGATCACAAAGTTTAACTTCCAGAGAAGACTTGTCTGTTCAGAGACCTACTTGGAAGTGTGCCATGGGGGACAGTCCTGGAGGAAAAAGAGGTTTGAGAAAGCTTGTAGGTTTTCAAGGATAGCCTTTACTAAGTTAAAAAGTTGTCCAACCTCACGTGCGGGAGAATGGCAGAAGTCCTGCGTAGCTGAACAAGTAGCTCCTAACTAAACTCAGACTGAAGAAACACAGAGATTGAAGTTGCTTCAGGTAAATGTGCAGAGGGGAAATACAGAAACATTGTTCAAGTGTGAAGAGATAGGGTGAAGACAGCCACAACACATCTGGAGTTGAACCTGGAGGGGAACAGGATGTACTTTAGGATGTGCTCCTGCAGGTGCACAGACAGCAAAAAGCACACGGGGGAAAACATGGCTTCTGCACTGAACTCAATGGGAATCCTAGTGACAAAGTAGACTGAGGTACTCAAGGCCACCTTTGCCTCATTCTCTACCAGCAGGATCTGTCTTCAGGAGTACTAGGCACCTGCAACAATATGAAAGCCTGGATAAAGAAAATTAAGCTAGGGAAAATTTAAAAAAACTGGATGTTTAGGACCCATATATTATGTACTTATAGTTATAAAAAGTGCTGGTCAATGTCATTGTCATTTGTCTTTGAGAGGTCATAGCAATCAAGAAAGGTTTCTGAGGGCTTGAAGAAAGCAGATGTGACTCCTATCTTGAAGAAGACCTATGAGGATCTGAGGAACTACAGGCTGGTCAACCCCCTTATTCTGGGGAAAGTGGTGGAGCCAATAAACATAAAAAGCTTTTGCAAACTTAAAAAGAAGAAGAAGGTGACTTGGCATAGTCATTGTGGCTTTAGTGAAACGGTGCTTGGCCAACTCAAGCGTCTTTTATGAGGAAATGACTACCTAGGTGAATGAGGGAAGAGGATTGGATATTGTTTATCCTGACTTTAGGAAGGCTTTTGACACTGTATCCCATAACATAGTCATAGACAAAGTATGAAGCATTGCCTAGGTAAGTGAGCAGAGAGATGGACAGAAAACTGGACTCAAAGCATTCTGACAAGCTGTCTGGAGGCCAGTCAATAGTAGTGTACCCCAGGGTTGATTAAGGGGCTGATACTGTTTTAACATTTTCATTAATGACCTGGTTGAAGGGAGAGACAGCACCTTGAACAAGATTATAAGTTGTTTTCAACATAGGGGGGATGCATCAGGTAACACTATGATATACCAGTGGACTGTGTTTCCATCCAGAGGAACCACAGCAGGCTGAAGTAATGGTCCAATGGGAACCTCATGTAGTTAAAGAAAAGGCAATACAAAATTCTGCAACATAATAGAGGCAGAATAACATCAGGCAGTGCTGCACACTGGGGGTGATGTGCTGCAAGGCACCCTTACAGAGAAGACCCTGTGTGTCTCAGTGAAATCAGGTTAAACATCTGCCAGCAATATGCCTTTCCACCAATGAAGGTCAATGGGCTCCTAGGCTATAAAAACTGTAGCTAGCAGGTCAAGGAAGACTATTCTTTCCCATTACTCAGAACTGGTGAGATCACATCTAGAGCACTGTATCCAGTTCCAGGCTTCCCAGTATAGGGGCACATGGACTTAATGGAGCTAGTTGACTGAAGGGCCAGGAAAATTATTAAAGGACTGGAGTACCTGAAGTATGAGGAGAGACTGAGAGAGCTGGGACTGTTCGCGTGGAGAGAAGAAGGCTCAAGGGAAATTTGATCAGTGTGGATTGCTGTCTGGTGAGAGGGAGTAAAGAAGACGGAGACAGAATCTTTTCAGTGGTATCCAGTGGATGGGAAAGAGGCAATGTGCACAGTTAGAATTGCAAAAAATTCCATTTAAACCTAAGGCAAAAATGTACTGTGTGATTTGTCAGGCATTGGAATATGTGGTTCACAGAGGTTATAGAATTCCCTGTGTCGATCTCATCATGCAGATTTTTAAAGAGAACTCATATCTGACTTAAGAAATAAATCCTGCTTAAGAGCTAAGAGAATAATTTGCACTCAAGTTCAGTGTTTAGGATAGTGTCTTCTCTCCATCAGCAGACAATTCACCCACTACTAGTCTTAGTAGCTCTTCAACTGCATCAAGGCTTTTTTTTTTTTTTTTAAGTTTGAGACATCTGGTCAGTTTCAATTTGAAACGAGTTTTAAAAGTGATTTCTGTTTATTTTAGATCTGGACTTCTTCAGAGAAGACTATGATCATGTTTGGCATTTAAAAGTTTCTTAACCAAGTTACGGTATGAAATATCCTCTGAATACATAAAAGCAGTTTACATAAAGGCTGCAGGATCCAAGAAGTCCTGTCTTATCTTATCTTTCTGCAGGTTGATTTTTGAATTACAGTAATGAAATTATACGTGATTTTGTTACACTGAAATTTTAATACAGTCTCATAGAGTTATACATGTTTCTTGGTGTCTTGCTCAGACGGTTGATGTTATGATGGAAATATGGTCTTTTCTGATAGGGCAGAGGAAGATGTTCTTGTCATTACAGTGCTGCCAGGAGATATAAGAAATTTGTGGTTAATTCTACTGGCTTTCTTAAGCTTCCTGTATGATCATTGGCAAGTTGTTTTGGATGAAAATTACTCTAAATAATGTCAAAGCTGAAGTTGTACCAAACACTTCTAGATAATTTCCCCTGCTACTTACAGTGACTTTTCTTCTTAAGCTGGGGTAGAAATTCTTTTGTACTCTTGTCTGTTTTCCTGAATATTCAGGTTACAAGATTCTTGGTTCATGAGTTGACAAGGAAATGGATATTTTTATGTTTGCACTCAATAACACCACTGGAATTTTAATAGGAATAACTAAACATAAAAAATTATCCCAACAATTTGACAAGAGCAGACTGGAATGACATATTCAGTAACACTACCAAGCTATATACCTTCTTCTAATCTAATTAGAAAGATACTCTGCCTACACAGTAAATGCATTAGTAAGGATTAAATTAATTTATTGAAAGGTGCAACAAAAGACTTCTGAAGCCCTTTTACCTTGCTCTAAATGTCACAATAACAACAGGAAAAAAATTCTCATTGAATCCATGTTTTTTTGTACCCACTTAACAAAAGCCAATAAGCCTGTTGGGAAGGTTTATATAAATCAATACAAATGAAAACAAAATCCATAAGATATCCCTCAAGCAACTAGTTAATTCTTGTTATTCCTATTGTCTGGGTCAGGAGTTTAATCAGGCTTCTCAAGAGACCACTACAGTATGTATCTCTGATAATTAGAGTGCCATTGACATTGCGTTATTGGAATGATAATATACTTGTTGCTGCTGCAAATGACTATTTAATATCCAAAAATTGGTCTGATTTCTGAGAGATCAACGAGAAGTAGCTTATCTTCTGTCATAAGGGAAATTATGATTATGCCTTAATCCTATGGTACCTATCAAGAAAAAATCAAATGAAGCCTTATTATAGAAACAGAGTTACAAAGCAATAGTGCAGTTTAAGATTTTGTTGGCATGTCCATTTTAAATCTTTTATCCTAAGGAAGTATAACCCAGCATTGGCTCTGAACTAAAGCTTTGCACAGTGATCTTATCACTATGGGAGTTTATTTCCAACTGAAACTACAACAAAAAAAATTTAGCTTGTGGATGCTTATATTCAGCAGAATATAACTTCACGAGTGACAGATATTCATGTTTAGGTTTCAGTTTATTAAAAATAGAAAAGTAAAAGCTCTATTTCTCTGTTTCTACAATGGATGAGGAGAAGATATGTTCAGGGTAGCTGAACTCAGAACACCTTTGAGAAATAAAAAAAGGAGGGCTAGTCCTGGTCTGACTGAAGCCTGCTAAAGGTCTTCCATTGACCTTAGAAGAGTAGAGATTTATATGCTCACTCTGAAGCAGAATTTCTTCTCCACTCTCAGTCTGGCTAAGAACTTTTCTCATTATATGCATCTGTTATTATTTGTGTCAGTAGTGTAAATTTTTAGTTGAACTCAATTTGCTTGTAGGGGAGGTACACACACACACAGTACACAATAAGATACAAGTAGAGTCTTGTCCAATCCCACTGAATTCACTAGAAAATGGTCTGTTGAATTTAATATCCAGGAAAACTGGTGTTCTTACATTAAAATCAAGATATGAGCAAATAGGAGGGAAAAAAATCCATTGGAATTTTTCAATGTTTTGGAACTTTTTAAGAGTTTTGGTCATCACTGCAGATCCAAATCAGATGATATTTTAAAAATACCGGAACAGCATGAAGGTGCTGCTTGTCCTAACCCTGATATTTCTCAAGGCAATAAAACCATACTAGACACTTGGAGGCATGAAAAAAATGAAAAAAAGTTGAAATAACTTGAAACAAAGTCAAATAAATTTGACATTTTCCAAACACATTTGGCAACAGTTTAAAAAGGCTTTGTGGTTAAAAGAGAGCTATAGAATGAGCACATTGAAATGCCTTCCTGAAATGAGTGCTAGCTACAAATGTATTTTGTGTCATAGATGCCTTTTAAATCAATAAAATTCAAGTTCATTTTTTTAAAAATGCCAGTCAAGTAATGAGGAAAACCAAGAAATGTAATAAAAACTGTATAACTAAAAGCAATTTGAACATCTACTATTTTCCTCACAAAGACAACAGACAATTCCAAATGGAATTATGCATTACTTTTTTAACACACGCATATTTGGTTCACAACACTTTTGGACAGTTCATGCATGTTTTTAATGCCTACTGACTGATAAAACTAAAGGGAAACTTAGAAGATATTTCGGGAGATTTTGTGGTAAAATGCCTAAATCTCATAAACTTTTAGGTCTTTTGGACATCTTGACTTATTCGGGAGAAGAAGATTGTAGTGTGGGTGTTCTCTTAAACCTTTCAAAATTTTGAGTAGATTGTCCTAATCTGTAGCTCTTTGCTATAAATTTTGTGTAAAAAAACCCCAATTTAGGATAATTTAAAAATCAGTCCTAGAAATATAAGTCCAGAGGAATGGAGTGAGACCCTTTACTCTGTTCTCTACCTCAGCTGTGTATTATCAGCTTTATCATACTTGACAGGGAGTTTCTAACCCATCCTTAATAATCTCTGACTCTTAAACACCTTGAAACTCCCCAAGAATTAAATGTTATCCTTATGCTTGTCCTTACTCTGTAGCATATTTTAAATATATTATTAATTAATTCTTATTCAGCTTCTCATTAAAAATAGTATCTTCCTTTTTGTATGAAAAAATCTCACCTGGCTCTTTTTTACCTGTTTTCTTTCCAATAAAACAGGGTCTTTATTTTAATAATACAAAGATATTTTCTTTTTTATACAATTTTTATTTTTGCTGTTTACGAATGAAATTTTATAACCCTGTCCCTGACACTAACTCTCAGCTTAGCATCCAATCACTTTTAACAAAGACAGTGTCTTTTTCATCATCAAAGTTTTCAATAGAAATACTAAGGCAGGCAAGGTTTAGGGATTTCTAGCGTAATGGAGGCTAGTAATCATTATAAGTAAGGTTTTGCAACCACTTTTGTGGTCTTTTGTAAGCTCTATAATACTCCATTATTTTGTTCATGCAAAGTACTATGAATCCATTAAGAGCCTTAAGAGTAGGCAAGATGCTTGGCTTACATTGCCTTTCCTATCACAAGAGGAATGACAATATTGTACTTGACAAAGTCATGTAAACTTGCTGCTCATCATCCTGAGATGATGATGGCTACAGACTTGATTTGTTCAAGTTGTTTCTCTGAAAGTGGAAATTGACAAATCTCTAATTGCCGTACAAAAACTCCATCTTTTTTGTTCTTCTGACCTTTTTTCCATAGATTCTCAAGAATATGTAGTAGCATTGTCTTTTTCAGATAATTCTACTTTAAAGAAATATGGACAACAGGGAAGTAAGAGTGTTTTCATTTTTATGTTTTTAGTCCTTTTTAAAAGTCTTAGTGAGGAAGTGTATTAAAATGGGTCTGTGTTTTATTTGGGGAGAATTAACACCATTGCTGCTCATCCTTGCTATCTTTGTTCATTGTTACAATCTCATCAAGGCTTATAGCTCCTCAAAGACTAGAACACCAAGGAAATATGGCTGACAAATTTGTTTCTCCTCCCATAGAATTTGCAATCTGAGTTGATCTACTCTTACGTAGCCTGATGGATATATCAGTCCATGACATCCACAGATGAGTATTGGCTTTTTGATCTGGGCTGTGTCACAGTAACGAGTAATATGGCAAAATCAGAATGAATTTGTGGAGTAACTAGTGCTGTAGGTCTGACATCCACATTTTGCATTTTTTAAAGATTTGACTTCAGATTAACTCAAATATGGCCCTAATGACTAAGCATGCCCTGTCATTGGCTTAATAAGATGTGCTATGGTTTAGCTTCATCTGGAATCAATTTAATTCACACTCTCTGGGCTTCCATTGTCATATGAAACAAAACACAGTAAGGGGGAATTAGGTGATTTCCTTCTACAGTACAGTCCTTATTCACACTGAAATACCATGCATTTTCTAGGGATACTCCTGTAATTTTGGATAATGAGCTGCCTGGTATCCACTAATGCATCTTATGCATTAGTCTTATATTTCAAATATACCATGAAGATCACTTCTGTGGGAGCATGTAGATTCTGCATCTTCCTTCTACCTCCCTCCAAAGCAAGAAAGCTGAAATACAGTTTCATCCTCTACTTCTGACTTGCTTTGCCAAAACCCACTGTGTTACAGATAAATCTGAGTCTACAGTGTGACAAAAAGTTAAGCACCTTCAAGAACCATGAAATTTTTGTAATCCTTATGATGGCTAAAAGCCTAGTTAAATGCTGTGCATGAAAAATGGAGACTATACTAAAGAGAATCTGTACATGTACATGGTCAAACATATATTTAAGTTGTTCTTTTCCTTTGTTTACTGAGTCTTTACATATGCCTTGTAGCAGCAGAGTTACAAATGAGAGAAGGTCATGGTAATAGTTAAACTATTCATCGAATTGAACATCTTCAAATTAATTGGTGGGTTTTTTTGCATCTTTGCAATTGGAAAGGTGTTGTGTGTAATGTACAAGGAGGTTTTTTACGGTATTTTCCTGCCAAGGATGACATGCCTTTAGTACAGGCCACAGTACCAGTGACGGGAAGGATACGTTGTGGAAGTTATGTTTTTCTTTCTTGCTTGGCAGGTTTCTCAAGGGTTTTGGGATGTTTAGATTGTAAAAGCTGCTGCAGCTATATGGCAAGAGAGAAGTAGATCCAAAGTTATTCCAAAGACCAGATTAATATGTTTATTATTTAGGTCACACGTAATGAGGCCCCGCTATGAATTAAGGAGACACAGAGAGCTGTGGCAGTGACTGAAACCTGACATAAGTGTGCCTGCCTGTTCCACCAAGCCTTGCAGTGATGTCATGTAGTGGGGCTCCATGTCACTGGATGCAAGCACAGATGAGGGTTTCAGATACCTGTCCATTCACAGACTTAAGCTCTGTTCCTCTCAGAAAAGTTGCAGGCTGCACTCATCCTAGATGAACTCTGTGGCATTTCTGCCTGTCCCAGTCTTCTGTGTAGATGCTTCTCCCACAAGTACATTCTCTAAGGAACTACCATCTGTTTCTCTCTGATTTTTTCCCCAATCTATTGAAACACCATTAAGATAGATCTATCTTCTCTCTTGTTCTGCCCTTTTCTTTTGAATAATGATGTTTTACAATTCAGTAACAATACATTGTGCAAACAAATACAGCAGGTCCATCACCTGACACATCCCACAAGCACAGTATGTGATAAGGTCTTCATGTGCTGATTTTCATGCTTCTCTCATGTACATACAGCTTTGATGCAAAACCAGGTGTTATGGATTTTCATCATGCCGCCTGGAATACAAGGAAATTCGTAGCCCAGAAAAAATGCAGGAAGACCTTAGAAGAAGGAGTGGTCATTTAATCTATGCTTGACTTTAAATAGTATATCTTAATTAAAAATAATTTCTTTTCAATGTAGAGTCATTGTCCAAATTTTAAAAGAAAAATATCTTTGTTAAACTCAATGAAGATGGCTTTAAAAGGAATTATTTCAACATCTGTCTTTTGACTATTTCACTATTATCTTTGCAATATTTTGGAGAGGGGCATGAAGGGAAGAAGGCTTCATGCTATTTTAAAAAATACTTGCTCAGCCGGTCAACATTCCTTTAAACTGAAATGAAAAAGAATGATTCTGCTGTAAATCCTTTCCAAATAATGAAAATATCCAGTCATTCTTTAATATTGAGTGAAACTAGCACCACCATTTACACAGTGGTTTAAAATGGACCGCAGCAGTTCATCAGATTACAGTAAGGTTACACAGTATTTTAATAAGGAGTGTTCTTTGTAATTCAGTAAAATCTGAAAAGACTTAAAGAGGAATTGAGAACAACATCTCCTGTGGTCTGTGTTGCTCCTGCTTTTGCAAGGTTCATAAAAAAAGTCTGTCTTTACACCACGACTGATTTTTCACAGCATTTTACTTTTTATCTTTGGCACTTATTATATTGTGTAAACCTCCTCTCTTAATCTCCTGTACTAAACCCTAGTAGCTACTCGTAATTATGTATGTCTTCCCAGTTGTTTCTCAGGCAGTGATTGTGGTATGAGGTGGTCTGGGAAGATAAGTTTTCTCTGATTTTTTTTTGACATCCTTTCTGATCTGCTTCACAAACCCTTTTTGTACCTTTAATTTACGTGTGCACTGGACTTAAATAGTAATGTCAGGAGCTTATGAATTATAGCAATATAAACATGAAATTTCATTTGTATAGCTCCACACAGGACTTTGTATATTCAGTGTATTCAGTTTAGGTGATGGGGAGAAAATCATCATCATGGTCTAAAAATACAGGATGTTCAACCTAGGGAAAAGATGAGTTTGAGTCTCTGAGTGAAACATCTGCTGTTGGAAATATGGGCAAGGCATACATACACAGAGGGGTTATCATCCATTCATCCATCCATCCATCCATCCATCCACTTCCTCTGACATGTATCCTATTATCTTTGCACTGGATGTTAGATTGCTTGTGGAACCCATCGGCTGAGGTTCAATGTAATCAAGTCTTCATAGCCAGTTCAGCAGGGAATAGTTAAGTAGTATAGGAACAAAGCCCAGTTACATTTTCTGTTGCTTTTCCATTCTGTTATTTTCAGGATAAATATTGACAAATACAATGAGATGTAGGACATTCCTAAGATGAAGCAATGAGATTTTAAAATTTTTATTTATCCTTGTAGACTAAAGCTGATTGTGAAGTCATAGTGATACTTTTTTAGCCTCATTCCTGTGAGTGTCTCATTAGGTACTCACTGCTACTTACTGTTGAGGTCCTTCAGACTCTTGGGGTGTCATTCAGTTTTAGAATGGGACCTTTGTAGTGTCCTGAGGAAAACATATTTTTGTTAGATTATTGTTACTTTCAGCTGAAGGGCTTCAACATCACTGATTGACTACTAGGATGCTAGAGCATCTCAGAGAATTCAGTTGATGTGTTTGTGAGGTTTTGTAAGAGTAAAATAAAAAGGAGAGGAAATGAAGAATGAGTTAAGGTGTATACTTAGGTTCTTGATTTTCTTAATCAGTGAAAAAGATTGCTTTGAATTATAGTTCCTTCCCTGGTGCCTCATTTGAAAACTTGCTGCAATTGTTTTCCAATTTTTCTCATTTTCCATTTTGTTACTGAGTAGGGTATAAGCTGCATTCACTGAACATTACTTGCTGCTCTGGAACACAGATGGATTTTGTCCATAAAATCCAAATTATATGCTTTGAAGTTGCTTTGAACTAGTTTAAATTATCAGTTCTACTTTACAATAAGAAAATTATATTAGACAGGGTTGTGATAAAGATTTTTAAATTTGAGAAGCTTTTTAATAATGAAATCCAGTATAAGCCAAGGGGCATATCTCTTGCTGCTAGCTGTCAAGGGAATCAAAGCCGGCTCTATTCCTAATTAAGGGATCTCATTTAGATGAGTAAACAAAAGTGGGACAATTTCATTCTGGAGAGTCTTGAATGTACAGTGGAATGGATGGTTAATAAAGAGGTAGATACTCTGTATCAACAAGGTTTAGTTAAGCATTTCTTAAAATTCCCCAAAAAAATTAAGAATAATTTTTTTTAAATATGTGTCTCCACTAGTTTTTCCTATGTTTTGGGTTTTTTCCTAAAACATTAGAGGAGCAATATAAAAAGTGAAAGACACCAAACCTTTAAAGGTCTGCTGGGCAGATGCTGACGTGAGAATGTTTTTTTATTCTTGGTTGAAGTCCTGTTGGTTATTTATGAAATATATAGCTTAAAATACCAAGATTATTGAATCTTAAAAGCTGAAAAAGTGGAAAGATATTATTTCATCTTTACTTTTCCTGGTATATGTTGCTTTTAGACTTTTTATTCCCTTGAAATTTAAAAATGAATGAAAGCACTGAGAAATTGACTTACTTTTTAGAGACAGGATTGTGATTCTCTAATTCATACTGGTGAGAATTTTCTTCAGTAAATATGCTAAAAATGTATTCATCAGACAAATTAATTATGTATTAGTCATATAATGTAGTTGAGATGTAAAAAAAAAAAAGTAATTCATGGCATATTTATACTCACAGAACTGCCCAGAGATAACCAGCTAGCTCATTCCACTCAAAAGTGTGGCAAAGTCGTGGACTGCTCTAACTATCTGTCTTTAGTTGATTAGTGTTTTGCATCATGATGGAACAGCTCAGTATCATAGGAAATACTGAGTACAATTTGGAAAATGTTTCCCATATAGGAATTTTACTAGTCCTCTAATTTTTTACAAAAACAATCAGAAAAGTAGAATTCAGTAGAATTCATTACAACTGAATATGTCATCAAGGATTTGTACTATGGGATTGGAAGACAGAATGCTTGGTCTGATGTATGTTTTAAATGTATGATCCCTTATAAGACCTTCATATTGCTTTTTTCAACCCTGCCAATTAGTAATTGCTGAATATGATGTTGGGTCTCAGTGTATCTTTCTTATCTTATTTGTCAAATTACCATACATGGATTTATTCAGACAAGATGGAGATACTCCATATTTTTGTGGGTGAAATTCTAGAGTCTGATACTTCACACTACTCCTACACATTTTAAAAGCCTTTTAGCCAGTGCAGATTCTCTGGAAAGCAGAAGGGGCTGTGCAAACATTTCAATTAGCTGGTCTTATTCCATCACATATTTTCTGCACTGGTAGTGGTGCTCCTCACGGTTATTCAACTTTAAAATGAAGGTGTTGCTCAAGGGTTTAAGAGGTAGAGAATGAGCTCCAGTGAATATTAACTGCTATTGGCTGGAGCTTTACATTGTCTAAATTGTATGAATAAGCATCACATTTTATTCTTTAACATCATTTTTGAAAACTACTCACTTGATTTTTAAATCTCTTTGGGGACATCACTATGCAATGGAGGTGCTATCTGTCGTCCTGTCTGAGACCAGCCCTGCAAATGCAATGGCATCATTGTGTTGCTGCCAAATCGGAGCACGTAGTGTGTTGGTGGGATAGCTGCCTTGAGTGTCACCTGATTCCAATTTGAAGGTAACAGATTCCAGACCTAAATTAGGATTCCAACACAGAATTTGTTCTCTTGTCTCTTGTATTACTTTCTCTTCTGCCCCTCATAAAAAGGATATAAATACAAACAATTCAACAGTTACTAGTTTCATAATGGTGTGGGGTGCATAATTTCTAGCTCTGGAGGTTTAGAAAGGATGAAATGGTGGAGGCTGCTATTGAACCTATACACCTCTATGAGGAAGTTTCTCAGATTGCTCATGGTTTGAAGGAAAAGACCTCTCCAGAAGATGATTCAGCCCATCTAAAATGTGAAATACCAGAATATCACATCTTACCACTAATTGCAGAGGAGATTAAGTGCCAGAGTCTAGGTGGAGCAGATTTAGATTAGAATGTCTAGCCCATGGAGGGAGAGGGAAGCTTATTCTGTGACCTTTACAACTATGACATCACATTTTGGAACAGTCTTTCTTCATCACTCTTTCCTCCCTTATATCTGTGATAATTTCAAATGAACTATTTTTATAATAGCAAGTAGAAGAGAATAAATTCATTAATTAATAGCAAAACTTGAGTTGTTTTTACAGAATTCAAGCTCATTTTAATTTGGGTTCAGATGGTTGGGGTTTCAGGGAAAGATTCTTGAGTGATTAGCAGAAGTTTTTTCAGAAGGTGATACTGCTGTAAGGAATTTACACATTTAGAATCAGTAATATACGTGACTTCATGGCAGATGCAACAGGTCAGTTTTATGTATTCCTAGCACAAAATACTAAAACTGTTTGACAATAGATGGTTGTTTCTGATCAGTACTTTGTTTCTATACTCACTTTCTGTAGATTCTGTAGATTCTTTAGGTTAAGACTTCTCTAGATCCTAGAGATGCTGTGAGGCATCCCATGGAACAGTGATGGTAACAATATAAATTAATAGACGGATGTAGATCAGCACAGAAGGAAGTGTTTCTCCCTTCACAGTTATACATATAAAGAGTGGGGGAAATTCACTGTAATGACTCAAAAAGATCCTTAGAAATCCAAAGTTATTTTCTTTGTGAGAAGGCTTTCTCACTCCAGTCTGGTGTCTTGCAAGCCAGCTCTGATTTAAAAATTATGGGATTGTCCTTAAGAGTCACAGAGGACAAGCAAATAAATTTGATATTGGAACAATGCTTTCTTTTTCAATCTTGGCATTGTGCTCTGTGCAATTAATGCATTTTTTCTCCATTGTGGCCGAAATGGAGTGTCTTCAGATCTGTCTGTGCTCTGTCATGCAGAACCTCAGTGACACATGCAAAGTGACTCCATAACATTTAAACACCAACTTGGAAGTTTAGACAAGATCCAACTTTCTACAAATAACAAGCATTTTTCTGAAATATTTTGCCTCATGAAGCATCTTCAACCAGACATTCAACCTTTCTCAAAGAATGTTTTCTTAACGAGTTAAGAAAGAAAATATGGCTGAAAAGAAACATCAGACATAGTTTAAATTATTCTATTTTTGAAGTGCAATAGATTTCTCATCTATGAGCTGTGTTGGTGGACCACCAGTAATTTGATGAAGGTATGGAAATTGTCAGCACATTCTTTATTCCTGTTGCTAGGGAAACCACTCTGTGGGTATCTCTGTCTTCACAGTCTTCTATTCCTCTGCAAATTCATTGGATAATGGAAGTTTAACTGAATATTTTGTATTTTGATAGCTGTATCATCATTAAAAAAATATACCAAAACAGGAGAGGTAAACAGAATTAAGTTACTTATGTCAATTTATCTTCATTATTTTGGAGGGATTTCACGACTAAAATATTCCTAATTTAGTTACATGTTTGTTTTTATCCAAATTCAGAGAAATAATCTATGTTTATTCAATTTTTTTTCCCAAATTTTGATTGATATTTGCCCATGGGACACTCAAAAAAGCATAAAAACTTGTATATAATGTTAGATATGACTTGCAGAGGTGCTTCTGTTGTAAATATGTGTAACTTGCAATATGTAAAGCATATGTCTTATCATGTTGTACTTTCCTATAGCAGTACCTTATTAGTGAAAAATAAATGTTTACATTTACATATATTTAAAAAATGGGTCACCACCTTTTAAATGTGAAAATGTATTCCAGTGGTCTCCAGAGTCAGGGAGCCCATTCTGATCAATATGTTGGCAAGAATGTAAAGCAAAAATATGATATGCATTGACATAATGTCAACATAGATTTTATAGTCTCCAAAAAAATTTCTGTCTGCAATTGTGGTTATGTTCTTTCAATATACTATTAGACACATACTTGTTTGCATATAATTTTTGTTGTATACCATTTTCTACAATGCAAAAAGGCAATCCAACACTCTATACTTTCTACATTACGTGTTTCCAATGAGTTCTTTCTTCATGGTTCTTCTTGAACTTGAGACTTTGCACCTTAAACTGAATCAAAAAATTTTTACTATTTGAGTTCAGTATAAAGTGTTTATCATTAGCTAATATAAATACTCTATATGGACCAACAATAAATGGCATACTTTGTTGGTGTTTTCAGAGAGATCTGTAGATAGAAGTAGGAATATTTTTTTGTACATTAAAGAGGGAATAATGAGTTCTAGATGTATTTTTTAAGAATAAAATTTGTTGTTCTGATATTTCTTGCCAAGGGCTTTTCTGCCTCAGTCTTTCCTCTGTCCTACTATTGGCCTCCCAACCCCATCTATTTTTTAAAACTTTGTAGGCTTGGTGTATTATTCTTACTCTTCTTAATCGTCTTTCAGGGCTTTGGAAATTCTTCTCCTTCTCTTTTAAACCTCAGTTCATTGTAACTGCTTTCCTGCAGTATCATTTGTCTTGCCCTCTTAGCGTCTGACCTCAAGCAGCAGTGACCTCCCTCCTGTCCTTTTACTAGCAGCTTCCTCATAGTGAATTCACATCTCTATCCCTTATTTTCCTCTTTTTACCTCCAGCCTGTCTGTACAACAGGGTTCATCCTCTTCTAGTGTCAGAAATACATGCTTTCCTTCTGTGGATCTGTCTGGCTACCAGAGGAGGTATCTAATTCTTTTACAGTCAGATGCAGTCATTGCAGAGAAAGACCCAGACTTCCTTCAGCAGTATGATTATCTGTTATGATGATTCGGATGAAGTTTTGCATAGATATCAGGAAAAAGGTTTTTCACCAAAGAGTGAGTTGGGCACTGAAACAGGCTCCCTGGAAAGTTGTCACAGCACCAAGCACAACAGAATTCAGGAAGATTTTGAACAATGCTCTCAGGTTTGACTCTTGGGGTGTCCTGTGAAGGGCCAGAAGTTGGACTTGATGATCCTGATGGTTGCCTTCCATCAGCATATTCTATGACTCTACACTTTCTTTTTCCCAATACAATCTTTACAGTCTTCTCTATGTTTCCCCTAATACTTTCTTTTCTTGTGATATAGTCTTCTCTCCTGATGCTTCAAAATTTGAATTTTGATGGTGTATTCTACTGTCACTAGTTACAGAGGGAAATATCTGACTACTTGCTGAAACTATGAAGACTCCTTCTACAGGTGAGCTACCCAGTAGCAGTACAGGGATTGCAGACACTTAATATAATTCCTTTTTTGATCAGTGCTTCAGGTAATAAATGAAGACAAGAACCATTCTTGGTAAGAAGCAAGGGAGGTTAGAAAAACTACAACTTTTAAGAAATGCTATAAAAAGCTAAACTCCCTTTTCTAATCACTGGTAAATAGCTTGCTGAATGCTTTTCTGAGTGATGAATTACTTTTTTTTTCACATCTCAACAACATTGATTAATAAATAATTCCTTTGTCTGATGCTCTTTCACCCTAAAAAAGGGTAAAAAAGAATCCTCTGTGCCATGACAGAATCTTATTATAAAATGAGAAAACACAGCAGAAAATCTTGGGGCCAGGAATTGGAACGGTATCAGTTTTGTTCAGAAGGATTAAAATCACAGGAAAAAAATAACAGTTGCATTTTTACCCCTGAATAGCATGGGGTTTCCAAAATATTAGAGTTACATTTATAGTTTTATATTTTATTTATGCAATTGTATATTTTAATAAAGTGAACAGCTGGGTGCTGTTGCTTTTAGTTTCTGACAGATGCCAAATGAGGTCAGTTACAGAGTTTGAGTTGATTCATGAGGGGTGAGCACTAGAACTAAGTCCTCTCTACAGTGCACTTAGATTAAAGGGTCATATGCAACTTTAAGAGGATTTGATCTGCTTTACAGTAGGACCTGCTGTCTTAATTGTCCACAGTTCAGACAGGCAGTGTGATTAATGTGCAACAAAAAGTTTGCAAACAGTATGCTTCTAGTAGTGTATGTACTTGTGTGGTTAGTTGGGTTTTCCCTTTGTGGTGGGTTTTTTAGCATTAGTATTATTTTAATCACTAGTACTATTTTTTAAACTACTACTATATGGAATTGCTTGACTAAGGATTTTACAAGTTGCTGAAATCAAACTTGTGATAGAGATATCTCCAGTAAGATCTTTACTAATAATCATAAAAATGCATGAATTTTCCTATCAATATGAAGATTTTATTGCTTCTCTTTGAGGAAGATGAGGAATTTTAAAAGATGAAAAAGGGGTCTTTTTGCATGTATGTATATTTTATTTGAAGAAATATTATCTTCAAACATTCTTTTTGTTTTGGTAGATAGCATCAACTAAGATAAGATAATTCTAATAGTAAATGCTAGGATCCCTAGGGATCTAGACCAACAATGACCCAAAATTGTCTTCTTTGTGGACAACTATTGCTGGTATTCCTTCCATATATAAAAGTGTTTTGGAAGAGAGAACCAACAGACTTCTTGTTATTTCTTCTTTTTCTAGTAGGAGAAACAGGAGAAAATGTAATAGGTATAGCATTAACTGGAAAAAGAATTGTCCTACAGCTTCTTTCTGTCTTTGCACTTAGAATCCTCTTCCCTGTGGTAGTATCTAAAATGTCGTGAGTACCAAAAAGTAAAATATGTGATAGAAAATGCTACTTTTAGTAGTCTTGAGTCGTGACAGTATTTTTCTGTAAGCTAAATTAAGTCATCTCAGTTTCAGAACTAATTTCTGAGGGATTTTTTTCTTGTGATAATCCTGAATGGTATATCTTGGAAATTGTCTGTCTCCACTGCCAGAAGGTATATACAAAGGTATATATTTAAGGTGTCAGTGGGAAGCAAACTTTGTAAAGACTATGGATGGAATGCATAAAGGTGTATCCTACATATGAATAGATATTGATGGGTATGTCTGTCTCTTTTCTTTCCACTTCTGTTCATAGCTACTCTTCACTGAATACTCTTTTGGATCACTCTGAACCAAGAATTGTGAGTCTCAAAGTCTTGACTGCACCATTCCACTGCTGGCTGATGTTGAACAAATGATTTCTTTATGCCTCAGTCTGTAAAATAAGATGGCAATTCCATCATTCAGCATAAAATGTTTTGGGCATAGAGAGAAAAAAAACTATTGTAAGAGAGATGCTGGCATTGCTTTTATGCTTCTGATAAGATCATCATGCTCCTTTAATTACAAAGTAGATCTTTCATGTTCTCTAAGGGGTTTTACTTTTAATCTGCTCTGGTCAGATCTGTTAGTCTTCACAATGTTACAATTCCTTCTCATCTAATACATCTCAAGACATCTGAGAGAGCCTTGGAAATTGGTGGCACGTTAATAATGGTCGTGGTGAGATCTGGAAAAGTGCTGCTTCTGTAGATGAGTATGAGTTTTTTGAAAGTAACCACATGTGAAGGTCTGCAAAAATGCAGGCTCAGAGCCAGTGCAGCCCGGCTCTCAGCAGGTATAGATGTGTGTAGTTTTACTTAAAGCAAGCGAAGCCAGAACCTTCTGAAATGGTTTATTGGATGAAAAAGATATAGCCGGATATAGAGAGCATTACACTCCCTTTATAATATCAAACTTACCAAACCTGTAACATCAAACTTATATTTCCTTTTTATCCTTTACACAAATACTCATGCTTTTGGACTGAACGTGTTGGGGCCGAGAAAGTCTGCAAGACTGTCTCTGCATAAGCAACCTTTAAGTTTACTGATTTTCCTTTTAATTTATTATTACAACACTTATTCATATCACAGCAATAATTTATGCTATGGCATAAGCCAGTTAGCAACTACAGAAGAATTATTATATGAAACGTAGCTTCCTCAATATGTTCGTTTGTGTCCATTGGTAGCAAATATGATTAAAATTTGCATATCTAGCATCTGTTGGTTCTAGTATCTGTTGCAGTAAAAATACATCCATTTGATGTTCAGCAACTGCACTTCACTAAATGAGAACATTTTTACTTGATTGATATGGGCTAACAGTCATTAACAAGGAAGTTTGAGAAAAGCATTAGGCAATACTTACAAAAGAGTTTGATTTGCCTTTGAGTGCTGTTTGGTTATACATGACATTGATATTTTAAGACTTGTTGGGAAAGGCTTGTCTCTTCTTGACAGGGTCCTATTTTTTTTTCCCTCTGCTATTTTTGCTTCTTTGCTCCTATTTAATGCCATCCTGCTTCTTCACCTAATGACACAAACTAACAACATCGCAAAATAACTTCTTTATCTAATTTACATCAACATATTTTTCAAATTTCAAAGGTTATGCAGGCAAGGGCACAAGATACCTAGAATTCATTCATTATTCAAGTCTATTCATTATATGGGCTAGGAATAATTTTGATCAAAACTGGAGGATAGGGAGCAATGTTAGATTAGATAAGACAATTTTTCAGAAAGATGACATCCTCAAAAGCAAGTTTACGTACTTCAACAGGAAGTATTAACCTCTTCCCTCCTTGTTTTCAAGAAGGTTCAGTATACACTGTGTATGATGGTTCTGAGGAATACATTATTTTTTGTGATCCCTAAAAATAAACAAATGAAAGAGTAAGAAGACAAATGCACTGAACAGATAAGAATCCAATACTATATTACCTCTCATGATCTTTTTAGAACTTTGGTCCTGTTACAGAATCTATAGCAATAGTTCCCAAGTTGTGGAAGAGCCAGGTTTCCTCACCTAGCTTCTAAAAAGAGACAACTGCAATCTCCATCAGCTGTTGGCCAATTAGTCAAAGCAAAAAGTGAAATACATTTTCAGGATGATCTGTTTAATGTTAAGTAGCTTCTTTTTAGACTCATCTTGTAATGGATATTTGGACACAATTAGTTTTTTTTTTTCTGGTGGGGCCCAAAATCTTGTGTGGAGACAATACTAGTTGATTGATTGAAGTGCAATATAAATTGGAAAAGGAGCATCTTTTTCTAGGTGAAATTTTTGTACTTGGTTGGATATCTGTTTATTTAATTTATTTATTTATTTATTTATTTATTTGTGAGATGGGGAATGTCTCATGTTTTGTAAAAGACATGTTTCTACATAATTACTAATTCTATGCTTACACATTTATGAAATGCCAGGTGATTTTCTTTGCAGTGTTGAGTTCTAACACACTGACAAAGTTTTTCAAGCTAAGACGGAAGCAAGTAGAGAATATGCTGATAATAGTGATTTGGAAGTGAGGCATATAATTAGAACTAGATGGTGGCAAGAGAAGTACGAGGGAGATCTGGAACAAGGGACTGAAGTATTTGGTGCTTGGACAGCTGCAAAAGGCAAGAGATGTTGGATTTGGCTTGAAAATATTTTTTTAAAAAAACTTTATCATAAGTTATTACAATCACAAGTTAGGGTAATATATTTGCAGTAGAAAACTACTTTGCTCACACTTCTCTGAATCTGATACTGAACCTATGTTATTTTGTTGGTTTTTTTGTTGTTTTGTTCACATCAAGGAGAATTATCAAGAGTGATGATCCTTATCACCATTATGTGACATATGAAGAATAGAAATATGTTTGTATGTATAACTATATAAATACTAAAAAAAAAATATATCCCTGTCTTAGGTCTGTGAGGGAAAAAGTGGAAAGATATTCTAGGGTAGTTATTTTAAACCTTTCAGAAACCATTTACTTAGAAACCATTATCTCATAACACATCATAGTCATAGAGTCATAGCATCATTATGGTTGTAAAAGGCCTCTCATATCATCAAGTCCAAAAGTTAATCCAGCACCAACATATTTGACACTAGACTGTGTCTCCAAGTATCACATCCACATATTTTTAAAATATTTTCAGGGATGATAATTTCACCACTGCTCTAGGCAGCCTGTTCCAATGCCTCAACAGCCCTTAAGAGAAGAAATTTTTCCTAAGATTTAATAGAAAACTCCTCTGGTGCAACTGAGGCATTTCCTCTTGTATTGTCACTTTTTACCTGGGAGAAGAGGCTGAATCCCACCTTTCTTCCATCTCATGTCAGGCAGTGAAGCAGAGAAATCAGGTTTCCCATAAGCCCCCCTTTTTTCCAGGCTGACAGGCCTGCAGTTGCCTCAATCTTTCTTTGAGCCCTTCTTGCAGATGGGTGTCACATTTGCTGACCTCCAGGCAACCGGGATCTCCCCAGTCAGCCAGGTGTGCCAATAAATGAGGGAAAGTGACTTTGCAAGCTCTTCTGTCAACTCCCTCAGTACCCTTGGGTGGATCCTATCCAGCCTTGAAGACCTGTGTATGTCTAAGTGGTGTAGCAGGTCAATGACCATTTGCCCTTGGGTTTTGAGCCCTCATTCTGCTCCCTGTTCCTGTCTTCAGGCTCAGGAGATTGGATGCCCTGAGGACAACTGGTCTTGTTGTGGAAGGCTGAGGCGATTGAAAGCATTAAGTATATCAGTCTTTTGCTCATCCTTCATTATTACTTTTCCCCAGACTTCCATTAAAGGGTGGATATTCTCCTTGGCTTTATTTTGTTGCTAATATATTTATAAAAACTTCCTTTTTTTATCTTTTTGCAGCAATAACCAGATTAGGTTCTAACTGGGCTTTGGCCCTGCTGGTTTTCTTCCTGTGTAGCTCACAAGGTCCTTGTAGCCCTCCTTAGTGATCTCTCTCTTCTTCTGAAAGTGATACATTCTCTTTCCTTCCCTGAGTTCTAGTTAAATTTCTCTGTTCAGCCTGGTTGGTCTTCCCTATCAGTTGGTTTTTAGGCACATAGGGATGGCCTGTTCCTGCACATTTAAGATTTCCTTCTAGAAGCCTTCCGGGACTCCTTTACCGTACCTAACTGCCTCCCAAGGAATGGTCTTGGCCAATGTTCTGGAATGGCAAATGTCTGCCCACCAGAAGTTCTAGGAGGCCGCTCTGCTTTTTTCACCTCCTTACTTCCCCTGGAGCAGAAAACTCTATAATTTTTGTGATTGCTGTCCCAAGATGGCCTCCACCCATCAGATCACCAGATCACCCACTGGTCCTTCTTTGTTTACAAACAGCAGATTCAGAGGGACACCTTCCTTAGTTGGCTCCCTTATCAGCTATGTCAAGAAGTTATCTCCCACACTCTAGGAGTCTCATGGGACTGTTTCATTTCTGCCATGTTGTTTTTCCAATAGACACCTGGCAAGTTGGAACAAGGGCTTGCAAATTTGAGACTTCTCCCAGATGCTTATGGAATATTTCGTCTGCCTCTTCTTCATAGCTAAGTGGTCTACAACACAGTTCCTCCAAGATATTTGCCCTGTTGGTCTTATCCCTGATTTTTACCAAGAAATACCACCATCACTCTCCAGAACATTAGGCACTCACTAACATGCAGGGCTACTCCACGACTTCCTTCCCAATTCCTTCTGAAAAGTATTACACCATCTCCATGATGGCAATTATGCATATCCTTCCTGCTGCACCATGGCTTTTGCTGCCCATGGTGGGTGCATGGTGTAGGTGCTCTTCAGTTGGGTTTTCAAACCTGGCACCTTTTTTGGTGTAGAAGTTCTAATTACTGCATAACAATTCTCCAGTGTGTCTGTGGTTTCTAACATCAATAACTCCTGCATCCTTGCTGCCACACAGATCTCCATTGCCTACATCTACTGAGACAGCAGACTGAAGTATGTTGCTTGCACACTGTCCCTCAAAGAGTGACATCCCACAAATGGGCTTATCTCTAGTGATCTTGTTTTTATCCTCTTCCCCCTTCAAGTCTGGTTTAAAGCTCTCTCAATGAGACCTGTGAACTCCTGAGCAAATATCCTTTTTTTCCCTTTGAGAAGGGTACCTCACCTGTTGCTAGCAGGCTCAGTGTCATGTAAACAAACCTGTGATCATCTTTTGTTCAATCTTCTCATCTTTTATAGGAATAGTTTTGTATACTAATTAAATTATTAAATTAATTTGTGATAATAGAAGAATGCAGTGAAGAATTTCTAATGTCTCGGCATTCATGGATCATTAGAAAATGTGAGATTTACACCATATTTAATTGGGGGAACCAGGGCTGCTATTCATGTCTATGCATTCATTAGGTTCTATTCATTTATCTTGTTCATTCAGTCCTACTTAGTTCCAATACAGAATTTTATTACCAGGTGATCTAGCTCTGATGCTAATAATTACATAAAAGAGAGATTGTCAAATCTAATAATCACGTGTGTTCTTGGAGAGATTTATTCCTGCTCTGCATGTTCTGACCCTCTGAACTAAAATTATAGATGATGGCTCAACATATCAGTACTCCTAAGAATGAGCTTTTCTCCGTCACCTCTTGATGACCCTTTAGTCTACTTATTTAATCTTATAGCAGCTTAACATAGTTTTGGTTTAGGCAACTTCTAGCATACATCACATTAAAAAAAAAATGATAGCCTAATGCACTAAAATTTACTTCATGCTTGGGCAAGATTGCGGTAAGTATAGTGAATATAGACCAGCAAAATAAAGCAACTGTATCTCATAAGACTATGATAGATAAATATGAATATCAAGAGCTTATTATAGATATAGAAAGATATTTTTAAAGACTAAGTCCAAATTATAAAGTGTTTTGTATTCTGAAAAGTAATTATTATAAAACTAGGCAGATGTATGGATTTTAATGGCATTAAATAACACTAGTAAATAAATTTTGGAATTATTTTTGGGTGTAAAGAGCTTTCAAAATCATATTATCCTAGGTTATTCGCATAGCAGTTGTTAGTGTTTTCACTGAAGAGCACAATAACAGAGCTCTGAGACAGCTGTTAAGCTGCAACCTTCCAGTACAAGGGTATTCTCATGTTAAAACTTTCTATGCGCTAAGCTCCAAATTGAGAGGAGCATTTTTCAACCACCAAAGTCTTTTCTATTTTTGTCCCTTTTAAGCTGTTTAACCTGCTACTGCCTTAATTCCAACCAATAAAAATAATCTTGATTGATGTGACCAACTTTAATTTGGTGAGAGGGGAGGGCAGAGAAAGGGAGCAACTTCAGGATAATCTGCAAACTCACTGTAGTAGATTGTCAGTTACTGTGACAAGAAAAATGGAGAAATTCTGCAGTGCGATCTCACTCAAGGCATTTGTTCACCTTTATCTAGGAAGAACAGGTTAAGGGTAATAAAAGTTTTTCCTAGTAAGGTAGGTTAACTGATGTACCCCCAGATATGCATTTGTTTATTGACTCTAAATTATCAAGAGACAGAACCAGTTTAACGTATCTGAAAAAAGCAGAAAGCTGAGCCTAATAACCACGACTTAAATAGTACCTCCCTGCAGTGGGATGGCATTTATTTTAATTTGTTCAGAGCTTTAAACCTTTAACTGCTCAAGATTCTGCAAGCTTCTGCTTAAAGTAAGCTAGTGATTTTGATTTCCTTAGAGCTGGAGACTTCTACCAGACCTTGTTTAAAAACATAATCCTATTTTGAAATTAGAACAAAATCTGAAAAGCTCTGACATGTTTTCAAAAGCTTTTTTATGTGTTCTACTTTAAACTTCAATGTTATTGGGGGGCAGGAGGGAGACATAAAGAAAAAATGAAAAAGGAAGAAATCACTAAATTGCCTTTATCTTTTTGGTTTTACCACTCAGTTTTAGTTTTAATAAATATTGACATATCAAAGACAACTATATTGTATAAATAAGTGTGTTTGAGTGGACAGGCAAAATTCAGCTGAAAAGTAATTGCAAAGAAATTGAAAGTATAATTGCATATAGATATGGATCTGCTTTATCAGGGATTTAAACATGAGTAAAATCAATTTTCAAAGTGTTAAAATTACTCTTCATGCTAGAGAACTAACTAATTAGCACTCGGAATGATTTTAGAATGATAAAAAAAAGTATACTGAGTTAAAGTTAGCAGGCATCATAAAAAGGAGATACTTATTCACAGCAAACATAAATTTTTATTTTCCTTCCCTTCTCATATAATAACAATAATATTAGTGATTTCTATGAATTTTGTCTGCAGGAAATTGGGCCTGGGAGTCCCAGTCATGGAGCAGAATCTAGAAGTTGCTCCACACATTTAGCCTTTTTGACTCCCAAAGGGTTTACTTTGCCTCATTATCTCCAGTGAAAGTCAGTGGAACACAGTTGAAACCTGGCTTTGTGTGATGCCAGACACCGTGTAATTATAGAGTCATAGAATCACAGAACATCTCGGGCTGGATAGGACCCCAGAAGATCATGTGGTCCAACCTTTCATGGGAAAGGGAGCCTACCTGAGAGGTTTATTTACTATCTTTCATTTCCCAGCCTAATTCTTGGTGTTCTGCATCACATGTTGATGCAGTCATGGCTCCTGCTAGCTATTATTCAAAGGATGGATAATAGCAGGATGGAAAACTACAAAAACAGGATGTAAAAGAGCAAGATGCCAAAAGGAATTGATATATGTTTTTAATGATTAATTTAAACAGAAGAATCAAACGAGTTTAATGGGAGATGCATGTTTTTAACATCTGGTACTTCAAACATCCATTTCAGCCATGTGTATATGAAAAAATGTAGAGGGAAAGATTTCCGTTACAGAATCAAACCATTCAAGCTAAAGGGGAGTGCAAGGCATATTTTCTTTTAACTGAAGAACCTTGTCTGGCAACTTGATGTTGCCTACGAAAGAACAATTAAAATAAAAATCTAGCAATTATGAATAATGTTTGGAATTTTGACATGGAATATTTATCTTTCAGAATAGCAACAAACCTACAAAGATCAAGAGAACATGATGGTGGCACACAAATTACAGAATAACTACTGATCATAGAAGAGAAGAAGAAACTAAAAATTAAAAAATCCATATTGATAATCAGATTTACACCACTGAAAGTACTCTCAAGTGCAGGATTTTCCAATAGGGATCTGACAAAATAATTGGGATAGCACAAATTTGTGGACAAATATTTTTTTAAAAAATAATATTTAGTTTGATAATGTGAAAAAATTACTTCTTTTAGTTATAGATGTTTTAAAAAGTTGTTGTTTGAGTAATTTTTACTTGCATTCACAATATTGTTTTAAAATTTAAACAGATTCAAATAGATTTATTTTGAATGGGTAACCATTCTTAAAAACATTCCACAAAATCTTTTATCTTATGAAGAGAAGCATAAATGAAAAGAAATTTAAGCAAAAAAATTCTTCACATTATGAGTTTTCCAATGGATGCCAATATGAAGACAAAATCTTTAGTTCTTGGCTCTCACATATTGACAGTGCTCCCACTCAACACCAGTTGAGCTGGTGTATTGAAGGAATATATTTGATTTCCTCAGCAGCTTGCTCTTCATAGAGATGGACAATAAAATATGTGCTATGTTTAGGCATTATCAGAGCAACAGTGACTTTGTTAAGGACAGCTGCAAGATGTTCCAATTAAGCACGCCTGTTACCATAAACTAAATGTACAAGAACTTAAACCTTCTTAATTCTGGTGCTTTCCTGATGTTTCTTGATGCTATGCTGGTCTTTGTGGAAGGTATGATACTGTCTTCTCTTCACTCCTACACTTCACCAGTCACTTTTAATGATCTCTTAGATGTTATGTAGATTAACTTATTTCTTCTATCTTATTCTCACTTTAATGAATCTGCCATAGACTGTTGACTGCCAGTTTGCCATTCTCTCCTACTTGTTTTGAGAATATCCTCATATTAATTTTTATAATTCTTTAGTTTTCCATTGTATATTTTATGTGAAAGTATAGGTTTGATACTAATATTCTCTTGTATCTTTACTCTGTGCTTCCTAGGTGGGTTGCATCACTTAGGGTATGACTGTTTTGTGGTTTTTGTTTTAAGGAACAGTAAGATTCAAATACAGACAGTGGGCCTATTTCACAACCTAAGAAGTGCAGAAAGTTTTTGTAAAGATACAGAACTTCAGAAGTCATTTTTCTTCATACACATTTTCTTCTATACATTTTCTTCATTCTTCATGTATTGTGAGGCTACCCAGATGATCTTGAGATATATTGTTAGGAATGAAGCTGTAGAAAGCCCTCTTATTTGGTTTATAAACAAATTAACTCTAGGTTGAATTCTATATACTCAGTTTTTCAGCATCACGTGTTCAAATTTCTGCTGAAAATTTCTATCATGATTTTTTTCCCTATGTGAAAAAGTAGAAGAGTTGTGGATATTCATTAAAATTTTGGCTGGAGAATTCATTAGAGAGTGTTATATAGGAGAGAAATGAATGCAAAATCTAACAATCTCCTTCTACCTCTGGATACTTAGTGAAGGAATCTCAAATGAATCTGGTTTTGCCTCTGAATTACTGTTTTTCATTTTGTTATGCTAATGTATTTTCAGTTATTGCAGTTTCCAAATGAATATTACTGTTGTATAACTACAAACTTTATAGGTGATAGATTTATCCTCCTTCGTTACTGCTCAGTGGCACACCACTGAAGAACAGAGGTTTTTAGGGTTTCAGAGAAGCTGAAGTGGCAGGACTGTTTTGTTCAGTTACACTTTGCTATTTCTAGCACTTCTTTGGTAAATTGACTATGTGTCTAGCTAAGCAATAGTGCTAGGTTTCAACACAGGGATTGGTGACCATTGTGATAAAAATAAAATCACCTTACTTTGAAGACATAACAGCAGATTATTTCTAGCTGAACAAAATTATCTGTGAAGCTGCTGTGATGCCTGATGCCAATGTGGAACTCCAAGAGCTTAGAAGAATCTATCTCACAACCACCATGAATATTCATCCCCTGGGATTAGTCAGGGATGCAACACAATATGTCATGAAATTACTTTTGCGAGCTAAAATGGGTAATAGTGATGAATTTGTCTCAATAATACATGTTTTCATCAAGATTTACTGCAAAAGCCATCTAAATTATCAGATTTGAAATACCAGAGTCAAACATCTTTTACATGTGTAACTTGCATGTCAGTGTTCACAGACAAACACCAAGGCAAAAATCAAGTTATATTTTTTTATATATTTTGAAAGATAGGGCTTTCAAGGAGTTTTGCTCTTTTTTGCTTCTTTGCTGTCTTTTATTAAATGAGATTTTTCTTCATTTTCCTGTTGTAAGTATACAAATGAATTGTTATACTGTCTTTACAGAATTTCCTATTGTGCTATTCCTATAGTTGATTGTTCTCTGATTGCCTCCTTGAACTCTCTAGATGTCCAAAGCCTTTCCCTATTTATAAACTTGCCTCCACCTAGCCTTCTTTCATGAGCTGGAATATTTATAAATATAAATACATATTCATTAGGGTATGCATGTTTGGATGGAGACATGTGAGGGTAACTGTGAAAGCCTGTGGAAATATAAGGCATATAAGAAATCCTTTGTTAGAGGTTAGGTTTCTTTCTTTTTTACTTATAGAACTTTTTTCCCACAAGTTGCTAAGAAACTAACTACTGGGTACTTATAGGTTGTCCTAGGGTGACTTTATGATGCTTGTATCCCCAATTGTCTGTTCTGTTTATGCTGGATATTAAGTTCTGCACCTTTAAGACTGGTCCCGAGAGCGAAGAGAGGGAAAAAGAAGCATGAAGTTTGTTACCAGAAACTCCACTGATAACCACATCCTTTGCACAGACTGTGTTTGTCTGCATAAGGGACAGACAGACAGACAGACAGAGATTTCCTTTGCTTTTAGTTGGTTTTAGCTAGCCGAGGCAGAGAAGTTCCCTGGACTGTTTTTTCTTTCCTTTTTCTTGGAACTGTTTGAACCTGTTCTGGACTGAAAACCCAGAAGAGCACTGGAAGCTCACACCTGTGGCCCACTGGGGCCTGGTCCTCGGCATTTTCCAGGGCCAGAGGGACTCGNTAAATAGCTTTTTCCACTTTTCTCCAAGGAAATCTTTTCCTGAGCCAGTTGGGGGAGGGGGCTGCTTGGATTTGCTATTCTGGAGGGACCCCATGTGGAGGTTTTCTCCCAAATTTACCCTAAACCAGGACATAGGTACTTAAGAAAAAATAAGTGGCTAAAATAGAAAGAGGAGTGTAGTATCTGGCTACTTCTTCATTTTTCTCTGGGACTTTGTCTCTGAAGAAGAAGATACCCTGAGTTTTGGGGACAGGTAAAAGACAGAGTTAGGGGCAGCTGCTCCCTCTCACTCTCAGTGTCAGAAGGAAGACCGTCACGCTGTTGCTTNTTTACCCTAAACCAGGACATAGGTACTTAAGAAAAAATAAGTGGCTAAAGTAGAAAGAGGAGTGTAGTCCTCGGCTACTTCTTCATTTTTCATTTTTCTCTGGGAGTTTCTCTCTGAAGAAGAAGATACCCTGAGTTTTGGGGACAGGTAAAAGACAGAGTTAGGGGCACCTGCTCCCTCTCACTCTCAGTGTCAGAAGGAAGACCGTCACGCTGTTGCTTACTGCAAAGAGAATTCACTGGAGTCCAGTCCTAGGGACCTATCACCATCTGCTCATGTGTCCAGGAATCCCGAGCTCTCCTTCTCCTGCCTTGTTGGGAGCCGGGCTGCTGCTGTCCCGCCCCCGTCGCTTCTCCGGAGCTGCTCTGGGTCTTTCTATGCTGTAGCCCCTCATCCCCTGCCCTGCTGGGACATCCAGGCAGTTCCAGCTACCACTGCAGAGCTTCTGATACATCTCATGCGCCAGCCCGGGATTCCTGCTCATTCCTGCTGTTCCAGCTTGGTGCTCCTCAGGGCTCTGCAGGGGCACAGGGATCAGACTGTCCCAGGGTTTTGTGAAGCAAAGCATCTCCTCCATCCCTTCCTGTCACAGCCGAGAAGGCTGTCACAAGGTTCCTGGTTCTGTTTGTTGTTAATGCCACCGTTGTTGTTGTTGTTTGTTTGCTTGTTATACATACTAGTAAAGAACTGTTATTCCTACCCTCATATCCTCGGCCTGAGAGCTCCTTGATTTCAAAACTGTAACAATTCGGAGGGAGGGGGTTTACATACTCGATTCCAAGGGAGGCCCCTGCCTTCCCTGGCAGATACCTATCTTTCAAACTAAGACATCCTTAAAACACAGTGAGACTAACCTTTGTGATATAAACCAGAATCCTTTCCAATTCCAGCACTCCTGAGGGCCCAAGTCAATCAATTACTCTAATATAAATGATAGTGTTACTGCAGGAAAGAATTAGTTTGTGTTTCAATAGAGTGTATACTTTCAGATTCGTTAAGGTATGTTTTTAAAATATCTCTTTTTTTCTGTGGTTTGGTGTGTTTTAAATGTAGAAAATATATGCACTGCAAAAGCCACCTTTTTACTTCATAGATGTGACATTCAGGTGATGTATAGAAAATATTTCTCTTTTCTTGTTGTGTTAGAAGATAAATGGTGATACCACAGTAAGATTCTCCTTCTGTAACAAAAATTTCTTGTTCAAAAATGTCTGTGCAGTTGGTTCTTCGATAGCTCTGGAGGGGAAGAAAAAAACCCAACTTTTTTTACCTCTGGCATTAAGGATGACATAATACATGTTCTTGAACATATTCAGCTCACAGAAAAGCTGTGAGGAAGCTGGTAGCAGTAAAGGACTTCTTGTTGAGTTTGTTGAAAATGACAGTTTGTGTAGATTTTCTCACAAAAATTTGCTACTTTGTTTGTAAATCACGGTACAATAATTATTTCTTTTAGTTGTAGGATTTGTGCTTACAGACTTGTTCAATAATTCAAAAGAATTAGAGTAAGATGTTTTACTTTCTGTTAACTTCTGCAAGACATGCAAAAGATCAAAAACTATTCCCTGGAATACTCCTGAATATACTATATTTATCTCAAGATTGTTTTTATTTCTGAAACTAGAGAAATTTTCCTGTAGTAAATGCAGAACTAGCAACAATTATTCCTTTCATTTAAATTAATCACTATTTTCTTTATCCTGTAATACTGAAATGGTAAAATACTCTGATTTCCTATCCCATAAAAACCTTAATGTAGACCCGAAGCAGTAGAGCTCTACAGAGATTGATTTTAGCATAACAATGCAATATAGAGATATGTGGGTTTGGTATGAAAGCTGAGGATTTGAAAGGTAGGCATACAAGCTGCAGGGCAGAGGTGGAATTATAAGAAATGAGAGTTAGGCTGACATCAGGAACTTTGTGGCTATACACAGCTCTCCAATAGTCTGTGAAAAACATGCAGACATGGAGCTGAGAAAAACCAGTTTCAAGGGTACCAAACAGAACAAAATAGAAGCATTCAAGCAACATAAAATGCATTGCAAATAGGAAATTCATGTGTGATATGATCTTACAAAATAAAAAAGAAAGTGCAAGATGTAAGAGCATGCTGCCAAAGATTTTAAAGCAACCGTAAGCAGACTTGACTTTGAGGGATAAGAAGCCATCAGCATCCCCAGCAAAGGACTTGACAAGCTGTCAACTTGAGGAACCCTTCACCTCCTCAGACAGACTGAAGCACTGCTTCCAACCCCAGTCAGACCAGTGCCCTTCACTTTGCAAGCAGAGGACAAGGGAGGGCAGGATTTGCTAAATTCACATTATTAATTTAAGTGGCATTAAATAAAAGGGAAGACACTAAATGTGGATATGAAACTTTACGATTCAAAATTTTAATAACTTTAATGAATAGTGATGTTGTTAATTATTGTTCTTGTGGTTTGACACTGGCCACACAAAAAAACACCCATGAAAAGCCACTCACTCACTCTGCCCTGCCACAGCTGGGCAGAGGAGAGAAAAATTTAAATGAAGGATTCGTGAGTTAAGGATCTCGCAAAACCCTCCAAGGGCACAACAGGCTCACTTAAAGTTACCAAATGAATTTATTACTAACAAATTCAGAGAAGGATAATGAGAACTAAAAATAAGAAGTAAAATAAGCCATTAAAAACACCTTTTCTTCCCCAACCCCTCCCTCCTTCCCACTGACAGTGCAGGGAGACAGGGCATGGTGGTTTTGGTCAGTTCATCAGCTGAGTTCTTCTTCCACTGTTCTGGGAGAGGAGTCCTTTTCCTGCTACACTGTGAGGTCCCTTCCCGTGGGAGACAGTTCTCCATGAAATTCTCCAGCCTGGGTCCAATCTCACCAGCAGCAGTCATCCCAAAACTGCTGCAGTGTGAGTCCCCTCAATGGGCAGACACGCCTCCCAAAACTGCTGCAGCGTGGGTCACTCTTCCAGGGGTGTATTCCTCCAATGACAGGCTGCTCCAGCTGGGAAACAAGGACCCTCTTTCCACTGGGTCTCCCACTGAATCACAGCCTCCAGGAAGTGTTGGCACCTCCTCCACAGGCTGTGGGTGGATCTCTGCATCCCCTGTGGATCCCCGTGGGCTGCAGAGGCACAGCTGCTTCACCATGATCATCACCATGGCCTGCAGAAGAATCTTGGCTCCAGCACCTGGAGCACCTCCTGCCCCTCCTCAACTGACCTTGGTGTCTCCATGTTGTTTCCTTCACATGTTCTCACCTCCTCCTTTTCTCTGGCTAGCAAAGAACTGTGCCTCACTTTGTTTTGATTTTCTTCTTAAATATGTTATCACAGAGGCATCACCAACATCTCTAATTGACCCATCGGGGATTGGCTCTGCTGGACATGGTGGAAGCTTCTAACAGCTTCTCACAGAAGCCACCTCTGTGCCCCCCCCAGCTATCAAAAACCAGGCCATGTAAAACAAACACAACTGTCTATATTCACTTTCTGCAGTGCCTAGACCTGCAATACTACTACCATCACTACTAGTAATTTTATTGGACTGCTAAGATTGCAAATATGCTAACAACAAGTTCTTAGCTTTATATATGGAGTATTTTTCTTTTTCACCCATAAGAAGATTCTGAATGTAGGCAAAACACACATACCTTTCCCTTTGTAATCTCTGATCTTTTGCATCGGATGGTGAATGCATTCCACATAGAAAAATCCTGGTGTTAGACTTAAAACCATTGTTCTCCCTAAAATGTTCATCACATATTGTATGTCTAATTGAACAGATGGATCACCATCTGTACTAAGCAATCTTCCTTGGTTCAGCCAAAGACAACATTATAAACGATATTCTTGGTAGCTGTCTCTCCTTTTAGTAAGACAAAATGTGGATGGACAGTTTAAATTGAGAGAGAGAGATAACAAGTGGCTCTTGAGAGCTTAGTTTATCCAATAAGAGAGAAAATCCAAATCAAGTGAGCCAGATCCATCTACTGTAGACCCGTAAATATACAAGACTCCTTTAAAGTAGTCGGGTTTGTTCTTTCAGACAAAATTATATATCAGAGGATCTTTTATGTGTATATTTTTGTCAGATAGAGAGGAACACAAACAAACAAAGATCTCCCCCAGCATCTTGATTAAGGCCTTTAATTAGCAATCCAGCTTGCAATATCAGGTAAGATCTTGAATAGGGATGGACAAGGCATAGATGCAAATATTATCAGGTAAAATGGAACTTTATATCCCATCACTGGCACTAAAGCTGCTGTGCTAGTGTTGCATTATTTTAGAAACAGAGAACATATGTCGCTCATGCCCAATAAATTAGACATTTGATCTAGATGCCTCTTCATTTCATTCCACATTTATTATTCCCTCTTCTTTACAACTGATGAGCCTTAAGTAGGTTGGGTTTCTGAGGAAGCCAGCTGCAACACTCTGTACACTCTGATTTACTTAAATTAATAATCTGAATATAGCAAGCCCACTAAGGCACTCTTCCATGAAGCAGTGCAGGAAAAAAAGAAAAAAAAAGGAAGTTGTTAGACTGGAGAAAAGGGTATTAGAGGTCAGGTCATACTGAGAGTTCTGCAGGATCTGTGAATGAGCAGACTCCTTAATGTTTTCTGTCATGACTTTTATAATTGTGAATTGTGATACAGTCTCTGCTCCATTTACAACCACAGATGTCGGTAGCAAGGATTCCTCTTTCAATTTATGTTGATTAGTTTCTCACCAATTTCATGATATTTACTTCTGTGTTAAATATAACCTTAATGAATTGTACTGGTCATAAATAAATTTTAAATCATAGAAGTTTCTCAATCTACAAAAATGTCACTGAAATTTAGAAGCAGTCAGCTATCCTCTTCATGAAATATCTGCAGGTGGCCTGAGAACAACTCTGATGATTGGTTAGTTTCAGTGATATTTTGGTTGATTTTGCAAAATTTCAGCTTCAGCTTTACTGGTAACCTATTAACTCCATCACTGGTCATTTTCCTAGATACATGTCTATATCATCATGGTATGTGTCTTAAGCTTTTCCTCACTGAAAACTTTTATCCAAGCTTTTCTGCAGCGACGGAAAATTTTACAGAAATTCCCTCTACAGTGAGCGTATTGCATTGCCTCATTGTGTGCACTGTTTTAAACTGTCTTCATAATATCAGAATATCCTGCACTTTAACTCACCATTTCATACTCACATAGAAAAATGACACTTTTCTCTTTTGCTTTGAAGGACAGTGGTAAAAGAAAAAAAGGTTCCTTAAGACATGAATTCAAGAACTTATCAGACCTCTTCTAGGCATAACAGTTTCTTAGCATTTTCTCATACACAGCCATTCCTGTCAAACACAGATGTTTCTGTTCACTCCAGACATGTTATGGTTTATTTACATATTTTCTGAAACATGAGATCCAAGAGAACTAGAGAAGTGTTAAGAAACCTTGTGTTATGTGTCCTGCTGGGGATGTGGTATGTGTCCTGCAGAGGACAGAACCTTAGTGAATCATGGTATATTATTTTCCATACAGTTTTTATAGCATGGTAAAATTTGAGTTTTGTCCTCATTCCCATATTGCACAGCTAGTCCATGACCCCTGACACCATGACCCCTGTATGAGAGGCTGAGATTGTTTTTGTGGTTGAAAATCCTTGGGTTTTTAGAATAATTGAGATCAAGAAAAGAGCTTTAATATGCAGTGATTATATATACATTAATTCTTTCATAAATTTCTAGTGGCACAAATTTATCTGGAAATTTATGAGATTTCAAGGGGAGTCTTCTCTTTCCATGCGGAAGGGTGACTCAGGCTATTCCCTGCCATATTATTAATGAAATATGATTTGGTTACTGATTCCAATATTGTAACACAAATTGCTCCATCTGTTGGAGGGAAACTTGAGACTAACTTCTTTTTTAACATGTTTAAAATCAGCCTTCAGAGCTAAGTAAAAATGAATTATTGACATTGCATATTAATATGATTGACATGGTAATGTTAGCCTGATTAATCATTTTAATAGTTGCCATTTCCAAATGTTTAGCTATTTCCAACCCCAAATAAAACTCAGACCAACAAAGCATAAGAACTCTCTCAATTACGCTCCTAAGGCTCTGCCTTTATTTCTGTACTGCATCCACTTTTTCTCAACCCATTGGTCCAGTGTGTCCAGATCCCTCATCCACTAAATGGATCACTTTGCTGTAGAATGACATCAAGGTGGTCAAGCAGGACCTGCCTTTCCCAAAACCATGCTAGCTGGGCCTGATTGCCTGACTCTTCTGCATGTGTCTTTTGACAGCACTCAAGATGATCTGCTCCGTAACCTTCACTGGCACCCAGATCAGGCTTTTCCCCAGACTTCATTAAAGTGTGGACATTCTCCTTCACCTGTTTTTGTTGCTAATATATTTATAAAAACTTCCTTTTTTTATCTTTTTGCAGCAATAACCAGATTAGGTTCTAATTGGGCTTTAGCCCTGCTAGTTTTCTTCCTGTGAAGCTCACAAGATCCTTGTAGTCCTCCTGAGTGGCCTCTCTCTTCTCTTTTCCTTGAGTTCTAGTTAAATTTCTATGTTCAGCCAGGCTGGTCTTCTTCCCTGACAGCTCATCTTTCAGCAAGTGGGGAAAATCTTTTAGATTTCCTTTTTGAAGCATGTCCAGCTTTCCTGGATTCTTTTGCCCATCTGGATTGCCTCTTGACTGATCAGTCAAGAGATTTTTCCAAAATAAATTTTTATTGCATGATTTTACTATTTCCTCTTTTTCTGTGTTAATATAAAATTAAATTGAGTTGCAATTGGCCATGCAGCCAAGCATACACTCTGTACACTGGTCTTCTTGTTAGGCAGCTCTCCATCTGCATCACTTTATGGGAATGCCACTCCTCCTACAAAGCAAATATAACATGCCCCAGTTCCTAATCCAGAGAAATCAGCCGGATGGTAGAGCTGCCTGGGACAACACAAAGGCCTATGGAAACAGCTCTGCAGAATTGCAAAGGTTCTGAAATTATCAAGCAGTAATGTCCAAGAGAGCCTACATTTTGGTATATGCTTTTTGAAGCTCTGTAAGCGTCTCTTTTCTTTTTTTTAGTGTGTGATCTAGCCTTTAGCATAAACATGATGGATTTTGAGCTACAAAAATGTTAGAGTGTCTAAATGTGAATTTTGTTTTCTGCTTTTCATAGTGATCAGTGCATCTCCCTAGTAATCAAAATATCCCACAACAAACCTTGACTCAGTTTCCAGAGAAACACCAATACTCTATTAAAGATGAAAGGAAACTTCATGTTTGTTTATGAAAAATTTTTCTTCTCAACAGAAAAAGGACAATTGGGAGGTTAAAAAGTTTAACACATTTTCTTTTACAAAATAAACAAGCTGCTAGCTTTAGTTAACCATCACAAAACAGCAAAATCTCTACCAAATTCAGAGTGCAGAACATTTGCAATTAGAAGCTTTTTTTTATTTTTTAATTGAGGCAAGCTAAAAATATGCCTTGTAAAGGGTATTAACAGAAGGAGTCTTAAGCGTGAAGAACAAATTTAGCTTTCCATCAGTGACCTAAAATAGTCTCTCATAATTTAAATAATTTCACTAAAAAAGGATACAGAGAGACAAAGAAAGAGAGAGATCACATTGTTTGACTTTGCTTTCCTTGTGTCTCTAAGGACCCAGATCTAGCTTAGGTTACTAGAAAAATTAATTAGGCAATCTTAACATGTTCCCCAGTGGACAATAACTCTCCTGTACTATTTAGCAAATACTTAGTTCAAAGGAAGGCAGGCATCAATGATTTTGGAAGCTGAATCACTTTTCAAAATTCCCAGAAGTCTCAACCTTAAAACTGGCCTTATTGCTTGTTCTAAAGAGTAAACTTCTTTTCATCCCCTCACAACCTGACAATTTTGAATAATCACAGTTGAAAATTATTTTTTGTCATATTCCATTTGGAGTCAGAGCTCACTAAAAGTGCATTTCGGCCTTCTAGGAGGGCATGATCTTTTGTACTGAGGTCCAACAGCTGCATTTCAGAGTTTGTGTGCAGTCCCTAAACACCGTACCGGAGCTGTGTAGGGACAAAAGCTGCATGTCTCTGCAAGGACTGTGAGAAATACATAGGCAAAAACTTATAAGCCATTTAAGCCCAGGATATGCTGTAAAGCTCATAAAAGTAATGCAGTATCAACCTGGTTTCTGGATCAGAGAATTTTCAGCAGTGCATCTGAATTTATACGAACCAAATTCTAAATTTCTTTGAGGTTCATCTATCATAAACTATCATGCTGAATTACACTACAAATGCAGCAGGCTGGAGGGAGCAGGTCCCAGCCTGGAGGATGGAAAATATAAGAATGAGGTCTGTTTTTAAAAATTATTCTGTATTTATTGCATTGTCAAAGATGGAAGGATCCTGAAAATAATTCTGGGTTTTCAACTAATTTGTTTCAAGTTTTCTCACATGTAGGCTACTGGCCCAAAACCCAACATAATGTAGCAACTAATTTCTACCTAACAATTACTCTAGAGTAAGTTTGTTTTAAAAGAAGTTTCCAAAAGAAATTACATTTTTTCATGCTAAAATCTTCTTAATATTAAAACTTCTGCATTGAAAAAGTATATATTTTTGTAGAGAAAAAATTCAAGTAATCACCAATGTCTGTATTTTTTTTCATGATACATACAGTGGAAAAGATTTTACATTTTATTTTTCATCAGTGAAAAGTAAAATACAGACAAAACTAGGTTCTTACAGATTTCTGATTTTGCAGAAGAAAAATTGGTAAGTTTTTTCCAGGCATACAGATTTTGTGAGTACTGGAGAAAGAATAATGAAGATGCATCACCTGTTATTACCATGAAGTGATGCCTGTGCATAGCCATCATAACACTGACATATAAACATTGTTGCTAAAACAGCTAATATGCTTACAAAGTGATCAGCACATGTTTAGATTTTTATGCTTCTGGATCACATATTAATCACTGTTATGTTAAGAAAATGCTTAAACAGAGTTTTTTATGAAAGCTTATAAGTCTGCAGCAAGAGCATTTAACATGAAAGAAATATTAATTTAGTTTCTATTATCCTCAGACTGCAACAATCCCTTCCAGTTATGCTTCTATGGATAGCTATATGTCTATATCAAAGATAAGTTTTTTTTCATCCTTTTTTTCTTGCTTGCATCCTGGAGTTAACATGTAGAAATTACAGCAATCAATTACTATACTCTAATTAAGCTCTTATTGGGCCAAGCCTTCCTCTACTTGTGGGCTTCTGTTTTATCACTGCTGGTCTTGTGCCTATAATCGCTGCATTGCTGTGTGACCTTGATCTGCTTCTCTGCTCAATCCTTTTTTTAACTTAAATAAGAATTATACTGCATATAGTCTTTGAGAGTTTGTGACACATTGGCTATTATCTGTGTGACCTACTTGTAGCACTTATGTGCTGTTGATGGTATTACTGAAGTCATAATTAGTTATAAATTTTTGATTCATGACAGATGGTTGACTTTTCAGGTCCTTCTTAACATGAATTGGAGAAACTCTGACAGGTTTTAGCAGTGTTAGTATCCTGGCTTTGCAGATAGAGAAGCTGAACATAAATAACATAATTGACTGTTCCCAGATTATATCCTAAATTAATGATCAAGGCAGACTTCTTACCCTCTAGAATTCTAGTTCAGTTTCAACCTTCAATGTCAACTATCATATAATGACCAAACACACGTGGTTCATGTCTTCCTAGCCAGATGATCATCTTAGTAAACAATAATATCTAGAGGGGACAGAGTACTTATGACTAATTAATTAGTCACTTAGTGACATGATGTCAAAAGCAATTTTTTAAGAAAAAGTAACAACAAAGACATGACTAATTATGTAAGTGGTATGACTGTGTGAATATGCATGGACATTTAAATATATGCAGACAATATATTTATTGAGAAAGGATGTTACTAGTCGTGTATTGTTATGAAATCCAGTAACAATTTCACATTTCTGTCATTTGAAGTTGAATTCTTGCAGTGCATTTTNAAAAAAAAAAAAAAAAGCATCTGTCAAAAGAGAAATAAATAGCAAATTTCAGGTTCTGACCAAAGTAGAACAGAGAAACTCTTGGCAATTTTTTTAAAGTACATACAGTAGGATGCTATCCCCATACCAGTACTTCTGGTGTAACTGTACATAATTCAGTGAAAATTCTAAGTGAATTGAGATACCACGGGCTGAGATTTCCTAACTAGCATTTTCGAATGAACTTGGAAGTGTGAGATATAAACCTTTAAGGGCATAAGTTACCAAAATTTACTCCTAATTTTGCAAGTTCCTGCCTTTTCATTGGTGAGGTTCCTCCGCACTCGCTCATTGTGGCTGTCTTCAGAAGTCTTGTCAGTCTTCTTCATTCTTCTTCTTCATACCTTTGCTTACACATTCTTGATTTGGAAATAAGACAGTACTGTACCTAAAGGGTTCCTTTTTCAGATCAATTTGGAGAAACACTAAAGGATCTCTTAAAGTTTGGAGTTGGTGCAAAATAGCACTTTCATACAAAAGCAGGGCCAAAGACAGGCAATGCATAAAATTTCTTGGGGAGGAGGTTGCATTTTCATGTGGCATAGTGAGATTTTTGAGTCTATCTTAAGTAGGTAAACTTTTGTTCTACCAAGACTGTGGAAGAAGAGAAGTAGAAAGGTGTTGAGCCAGGAAGGTGGGGTTTTTTTGGCCAATGGTTCCTACAGAAAAAGGAATTGGCTTCTGGTTGCTTTTCCACAAAGTCATTATGCATGTATTCAACAACCCTTTCATCTAAAATGCATAAATATGCTATCTACCTTTGCATTTCTATAATGTGTTTATTAAGTTGTACAGATGGGATTTATCTGCCAAGGGATAGGATGACAGGAAAGCCTTGGTCTTTATCTTCTGGTTCTCTTTATAGGACTGAAGTCATTAGTGATCCCAGAACTTTTGGAGGAGACTCTTTTCTGTGCTGGAAACACCAGTGGTGCTAATTTTTTAGAAATACACTGGTTTAAGACCTCTCACAAACTGAAATACCATGGCCTGGTCCAAATCCTCTCATCCTCTCTGCATAGAGATGTTCCAGCTATGGTATGCAAACACTGTGACTGGATTTTAACAATATAGTGCATATTGCATTAACAGCTGTTTAGAAGGTGCTATGGGTCTTCTCTTTAAGAGTCATTGTCTGATAACAAGAGTGAAAATCAGTGGAGGTGTGTAAACTTCAGGGTTAAAACTGAACTTTAAACTTATAATTGACAACATTTAGTTGTGTTCTGATTCTTAAATAATTCCATTAACTTTGTCTGTTTCCTTTTAAAATTACACTTCTATTTCATTTAGCAGCCACTAGCTAACCTGGGCCTGAGTATATCTTTATGTGAGATTGTAGATGAATATTTCTCAGCCTCCTATTTTGTGAAAAGTTGTGTTTTCTGAAAAAGATACCATGAAACAGTCATAATTTGCTTTTCACTGTCTGCAGTAGATGATTGTCTGTACCCTGGGAGACACATTCTCTCTTTCTAGATACAGTACATTTATTGGAAACTCAGAAAATTACAGACGTGTCTCCAAATGGCACAGCTTCTCTGTTGCTGATACAAAATAGGATCCTTGGACCCTAAGGTCCTAGGGTGACATTATGATGTTTGTATCCCCAATTGTCTGTTGGGTTTATTCTGGATATTACACTTTATACCTTTAATATTGGGTCTGAGAGCAAAGGGGAGGGAGAAGCGCGCAGTTTGTTTTCAGAAACCCTCCTCCACTGGCTGGCCTTGAGAGTCAGAGACAGCAACGCATGGACGCGAGACAGAGAGGTTCTTTTTTTTTCCTTCTTTTTAGTTTGTGTAGCTAGCTGGGGGGAGAAGTTTCTTTTTTTTTCCNGGGGGCTTGCACCTGGGACCCACCAAGATCTACCCTGCACAGCAACTTTTCCCAGCTCCAGAGGGACTGAGAACAGAGCAACCAACTACAGGAGGGACTTCTTTTCTAAATTTTTCATCTCTCCAGAGCAGCACAAAGTTCTTGTCTTCAGGTATTGTTCAATTTATTGTGCTGGGGAGTGCTCTGTTTAATAAACAGGGTTCTTTCCACTTCTCTCTGAGGAGGTCTTTCCCAAACTGGTTGGGGGAGGGGAGGGAAGACCCCTCAGAAGGTTTCCTCCCAAATTTGTCCTAAACCACAACAGCAATTGATGACCAGTCACAATATTGTTGGGAATTTTCAATCCCATTGTAGTAACGGGGAATAAAGAGACAAAGACGCCCTTATGCATCTGAAGATCACTTTATTGTAGAAATCACCCCTTTAATCTCAACCAGACAGAACCAAAACTTAACAGAAGGGCACTCACTGACTGGCGCAGTTGCAGTCTGTTGTCCACAAGTAATAACTCTCTCTCATCCCTCAACCAACAGCCAACCATCCAGCCTGCAGCTGTGCCTTCCCAACATGGCCTTCTGGTGATCATAAGCCTTAACAACTTCAACAGTTATAACCCCATATCCCACATCTCATTATGTTAAATACTGCTGTAATTGCAACCTTTCTCCTGCTCATTTCTGACAGATTGCTTCAAAATTTTTTACACAAAAGGTTACTGTCTGCCTTGTTTACAAGGGTGTCCAGCTCAGCTATCATACATTAGTTGAGAAAATGTTGCTAATCCCCATTGGCATGGTATTTAAAATAATAAAAGCTGAGGCGTTCCTGTATTATAAGGGAAGAGACTTGTAATCCAATCCTATAGGAAGAAAGAAGAAAAAAGTTGTCACATTACTGGTGTCTGAGCTTCTTTCAGAAGTATTAGGAAGATCCTAGTGAAATATAAGGAAATGTATTGTAGCTAAATCAAAGGTACCAGATAGTAAGCTGCCAAAGTATGTTTAAGCAGGGCCTATGGCAAGAACTTGTATTTAAGCCATGTAAAGTAATTTTCAAAAGCTGAGAATGCACTGGAGAGCATAACTTTAAAACAATGTCTGTGCAGTCAATACTGTTCAATATATGGGCTACTTTTTAATGCTACATAAAATGTTTCAACCTTCAAGAAATTCTGAAAATGTTTAGTGTGTTTTCCTAGGTGTATTGATAGGTTCATGGTGAGGCAGGCTGAAGATGAAGTGATGTCTGTAATACTGTTCAACTAAAAGTTAGTGAAAGATGATCCCACTCATGACAGGTGGGCCTGGCCTAGATGATCTTTCAAGCTGCCTTCTAGCCCAAACCGTGATATATTTCTATGATTTTCCTCTGGTGCAAAACCCAGTTCATTATGAATGGCACAATGTTGTCTCATGTAAGTATATTCATGCAATTTTTTCCTCAGGGAATTATTTAAACAGTCCTTTCTCAAGTTTAAGTCTCATTAGTTTCATCTCAATTTATGGATTCCAAATGCTTCTCTAGCTTTGAGTGGTGCCAGCTTTAGCTGCAAAAAATAAAAAGAAATTAAAGACTTACAGATTTACCCCTTAAGGAATTTAATATTTAATGACAAGCAGTTTGTTTTGATGTTGACTGGATGCTATATATGCCATGGAGTCAGGATGAAAATAAAACTTTTAAGCACATCAAAGATTAAAGACAAAATTGATAAAATTATAAGTTTCATTACTATGCATCTCATAATGTTCACCTTTAGTTAGCTGTTCCCCTGTTAGCTGCCATGTGTCTGACACAGATTTTTCTTTTGTGGATGTCATGTATTGTCCATCTTTTTAGAACACATGCTTAAGAGAAACATAGTATCACTGTCTTTGTTCCAGAGTAATCTGCTATGCAGAGTTATAATGTTATTTGATACCCATGATATCACAGACCAGAAGGTCACCTTAGGAATGGTCAAAGTTTGGTTCTTAAATAAAATGGTAATAGATATGAATTCAGCCTCCAAACTGTAAGTGAATTTTGAAGAATTTGGTGAAACAATAAGATCAGGAAGTTGTCCTTTACAGAATGGCTGAAGATTTCTATGAAGGAGGTACCCCTGCCTTCTTGTCCTTTTACTACATTTAAACCCTTTCTGGACTGTAAAGAAAGGGGTGGGGTTGGGTAGGACTAAGAACTGCATGGAGGAAATAAGTAATTAAGAATCATGGCAGAACTACAGTAGAACTGAAATTCAGATGTTATGATTGTGCTTTCAATGCTCTCAATTTCTGACAGGCCTCTTCTTTGTTCACAGTGCATTCAACATAGGATACCGTATTTCAAGATCATTTTTATGCAATTATTCAAGGTATTGGGGAAATTACAGTAGTTTTCTGCTTCTTTTAAAGAGAAAGCAGAATTAGAAAAATACTGTAAAAATTCAAAAATTTTAATCTTAAAAATTTTAACCTGCTCCATTTTCAAGACCTGATATTCCTTTCATTTAAAGCAATGAACCATATATGTTACAATTCTACTTTCTGATTTGCAGCTGAAAAAGTATTTTGTTGTAATTACACAGCATGTATAGGTGACCAGTGATACAAAGGACAAAAACTGTGTAATCAGACAATACAGTGAATGTTACATCCTTGACACTAGGCCATTTATAAGTGAGATTTTTACCACAAAAGTGAAGAGAGATTTGCTTGACAAGCAAGAAAATATTCAGTGAATATTTAGAGCATTCAGCCAAAGGCCCAGTCCTCCAGGACTGATTTAGAAAAGTACTGTAATGTGAGCAGTCTGTTGACTGCAGGGAAGATGACCACATGTTTGAAATGAAGTGGGTGTTTTGCTGCATCAGGCACATAGTGCATAAAATGGAGTCTGCAAGATGCTGTTGAGAAATAGGTCGAGCAGTTTGGGAGCAGGACCTTTGTGTCTTCAGTCCTTGTGCTAGATACTTTAAATTCAATTCCTATCCTCCCTGTCATATTAGCATTTGAAAACTGTTCATGTATCACTATTTCCTGATGTGGCAGAGTCATAGCTTAACCATGTGAACAACAGTCTTTGATTTCTCTTGTATAATGGCTGCAGTTTTGAATAATAGAACACCTGAATTGGCTTAGGTTGCTGCATTGGTTTAGTGGTTGGTACTATATTATCTTTGATTTCACTGTAATTTTGAAATTATATCTCCTTGTCCTTGTGCAAGTGTGAATTGGTTTCTCCTATCTTTTCTCAGATAATTTTCTTTAGATACATTCAAAGGCATGAAGCTTCTAGTGGCTAAATGATGACATTGTTAAAATAATGCAGTAAAACAAATATTCCGGAGAGGAGATAATTGCATTAGAGAAACATTTTTCTGAAAAGTGTTTCTTTTTTACAAAATTCTGGTGTGTGAACCATTGCCTAATACATAGATGTAATAATTTTTTTGTCAATAATAGGAATGCATGCTATATTTAATCACTGGGGACATAATGCAATACCTGTGGTCAGTTTAGTAGTGTAATTTTTTTTTGTTCCCCACCTCTGCTTTATGAGTGTAGGCAAAACTGAGTATTTTGTGTCAGTATTGGTGCAGCATGAGCTCCATTACATTTTTTCACAATAGACAAGCAAGGCTGTTGGTAATATTTGATGCAAAATTTATGGTGAAGTATTGCACTTGTGCATGTGTAGAATAAAACATAATGTATGTTGCTCTTAAAGAAAGATGCAGTTAAAAGTAATTTTAAGAAATGCATTTGTTTTCTTTTCACAGGAAGGGGCATGATTATGCTTGATGGCTCAATTAGGCAGAAGTCATGTGTCAAGGTGATTTTTGGAAAGGCAATCTGTTTATTACTTCTTTTCTAGCTCATTTTACTTATGCAGTTTCTTGTAATCTGTCAGAATCACATTCTTTTTGCTTGTTAAACTTTGATGTTGGAGGCTGGGAGCACAGTCAGTGTCCTGGGTTGTAGTATAGGATGTGCACAAAGTATTCTATCACCATCTTCATGAACTGTTGAATCCAGGTGGGGCAATGTTTTCCCAGACCCCCTCCTTCTGGGCCATTATCTTCTGTTAATGGCCCATCAAGTGCCTTGCCCATGACTCATAGATAACCCTCTCCGCAAGTTATCTCTGTTTAATGGGCCACCAAGGACTCCCTGCATGACTCATCATCCCATTGTGAGATGCTCCGCCCAGGGGGAGGAACAAAGCATTCTCACATGGATATAATCTGGGGTCTGGGACAGTACGGGGGGCTCTTACCCACTGGATTCCCAGAGGACCAGAGCTACCAGACCTTTCTACGGGATCACTGCTTCAGGAAGACCACCTCATCTGGACTGCTTCCATCACCCTGCTCAGGTTGTATTCTGACTCTGTCAGTGGTCTTTTGTATTATTGCATCTATTTTTATTTTACCTTTTTACTCCTTTCTTCCTATTAAATAGTATCTCTGACTTGGAGCCTCTCAATTGTTTTGCTTTCAAACCACTACAGTCAGTGACAAAATGGAAGGACTCCTTGAGGAATGGAAGCATAGCATTTTTCTCTGCTTTTCAAGGCAAAGCTTGGAGTGGAGTTGAGTCAATCTAAAGCAGCTTATTAGCACCTTTTGAATTAAATGCCCAAAAATGTGTAATAAAACATATTTCTTAGACTTAATGTTTAAATTAAAGGCCACTCTTCTACGTTGCCCCAGGATTCATGTTATTCCTGCAGATTAGTCTGGGCTTTTGTCCTGACTGAGAAGAACTATGTTGCGCCTGTGTTTTTTTCAGTACTGTAGTATTTTACCTAAGGATTAAAGGTCAGTATTTAAGGCCATGATTTATCTTTGCCTAGGGAACATGTTGTTTCTGTAGCATACTTTATCTTATAGCTGAAATCTGAGTATTTCATGCAAGGTGTAAAGGTCACTTTGAGAAAATACATTATTTTAGTAAGGGATGCATAGAAGTCATATAACATTTACATAGTTTAGCTTTATAGTATTATTTAATATCATTCAGGAGGATCCATGAGAAGAATATGTAGCTCTGTATCTAACTTTGTAGCCTTGACAGAAAAAGCAGAAATATTTTCTTTTCAAGTAATACTTAATTACAAGGATGGAAAACAATGAACTATATTTAATAGAACTTGTTTTCTAATAAGCAAATAAAAGCAGTCATGTAATTTAACGATTTTTTCTTTCAAATGTGTCTGTTATTCCACCAGTTTCCCAGCTTTCCTACACTACCTGGCCTTGGAATTCCATATTGATTAACCAGTCCATTTCTGAGGAGCCACATTTCAGACTGTGGTACAGGGATTATTTTGTAGCATTTTTTAAAGACTATGACTTTGCTCCATACCTTTAACTTTTAAATTGCTTAGATACAATCCCAGTAGTATGATTCTGATATTGATAGGCAAAAAAGGACAAAATCTTTGTGACTTCAGAGAACTAAATATCAATCAAAGGACACCACATCCTAGTGATAGCCCAAAACAAGTGGCTCTGTGGGAAATCTGAGTTGATAAGTACTCAGGATTCTCACAGTGGTCCTTGACCTCCTGATCTTCCCTACACTTTCACAGATTTTAGAGAAGCTTTTCTTACATGTTCTTATACAATAAAAACAAAAGAAACAGCATGATCTTCTCACCCCCCAATACCATATCGTCCTTTATCACCTTCCCAAATGCATTTTTTCTCTAGTTGTTTTAATGCGCACTTAGAGATATTTCATGAATTAGCAACAGAGGGCAATAAGTATATGTAAGTATACATTTTGAGATTATTTTCATCCCACTGAAAATTTCCTAAAAATCTCACCCCCAATGTCTTGCAACAGATTCCTAATTTCACAGAAAAATATCACTATTGTATCACTTAACTAAAAAAATGAAAGTCAAAGAGGACATTTAAGGTCAGCCTTCAGTCCTATAACCATTTATGTTCTCTGATTATGATGTTTGTTTACTTTGGAAGCATGCTTGTTTTCCATGAATGTAAATGGAAAACCTAAGCATCGTTATTTTCAATAACTTTTATTTGCTATTTAAACAGATGAAAAATACTTTTAGTGCTCTATGAGTATAATGAGATTTCAAGCCCCACGGATCCAGCTGCATTCTGTAGGCCCTTTCCCACCGCCATTTCCACCTCCTGCTACATCAGACAACCAGAAGCCTCTCCAAAACTGGACACTCCAAAAGTGTCGTTTAGAGAGGCTCGGCCTGGCTCTGCTTCCTTAGGTGTAGGCACCTTGCTGATGGAAGACTGGATTCCTCTCTTCCCTGATATTGGGCTTCTGTCCCCATTCTGAGCTCACCTAAAGGCAAGAGCTGCATGTCCTTATTCCATCTGGGCTGTACCTGAGACCATTAAGGTCTCGTGATGTATATATGTGATGTAGAATAGCTTTCGTCCATGTGAAAACAGCATTAGAGCATGAGTTAAAACATTAATAGCTTGTGTATTTAAAATAGTTATAATGTTGGATATTTCAAATTTTATTTTCCCCCAGGCTGCTTTGTAGGTCAAACTTGTACTGAGGAATTTGGTTAATAATGTTTAGGCCAAGTTAAATACTCTAGAACTATACTACAATTAATATTTTAACAATTCTGCTAATAACAAGTTCTGAGATGCTTTGTGCAGCACAACACACCTCCACACACACCCCCAAAAATGTGCTGGGGTATGAAGAAAGAAAAATTGCTAAAATTTGTTTGAGAGATTCATATATGCATGGAATATGATGTATTGTTGAAAGGAAGAATTTCCAGAGGGCCCTTCAGGTAAGAGAGAGTAGCTGAAGATGCCTCAGTGTGCAATTGCCTTTCTCAAAGCCAATACACTTGCAGAAAATGTTTTCTTCAAGGACCCATCTAAGACTCCCATAAATTCCATTATGTTGATAGGACTCATTTATCCTGACACTAGTATTCATCTGTGCTATGAAACTATGAAAATCCAAGGTTTTTTAATGGTCAAGGATAAGAAAAGGCAGAAGGTATTTCCTTTGACAGCAGGAATTGCACTTTTTCCATGTTTTGAAACTTGTTGTATATTTAATATGTGAACTACTCCAGAGGTTAATTTTTGTTCAGGAATTTGTTCAAAACCCATATAAAATATGTTCAATACTGGAAGTATTAATCACAAAAAAATTAGCTATTCATTGAGGATTCTTTTCAACCCCATAAGACTACTCAAACAGTTTTGTGGATGAGTATGATCCCAGCAAAACTAGCAGCCTGCTAAATTTTATTTATAGCCCATTTAACTTCTCTGATTAATTATTTAATGTGGGACTTTTTTAATATATTAGAGGTGAGTGATTTTGGACATGTTGAGAATTTGTAGGAAATTCGCGATAAAGTTTAAGCTATCATGCAGAATTTTAATAATGTGAATTTAGATGTACTTGGGTCCAATAAAAACAATTCCAACTTGATAGTTGATACATCAACTACTCACTTTTGGAAAAAAATCCATTCTTTTTAATTGCCAGACAACTTTGAAAGAAAAGCCATTATTCTGAAATGATAGGCTAAGAAAGGGAGGGTTTTGAAATGACCTAGAGTAGACAGCAAAGCAATACTGAAGATATAATGAAATCAAAGATATTGAAATATTTGAGGTTTTTTTATCCAAAAATACTTGCAATGTTTGATCTCATTTCTTACAAAATCTCACTTCCTCCAAAACTCCCTCTTCAAGTTTTCATCCTTGTTAAAAATCATCCAGTTCTAGTACTTTTTCCTCATACTGCTTTAAAAGAATTCAAGGCCTAGGCCTCAAATAAGATAAAAGTTCAGAGTCAGATTTCCCAAAGCACTTCCCTGTTTATCAATGGTACAATCGCGTTCAAGCAAGAATAGATGTTACTGAAATATGGAATTATATAACTAAATTGTCTAAGCAGAAATATGGTAACTTTTGCCATTGTTTACTTTCTTGAGAATGAATTCTGTATAGTTACTAGTTTATGTTAACTTGGGAAATTTGACTGCCAGGTAGATAGTTCTTAAGCTTCCTGAATTTCTTCTGAGATCCTTTAAAATCCTCTCAGCTTTGCATCCCTACAATTTTTATGACACATAGATTGTAGGTTGGCCTCCTGTAGAAAAGGCACTTCATAACAATAAGCCCATCTTTCAGAATAAGAGAGTCTACTTAGTTTTTCTGTTGTTTTTAAATAGCCCCAAGGACTATCTAGGACTGTGCTTGTACAAAGAATAGTCCTGTCAGAACAGTGTGAAAAAACAGTGTGAAAAAACAAGGATGCCTTCCATTTACCTCTGAATCATATTGGGTCTCTCTAAAACATTGGTTTGCTATTTTGCATTTACAAATGTGCGCAATCTATGACAGTGGTCTCCACACCTTTTTGATCATATACCTATCCCTAGGAGTAGCTCCACAAGATGTACTTTTTTTAGAATCACAGAATTGTTAGGATTAGAAGGGATGTCTGGAGATTTTCTAGCCCAGCCCCTCTGCCAAGGCAGGGTCACCTAGAGCAGGTTACATCTGGAATGCATCCAGGTGGGTTTTAAATGTCTCTGAAAGGGAGACTTCACAACTTCCCTGGGCAGCCTGTGCCAGTGCTCTGCCAGCTTCAATGTAAAGTTCTTCCTCATCTTGAGGTGAAACTCCTTGTGTTTAAATTTACGGCCATTACTCCTTGTCCTGTCTCTGGGCACCACTGAAAAGAATCTAGCAGCATCCTCTTGGCACCCACCTTTGAGATATTTATATGCATTAATGAGATGATCTCTCATCTTCTCTTCTCTAGACTAAACAGGGTCACCTCCCACAGTCTTATCATAAGAGAGATGCTCCAAAACCCTCATCATCTTTGTGGCGCTCTGCTGGACCGTCTCAAGTAGCTCCTCTTTCTTGTACAGAGAAACCCAGAACTGGACACAACATCTGGGATGTTGTCTCACTAGGGCTGAGTAGAGGGGAAAGATCACCTTCCTTGACCTGCTGGGCACAATTGTGGAGGTCCAGTGAGCTAGCCATGGCTAGGATGAACCCAAGGCCATGGAAAGCAACACCCTAGGTTTGGGGATACTGTTTCTAGTTATGGATATTTAAAGATAGTTTGAAGGGGATCATGGAAGTTATTATGTTAATATGGGTTTCCTTACTAGTTCTTATTGGTTAGACTGTTTCTAGAATGTTCCATGGTTGTGTATATAAGTTGGGCTCGTCCATCATTTGACGGCTTAGTGGTGGGCTGTATTTGGGGGCATTCTTTTTACTGTGACAGAAGAATAAAGGACCCTCAGATTTTCCACTTAAGACCTTTCACCTGCTTGTTCTTCCACACCGACCAGTTGCAATTATTATTTGCCTGTCCTTGCGGGGTTGGACAGAGTGTGGAACAACGTGACACACAGTCTTCCTGATGTACCCCAGGATACCATTGGCCCTCCTGGCCACAAGGGCACTGCTGGCTCATGGTCAGTTTCTCAACAGTTGCTCTCTAGCAGGTCATCCTCCAACCTGTACTGGTAACTGGGGTTATTTCCCTACAGGTGCAGGACCCTACACTTGCCCTTGTTAGAGAAACCTCATTAGGTTTCTCTCCACCCAACATTCCAGCCTATAAAGATCCCACTGAATGGCAGCACAGCCTTCAGATGTATCAACCGTGCTCACCAGTATCCTATCATCAGCAAATTCCTGAGAGTACACTCTATCCTTTTATCCAGCTCATTGATAAAAAAAAGTTGAGTAAGAATGGATCCAGTATTGATCCCTGGGGAGTGCCACTGACTATTGGCCTCCAACTGGATTCTACTCCACTGATCATGACCTTCTGAACTCTGCCACTGCTTGATCCACGTCACTGTCCATTCATCTAACCCACATCTCTTGAGCTTTCCTGCAAAAATGTTATAGGAGACAGTGTCAGAAGCCTTGCTGAAGTTGAGTTGTACAACATCCACCACTCTCCATTCATCAACCCACCCTCCAATGTCTTCACAAAAGGTTATCAGATTGGTCATGCATGACTTCCTCTTGGTGAATCTGTGGTGACTATTCCTGATGGCCTGCTTTTCTTCTACATGCTTGTTGATGACCTCCAGAATGATCTGTTCTATCACCTTTCCAGGGATGGAGGTGAGGCTGACTGGCTGGGAGTTTCCCAGGTCTCCCTTCTTGCCCTTTTTGAAGATGAGAGTACTGCTGGCCTTCCTTCAATAAACAGACACCTCTCCCATTCTCCATGATTTTTCAAAGATGATGGAGAGTGGCAGATACACATTTGTCAGTTGCCTCAGCACCCATGGGTGCAGCCCATCAGGGCCCATCGATTTATGGGTGGTTAAACTGCCTAGCCAATTGCTAACCCAACCCTCTGACCAACTGGAAGTCTTCCTGTCTCTGGCCTTCTCTTACGTAAGGGTCTGGGACTCCTGAGGGCTGACCTCACCAGTAAAGACTGAGACAAAGAAGGTTCTACCTTCTTACTGTCTTCCTTTAACAGGACACCCATCTGATTCATCAATGGCCCCACATTTTTCCTATCCTTCCTTTTGCTGCTGAACTGTTTGGAGAGGCCCTTCTTGTTGTCCTTGATGTCCTTTGCCAGACTCAATTCCAAGTAAGCCTTGGCATTTCTCATTGCATCTCTGTGTGCCCTGACAATGTTCCTTTAGTCATCCCACGTGGCCTGTCCCTATTTCTATATCACATACATATCTTTCTTGCATTTGAGATTTACTAGGAGCTCTCTCCATCAATGAAGGTTTCCTGCCAATTCCAAACATCACGAATCCCCAGTAGGCAGCATATTTCTTGTGACCATCTATCAGGCCAGCAGATGTGTCCTTCAGTGGCCTGTAACAGAGTCACCCATTATGACCATTCAGTGTTTTTTTTTACCTTAACAGCCATGCATTGCTTGTGCAGGTTCTCCTTGTTGGTCTTGCTCATAGACATCTAAAGCTTTTAAAACATTTTATCTGGTTTTGGTCTGGATGTTGGTGGGTGGAGGTTGAACTGGAGCCCTGCTTTTTTGGGTCATCAGGGTCCAAGGCACCTCACACTCAGTGGTATCCATTGTATACAATGGAACCATCGTATATGGTTCTTAAGCCACATGTCTATCTCTTTTTCAGCCCCTCTAACACTGCACAGCCTTTTAACTGTCTCCTGTAATTTAGCCATGTGCTGCCGCATGTCGTCAACCTATGTACGCTGTGCAGGTACTGCCTTTTCTTCAGGAGGAGTAACTGGGCATCTATTGCAAGCTACCTCCTTGGACATCTCCTTCCTTACCAGTTCTATCTGAGTGGAAGTGTCAGACTTCTGAGGGGCTGTCTCAGTAAACACAATGGTTTTGGGTCTAAGTTGAGTGTCCACCATTACGGCAGAGACCTAGAGCACTAAGCAATTACCTGAGGGGTGGACCTACCTACAAATAACAGCATCCTCCCTGCGTGCTCTGCCTGGGCAAATTGCCACGTCATGTGCTTCTGACATGTCATATGCTGTTTGTTCATCCTGTTCACTGGGATGTTAAAGGTTTATGACCTTTTGTTGCTCCCAGATTTTCCAGTCCCACTAACAACTCTCTATAAGAGCTTTTCCTTGCTAATGTTGTGCTGGGGAAGCAGTACAGACAGAATTTTAAATCATCTTGATGTGGTATTTGACTTTGTTAAATGTCTTTAGTGCTGAATGAAAAATAAAAATATTCATTTAGGGAATTATTGTGGAACTGCTATGGAATTTTTAACTCAGAACTTCACCAATTTCCCAGTAGTCTCCCCTCATGAAAAGCATAATGTTCTTCCAGAAGGAGCTCCTAACTCTCTTCTGCTTCTGAGAAAATGCCAACTGTACTTGACGAAATACAGTCATTTGCTCCTGATGCTTTCTGTATTTTTTGTCAATGTTCCACTATAGCCTGTAATACTGAAGTGAACATTGGAAACAACAGTTTAGTCTCTGGATGTCGTATAGTTGACATACCAAGTCACACATTGTTTCTTTTAAGTTCTGATATGCTCTCAGTCCAGGTTTTTGCTGAATTTCATAAACCAGTTGAGTGAGCACACAATATCATAAAGCGTTTTTACAGCAAAATAAGCAGTTGCTTTCACATCTTCTGAAGGAGATGCTCCTTTAAAAAACTAAAAAAAAAATTCTTCTGAACACAAGGATAGCTAGAAGATTGAAAAGATTACCTGCCAATGTCTAGAATGAATACAGAATATATTATTTAGATAAATTTCTTTACATAATGTGTGTGGAGGATTATTGTTACTATAGCAACAAAATGTGATTTGATGACTTAAATATTGTGTCCTATAAATCCTCATTAGGAATTCTCTTATTACAAGATTATTTCCTGCATTTCACTGAGCTAAGATGGAGAGAAAGAGGTTCTTCCATGAGCATTTGAACATGCTGATCTGAGACAAATGCTGTGTCACTCTCCTGCTATCATCATCCAATGCTTCATCTAAAGCAAGAGATAAATGATCAAAGTTATTGAACTGAAATTATTTGAAAGAGTTGGAAAAAAATCAGCCAAAACCTGTTTTTTCAGATATAGATAAGGCTTTATTTTTTATTAATATTGTCCTCTTTTATAATTTCTTATTGGGTATGTGAACTTGGGTATAGTTGGTTTATTTTACAGCACCAAATTAAAATATGAATGATTTTAATATGAAATTGGATATTGTTCTAATAGTGTACACATAATTATATTATGAGACAGTTCATAATCATTTGGAAATCAGTGAGGTTGTTGTCTTGTTCTGTGTAATATTTTTCTCTAATTTTTCTTCCTGGACACATGTCAGTTCTTGAAAATCAGGTCAAGGTCTCTCTTAAGTTAGAAAAAAATTGTTCCAATAATTTTTTTTTTTTTTTTCCCTGCTGTAACGATTATTTTGGTCAGCTTTCAGGGCATATACAGGCCTGATCTAATGGATGTGAAAACTGCATGGATCAATATTTCTGATATGGCCAATGTTCCTTGCAGGAATCTAAACTCTGCAGGATCTCTAAAAAGTCAACCACAGCATTTCTGCCTATGCAAATCTGTGTGCCTTTGTATGTTAAAATCTCTAACTCATTGAAATGTAATAATGTCACATTCCAAGTCTTATTGGTTTGGACGATCTTATGAGGATGTCAGTGTTTGCAGCTGCTGATTTCTTAATGTTTTAATTAACTGCAAAACAGTATATATTCTGGTTTTCAAACCTGTCCCATAAAAACAAATATGATGATGTTTGTGAGTGTGCATTTGCTAGAATTAGAAAACCAAGGAAACCATTTACTGTTCTATTTTTTTTACATATAATTGAAATGCTTCAGGAGGTTAAATGATCCTTGCATAATCTGAGAGAGTACTCTGCTCATATTAGTATTGCAACAAGGTACTTCCCTGCAGTTAAGATGTACCCAAAAGCTTCTTCATGGCTTGAAAATCATCTTGTCTACCATAAAACTGTGGTGATCTGGTAAGGCTATCATGTATCTGATAGATCTGCCAAAAAAACCAAGGCTTTGGAAGCTGGAGTATGCTGAATGAGTGGAAAATTTTGTATTTTAGAAACTTGATCCTTCAGTGCTGACAAATTTAAATGTCACTTTAAGGCTAAAATCTGTCAGGAACATGAATCAAATGTGCATTTTTTGAGGGCAATGGAAGTTCTTTTAAATTGAGCTGGAAGACAAAACAGGAATCTGAATGTATGCATTGAAAATTGGATAGGAGGGGAAAGGGTTAAATAAATCAGGATATTTCTAGAGCATGTGAGGAAAGGGAGGAAGAATGAAAGGACCAATTATGGAACCTACCATTCTTGAGGTGATTTAGGGATGCAGGAGTACTTGTTTTTGGTTGTTTTTGTTTGTTTGTTTGTTTTTGTTTTTCTTGGTTTGTTTGGGGTTTTTTGTTTGTTTGTTTGTTTGTTTTTAACACTGTGCAAATACTGATTTTCACTTGATCCTCAGACCCATGCAGTGTATGGATGCAACTTGGCCTGAAAATTCAGGTGCACTGAGGTTCTACCAAATGCTGTTTCAATATAGCCTTAGGGAATCTAAAGTTTGTAAGGATGACAGACTGGAACAAATGTTATGCTACTTAGTTTGCACAGAGGGATAGGATCCTGCTTCTCCTTGCCCATCCTCATGTTCCATTTGTTTTTCTGAAGCCAAAGATTGATGTACAGACTCACTTTTCTGTATTTCTGCCGCAGATAAATCTTTCACTGAGGGCACAATTTGCTTGTTGTTTTCCCCCCAAAGAAGTCCCAAGAAGTCCTCCCCAAAAAGCCCAAACAATGAAACAACCAAAACAATACTTCAGGGTTTGATTTCTGGTATTTTCTAAAAATTTTATTACAGTTATGCTAAAATATCCCTAACTGGGTGCTTAGTGTGATCTGACATACTGTATGAAAACCTCATAAAGAGGAAAAAACCTTCAGAGGCTTCAGATATCTCATCCTGTTTGTTTCAAACTTAATTTTGATTTGGCAGCCTATTCTACCTCTTCTCTGATGAAGGATTTTGTATGAAATCAGGATGTACTATATTTAATGCATCTCACATGGATACATGTGCATTCGTGCAGAGGTTTGGTTGCACCTAGGTTGCATATCTCACACTGCCATAAGGGCTGGATCTCATTTTACAGGCATAATATACAGTGCATGTGCTTATAAATTAACAGAGACAAGGAGGAAAAAATGTCAGGAAAAGGAACCCTAAGCCTTTGTGCTGATTTAGTCAACTCTGATACAGATTTAAAGATATTTCTCCCAAAAAATACTAGTTATGTGGGTGAGGATTAGTTTTTTGCATTTGAATATTTTCAACAATGTGTGATAAAGAAGGCCAGTATCTGCAGAGAAAGTAGGAGATCTAGGAGATCACATCACACTTCTTGTTTCACATACATTATCAATGGAAAGGTTTTCCCCAGTAATGCAAATTCCTTGTAAGGGCTCTCAGTTACCATAATAAAGTGAAAATGCCACTCTGTTTGTTCATCAACAAGCTGGCTTACATTGTGTTTTTATTATATATAGTGTATACAATAATGTAATAAATACTGTGCATTTACTGTGTTTTATGGGAATATAATATTTACAACATTGGTGCTTCTTTGTTTTTATTTTGTCATCACAAGATGTAATCTGAGACCCACGGTGCATGACTTAGTGCCTCAACACAAAGAGTTTTCATCATTTTGGAGTATGGGAGGACTAATTCTGGGCAATTTGTGAGTGACATTTGGCATTGGTTGAAAAAAGCACAGTAGTTTCATGTACTAAAGGTCACACATCACTCCTTGCTCCCTGGCATCCATAAACTCTACTTTCTACAGTACTACTTTTTATAAACAAAGGCTGGCAATTGT
>VXBN01011738.1:289742-301607 GCA_013397395.1 Sinosuthora webbiana | reverse complement strand
AAGAGAGAGAGAGAGAGAAATATTATAAAAGTAGAAGAAATATTTCTGTTCCTACTCTCCAAATGAATGGCTTTTCACTGGTGGCTTGGTAACCTTTATACAAGATGATCCACTACATTGACATCTGTAAGGACGATTCCATGAGTAAAATCCATTTTATACCAACCTGAAGCTCTGAACTGTGATACAGGTGAATGACTTGTCTTCAACATTCACAGTTTTATCTTGGATATCAGTGTTGGGTTATTTTTAAATGCCCCAAGTTTGTGGATAATGAAGCGAATTGAAAATTCTATTTCATTTTGAGATTCAAGTGCCAAAATTCAGAGAGTCAAAAAGCAAAAGCGAAAACCTGACCCTTACCTGGGACCTCACAGGACACAATCTGCAGCTGCATGTTTTACTCAAACAACTGCATGGGTGAGTTTAGAAGACTTTGTATTCCTTAGTAGATTAAAGGTGCCTGTAAGGGTTGTTTTCCAAAGGCTCAACGTTTTACAACAGAACCAATTTCTTACATACTTGGTATCATAGTGATAACCCATCAAAAAGTCCCATTGTACCACAAATACAAAGGACTAAGCTTGCTTTTTATGCCTTAGGCTTTTTCCACTCCTGTAATGGGTCATGTTGTTCTTTTTGTTATGATCTTGCACTCTTTTTCTGTTACTTGGGTTTTGATTTTTATTCCCGTGATGTTTTAGTTGGGAATATCAAAGAGGATCTCAGGCAAAAATGCTAGAAGCCCCATGTGGATGAACAAAGAGCTCATAAGCAAACTCAGACACAAAAAAGGAAGTCTGCAGAGGATGGAAGCAGGGACGGGTAGCCTGGGAGGAATACAGAGAGATTGTCTGAGCAGATGGGGTCCAGGCCAGGAAATATAAAGTCCTGGAAGAATTAAATTTGGCCAGGGGCATCAGGGGCAACTTGAAAAGGTTCTATAGGAATGCTGGTGATTAGAGGGAGATAAGGGAAAATGTGCTCCCTCTCCAGAAGGAAGCATGAGGTTTCATTGCTTGGGAAGTGCTCCACACTGCCCAAGTTGCAAGAGGCAAAGGCAGGAACTGAGAGAATGAAGAACTGCCCACTGACAAAGATTAGGTTTGAGACCATCTGAGGAAGCTGAAGGTCTGTAGGGTCTGATGAGATACAACTGCAGATCCTGAGAAAAGTGGTGAAATCAATGGCTAAGCTGTCTACCTGTAGTGGTTTGAAAGCAAAACAAGTGAGAGGCTCCAAGTCAGAAATACAATTTAATAGGAAGAAAGAAAAGGTAAAATAAAATAAATGCAAAGAAATACAAAAGACCACTGACAGAGTCAGAATACAACGTGATCAGGGTGATGGAAGCAGTCCAGATGAGGTGGTCTTCCTGAAGCAGTGATCCCGTAGAAAGGTCTGGTAGCTCGAGTCCTCTGGGAATCCAGTGGGTAAGGGCTGCTTGTACTGTCCCAAATCCCAGATTATATCCAGGCTGGAATGCTTTGTTCCTCCCTCTGGGCGGAGCATCTCACAATGGGATGATGAGTCATGCAGGGAGTCCTTGATGGCTCATTAAACAGAGATAACTCCAGAGGGTGTTATCTGTGAGTCAGGGGCAAGGCATCTGATGGGCCATTAGCAGAAGATAACCCTGAGGGAAGGGAAGAGCACTGCTCCAACAATTGAATTCAGCAGATCGTTAAGATGGTGATAGAATACTTCGTGCACATCCTACACTACAACCCAGGACGCTACCATATCTGAGAAGTCTTGGGCAAGTGCCAGGTCCTGCAGGTGGGTCAGGGTCATCCCAATCACAAGGCTGGCCAGAGAATGGCTTGAGAGCAAATCTGGGAAGAGGGACTTGGGGGGGCTGGTTGATGAGAAGCTCCACAGGACCCGGTTGTGTGCACTGGAAGCCCAGAAAGCCCCAAGTGTGTCCTGGCCTGCATCAGAAGAAGTGTGGCTAGCAGGTCGGGGTGGGGAGGGATTCTGCCTCTCTACTCCTCTCTGGTGAGGCTCCACCTGCAGTGCTGCATCCTGCTTATGGACCCCATGGACCTGTTGGAGCAACTCCAGAGGCCACAAAATGCTCCAAGGTCTGGAGCACCTCTGGGAACAGGTGGAGAGAGCTAGGGGTGTTCAGCCTGGGGAAGAGTCCAGGGAGATCTTAGAGCCCCTTCCAGTGCCTAAATTGGGCTAATAAGAAAGATGGGAACAAACGTTTTAGCAGGTTCTGTAGCAATAGAGCGAGGACTAATGTGTTTAAACTAAAAAAGGGCAATTTAGGTTAGATATAAGGAAGAAATCCTTTCTGTGAGGGTGGTGAGGCCCTTACACAGATTGCCCACAGAAGCTGTGGCGCCTCCATCCCTGGAAGTGTTCCAGGCCAGGTTGGATAGAGCTTGGAACAGCCTAGGATAGTGGAAGGTGTCCCTGTCCATAGCAGGGGAATTGGAATTAAATGGTCTTCAAGGTCCCTTCCAAACCAAATTATTCTATGATTCTCTGATTCTATGAATTAAGAAAATAGTTGATATCACAGTTAAAAGTGTCCTTAGTTTCCAAGTCAAGAGGGTATCTTCTGAAATACAAAATCCCCAGTGGTTTAGGTTTCTATGGCTGTGCTCCTTTAAGAGTGCACAGCTCGAGTACAGGGAGATTGGATCAAACACCTCAGAGTTGGCTGGCTCAAGCTCACTGCACCTATATTGTGTGCAGAGGCAGAGCAAGAGCAGGAGTTGACTGTTGCCTTTTTTCTTCTGCCTTTCTACCTGCCCTCTATGCAGTGCAAAGCATGAATAAAGTTTAGGTAGCTCAGACTGTCTGAGCATTCATCAGGACCAAGCCCAACAAAACACAGGAGTTTGGTGTCACCACTGTTTTTCAGATCCTCATCCACAAAGAAGAGATTCTGAGGGTTTTTACTTTCAACAATAATCCTTCTGAGTCTGTGTCAGTTATGCATTATGTTTTTGTGCAACATTAAGTGAGAAGAGCCCCAAGCACTTTTGTAAACCTTCCTCCCCATTTCACAGATGAGTCAAGCACATAAATTCTGTCTCCAGAGTCAGCTAGTCTTTGTGCTTTGAGCAGTATCATTAAATCCCGTATTTCCCCTCTGGTTTAGGACTTAGCTGATTCCTCCATGGTGGCCACTGCCTCATCTCAGGCCAAAGGGCAAACAGCCAGACCCAGCAGATGTGTCCAAATGACTGGAACTCCTTTATTTCCACAGGACTTTTCCTTTAAACAGGTATTTTTGCTCACTGCCTCTTCTGATGCACTTTTGCCAGCTAACCACACGGAGCTGAGGGTAACATTTCATTTCAAAGGGCAGATGTCTTTGTGTGCCAGTTTATTCAAAGGTCTGTGTTTCTACCACATGCAACAGAATGAAGTACAAGCATATTTCAAACTGGTTTGTTTTTTATGTGTGTCTACAGAAAGAGCACCTCTCCTCTGCATTGATGTAATGCAAGAAATAAATAACAGAATGCAGAGATGGGATGAGAAGTGAAAAGCTTACTCAAATTAAGGTCTTGTTTTACAAAAAGAGTTCTAAATCACATTTCTTAAAATTAGGAAAGAGTAGTATGATGGCATAGTATTTTCACACTTTTTCAGTGTGATTTCAGATAGTTGGAAAGGCCTCAGCTATTGGATTTTATTCAGTGCATAATCAGGTCCTAAACTGTATCTCCCAGTCAGTGTTGGGGCACCAGACACTTAAACAGGACACAGCTGGCTAATCATGTCTTCCAGCTGTATCTAAAATCACAGAAGGTGTTATCTATTAGCTTGTATTAGCACATCAATGCTGGTAGTTGTTCTTTGAACAGTTCTGCAGACATCAGAAAGAGCTATCAGCACTTTAATGGAAGCTGACTGTCTTTCCTCCCTAAACAAAAAGAGCCAGAGTATTATTTCTGCTCTTAGTAGCTTATGCACACAACAGAAATGTAATAACTGGGCACATCAATTTGCCTGTGCCTTTCTTAACACATAGTAGTGATATCCTGTATTGGAAAAAACAACAACAACAACCAAACAAAAAAACAAAAAAAAAAAAAAAAAAAAACCAAAAAAAAAAAAAAAAAAAAACCAAAAAAAAAAAAAAAAAAAAACCAAAAAAAAAAAAAAAAAAAAACCAAAAAAAAAACAAAAAAAAACCAAACAAAACAAAACAAAACCAACAAAAAAAACCAAAACCAAACAACAACAACAAAAAAAACCTCAAAGCTGTGCTCCCATTCTCTTTTTCATCTGGATTAATTTTAAAAGTATTCCAGTGTTATCACCGAATGGTTTGGGTTGAAAGGGACATTAAAGCTTAGACTGTATTCTGGAAGTAACTCATTCCGGACTCTTATGACTGGAAGTAATCCTGCAAAAATATGGGGATGGGAGGAGGTAACCTTACTGTTCTCTCTTCTCCCTAAGCATTAAGGAGTTTGGGATGCACTGCATGTTCCTCCTCTCTTTATGATGCCTGTGACAGCTCCCTGGGGTCACAGCTGTCACCATGCCAGCCCTGCAGCACCACAAAGCAGGGGTGTCTCCTAATTTGTGCCTTGGCAACAAATTGGCATGAACAAATATTGAGCTGATTGGAGCAGTGGACTAAAATGGCAAATATTCACCTGGCTTTAAAGAAAAGGTATTTAAACTCCACAGAAGTGTTCATACTTGACACTGAAATCCCCCAAGCAACCACCATTGCATCATGGCCTTCTCTTTATAAAAGCTAATTATTTCCAAGGTTTGGCACAGAGCAGTGAATAAACTTTGACATTTGTACCAGAATTATTGCTAAACAGAGAATTCTTTACATTTTTGTGTCATCTCCTGTAAGCACAAACCACTCATTTTTGTCGAGCAGTGACAGTGAATAGCCTACAAAAAGAAAATGTGCATAGTAAGGTCTGCTCTTTAGCTTACAGTTCACTTATGGATGTGTTCAGGGTTAAGAAAAAAGGAATAAGAAGCAGTCTGAGATCAAGAATTATGTCTTTTCCCTCCATCAACTAGTCAGCTGGTGTGGGAATAAATCCTCAACTGTGAGCATTTAAAAAAGTAGCAGGTTTTGACAACCTATATCTTAGTTTCTGAAGCCCGTTTATGTTGCACCAGAGAGCAGTTCAACTTGGCTGGCAAATTAAAGGTTTTCCCTCTTCTTGTACCAGGTGGTCATCTGAAGCCTAATTACTAGCCCCATGTGGCAGTAGACCTTGAGGACAGCTGGCAAATTAGACCTTAGGGCTGCTTTTGAAACAGTGTGGGTGTAATCTTATGCCATAAAATTTTAAGACAACAAAAGCAGTTCCCTATGGAGGATAATTACTGTCAGAATATCTATAGAAATGATTCTTAGAGGCTGAGGTCCAAGCGAGTAAATACAGTTTGTTTTATGAAACAGTAAAAAGCATATTTTATTTTTCAAAATCTTTTGGATTTAACACTCAGAAGATAATGAGTTCACAATATACCTATTGTTTCTAAAGCCTGACTCTAATCTACTTGAGATTTATTTCAAGATTAAGACACTTTTATGAAGACGTTCACGGGTGAATGGGGATCTGCTTTGTATATTCAGTGGCAACTGAGCCATTCACTGAACTAGTGATGGTGTTAGGCTTTAGTTATCTCAGTGCAGGTCTCTGGGGACAAGGAACCTCTTGATGTCCACACTCAGAGTGCTTCAGTAAAACTTCAGAAGGCTTCAGGTATCAGCACCTTGTTATCTACGAGTCTTTTATACCTTTTTTCTGTAGCCTCCCAAGGGTAGCTCCACACAGCTCCAGCTCTTTCTCTCCTTCTTCTTTCTTCCTTTTCCAGTTCTGGCTCACTCTTTCCTGACCCCAGCACAGCCACCTAACCCTGTCTCCCATGTACAGCATCTTACCCTTTCTCTCCCTCACATGACCTCCTATCCCTTCCTCCTCACAGCACAACCACCAGACTCCAACTAACTCCCTACCAACTAACTCTTTTATCACACCCATAGCTGAGGGCAAGGCTGTTCCCACTCCTGGGTAATTAACACAGCTGCAATATATCAGGGGTAAGATTGCCTTCAACACCATGTCTGTCTGCTTCCTCACAATCTGTCTCCCCACAGAAACCCTTTGTGGAGGGTGGCATCCTCTCTATGGGACTATTTTTGAAAGTTAGTTAGACCACACCTGAGGACACGTCAGATAGCTCTGGATATCTGTGTGTGAACAACTGAGCTCTAAACCACGAGTGATAGGAGGAGGTAGATCTGGATGCCCCCATGTGCACTGACTGTTTTAATCTGGAGCTGACTCCCATGCTATTTGGCTCAAGCCTGTAAAACTGTAAGAGGAAAGGGTCAGATTAGACATTAGGAATAAATAAGAGGGTGGGGAAGCACTGCAACAGGCTGCCCAGAGAAACTGTGGCTACCCCACCCCTGGAAGTATTCCAGGCCAGGTTGGATAGAGCTTTGAGCAGCCTGGTCTAGTGAAAGTGTCACTTTCCCTGGCAGGGGAATTGGAATTAAATGATCTTCAAGGTCCCTTCCAAACCAAATTATTCTGATTCTCTGATTCTATGAATTAAGAAAATAGTTGATATCACAGTTAAAAGTGTCCTTAGTTTCCAAGTCAAGAGGGTATCTTCTGAAATACAAAATCCCCAGTGGTTTAGGTTTCTATGGCTGTGCTCCTTTAAGAGTGCACAGCTCGAGTACAGGGAGATTGGATCAAACACCTCAGAGTTGGCTGGCTCAAGCTCACTGCACCTATATTGTGTGCAGAGGCAGAGCAAGAGCAGGAGTTGACTGTTGCCTTTTTTCTTCTGCCTTTCTACCTGCCCTCTATGCAGTGCAAAGCATGAATAAAGTTTAGGTAGCTCAGACTGTCTGAGCATTCATCAGGACCAAGCCCAACAAAACACAGGAGTTTGGTGTCACCACTGTTTTTCAGATCCTCATCCACAAAGAAGAGATTCTGAGGGTTTTTACTTTCAACAATAATCTTTCTGAGTCTGTGTCAGTTATGCATTGTTTTTCATCTCTTCTCAGTGGGCAACTGTTGCACAGGCCAAGCTGTTAGAACACTGAGTGAAGATATAATTTCAGTTTGTAACGATGGGAAAGGAGGAAGAAAGGAAAAAAATTCCATGGTGTTTTACTTTTTCAGCATACTCAACTATCTTAGCAATATTTATAAGTGGTTTAGAGAAAGTAGAATTTTTGGCTGTCCTCAAACAATCATAGAACCTTTAAGGTCAGAAAGGTTCTCTAGGATCATCAAGTCCAACTATTAGCCCAGCACTGCCATATTCACCACTAAGCCACGTCCGTAAGTGCCACAAACACACATATTCCACCACTTCCGTGGGTGGCTTTTCTCTTCACCAAATGTCAATCAAAACCAGCACACCTGGACAGCCTGTTCCAGTGCCTGACCACCCTTTCAGTGAAGAAATTTTGCTAATGTCCAACCTAATCCTCCCCTGCCACAACCTGAGGCCATTTCCTCTTGTTGTGTCACTTGTTACTCAGAAGAGATAGACCCACAGGTGTCTGAAACCTCCTTTGAGGGAGTTGTAGAAACAAATAAGATCCCTCCCTGAGCCTCCTTTCCTGGTCTAAAATACACCTTCCATACTCCCTACTTGTTGAAATTAAAAAAACAAAACAAAACAAAAAAACCAAGTAATGTTGGCCACTTCTCTTCAACAAATAATTTACAAATATTTCAATTCTCTTTGATTCTGAGCTTGGTGCAGATGGATATAAAAATTATGAAAAGTACTAAAATTATGGTAAGAATTTGGGTTAACAGGAACATGGAAAGATCAAATTCAGACTTCTGTTGGACCACCAGGAGAGAGGAAAGGGTGAGAAAGAACTTTGTACAGATTGATTAAAGAAAAACTACTATAAAACTCCAAAGAAGAAAGAAAAAAAAAAAAAAGCCCTGAAAAACAAACAACAAACCTGAGTAAATAACAAACTGCAGAACTGAAAAAAGGAGGTTGAAGAGGGGAAGAGGTACTAATTTTTCTTCATGCAGCAGTCATTAAAACAGCAGTATAGAAAGATTTAATGTATAGGAAGAGCAGTAGCAATAGGATCGGAATATCTCCTTGATGCAGGAAACTTCAGTGTTCATAAGATAGTGTTTTTCATCAGCTTAAAGGGGGTAAAAGCAGGCAGAGAGCTAGAAAAGGATAGTAATTCATTAGTTCTCCCATGAGGCTGGAAAGAATAACTAAATATACCTGTATTTACTATGAAAAAACATCTATGGCGGGTTGACTCTGACTGGATGCCAGGTGCTCATCAAACTGCTCCAACACTCTCCTCCTCAGCTAGACAGAGAGGAAGAAAATAGGATGAAAAAAGGTTCATAGTTCAAGGTATTTTAATAAAGCAACAGCAAAAACTTCCCACAGAGGCATGGGAAAGCAGATTTATCCTTTAGTTCCCATAAGCAAGGTGATGTCCAGAGGCAGAATCAGAGAAGCCCAGAAGAGTTTGGGTTGTAAGGGACCTTTAAAGGTGGTCTTATCCAACCCCTTGAATTGACCAGGGGCCTTTTTAACCAGATCAGGTTGCTCAGAACCCTGTCCAACCTGTCCTTCTTGAGAAGTCAGGCTTCAGTATATGTAAAGGTTGCTTTGGAAGACAAATGCTGTAATAATGAAAGAACCCCTCATCCTCCTTTCTTGTTTATTTTTTTTTTTTTTTCTGAAGAGATGTCATATGGTATGGAATATCCCTTGGGACCGTTTGGGTTAGCATTCCTGGCTGTGTCCTCTCCCAGTATCCGTCCCATTTCCAAGAGAGTAGTTCTGGGGGATGTTGGAGAGTTGCCACTGATGCTGTGTCAGCACTTCTCAGAGTAGCCAAAACAATGGTGTGCCATCAACACGTTTCTGGCTCCCGGTACACAGCACAGCACTGTGATTGCTGCTGTGGGGAAAATTAACTTCATCCCAGCCTGACACAAATCAACAGGTGGAACAGAAAACTACAGAGAAAGGTTGCCCCTTAAATTCATAAAACTTCAGGAACTGAGCTTAGTGAATCCAGTGAGAGCCAAGAAGCAGTGGTGATGGTAAAAGAATAGGAATGGAAGGACTTGTGTGCTTGTAATCACAGGTACAGAGCATCTTCCTTGTCTCTTTTTTATGTTCACCTGTAATTGCAGGTACATAGACAAAACCCCTCCTAAGTGCATTTTGTAATACAAAAATACTACAGGAGAAAAATATGTCAAATAAATTTTAGCAAAGAAAAAAAAAACCTCCCAGAAAAACAACATTTCAAAACTCAAGAGATGTAAAAACTTAGGCAGACTATTCTTGAAACAATTTATTTCACTGGATGTTTTTAAGAACAGGTTATATGATATGAGAATTTAGTTGTGCACTTTCAAAGGGACCTGTGCTGTGCCACAGAAGACTGTGTACGAGTTCTCACATGTTCATCCTCAGCCTTGTGCTGCAATGGGGATGTGCCCACCTCAGTGACAGGACAGCTTTGGCTGGTATGACTGCTGCTGCTTACATAGCATGTTCAATGCCTGGAGCTCTTGACAGAGTCTTGAGAAAAAAAGAAAGCCTTCAAAATGATGGACCTGATGTTGGGTTTTAAATTATGTCTTTGGGTGAACATGGGAATTATTTCTTAGGAATATTTAGGCGTACTTTATTGCAGAACTATGTGACATGAGCAATCACAAAACCTTTTCTTCACAAAGAAAATTACTGCTGAAGGGATCAGCCCTAATGGAGTAATTGACACATTTGCAGAATTGAAGAAAAACAACTCATTGATCCTTATTCCACTTACATCCACAAAGCAGCAAAAAAGTCAAGCTGCAGATTGCTGTATTAGCTGGACAAGAGCTTGATTTGCCTTCGTATCCATTTTGGAATAACTATTCTTATTGGAATTCTGTCTGACTGTGCAAGGTGAGATGGTTCAATTATTTAATCATGCCATCACTCTCAATTTGAAAGGCCAGTGCTAGAGCAAATGTGCTTTCTGTTTAATTTATGCCAATACTTAACCTAGTTGGTCTTTTCCCTGTTTGCGTGTCTTCAGTAATGTATCAGAATGTAATGGTTTTTTCCTCCATTTTTATATCTGTTGAATTTTATGAGTCTCATATTCTGTGGGTGGCTCTGAATATGAAAGCTTTGTTCACCTCCATGTGCTTTTCCACAGACCCAAAGATTCTGGAGGAGTGATGGGAAACAGATATCACTTTAAGTCTGTACCCTTTCATATTGAGAGGCAAAGATTTGCAGTTTCGTTATACATCTGCAAGTAATTTGTAAATGCTTGTACTGGCTGATTATTTCCATAGTAATTTGTTTCATTTTGAATGCCAGCTTTCTGTCAGTATTCTAGTCACCGAAAACCTTTCAAATAAATGATTTCTCAGCCTGTGTTAGACAGCCTAACAACACTTTCTGTTTCTGCTATAGACCTTCTAAGAATTCTTTTCGATGGTCACTTAAAGTTTGTGTTCTTATAGACAATAAAATGTTAACAGCAGAAATCAGTTTGTTAGAAAGCAGTTAGTTTTGCTAGAGAATATCCTTTACTCAAAGTCTACTTGATCAAATGTCACACATAAAAACTGAAAAAAGTAAAATGAGATGTGTTTGGAGAAACCTCACAAGTGTGGTTAAAAAAGGATTTGTAGAGTTCCTATATGTAACTATGGGGATCCAAATATTATTTACAGAACCACAGAATGAGTCCCCACAGAAGGGACCAGAGTGGGCTCCTTTGGTTCCACCTCCCTGCTCCAGCAGGGCCATCCCAGAGCACAGGGCACAGGATTGTGTCCAGAGGGGTCTGGAGTACCTCCAGTGAGGGAGACTCCACACCCTCTCTGGACAATCTGTTCAGGGCTCAATCACTGCTGGGGACAGAAGTTCTTCCTCATGTCCAGGTGGAACTTCCTAGGATCAGTTCCTGCCTGAGAAAAAAACAACACATGTAAATGAAATTAAAAAATAAATGGAATAGGTTGTAAAATGTATGTTTTTACCTTATTATGTTTTATACATTCTCTTGGTATTTCAGAGAATTAGCTTTGCACAGGAACTGGAATAACTTTCATCAATTATTCTCAAAAGATTATTTATTTGTCTGGGATAGTGAAATTTCCTAAAATGCTCTTCCTGGAAATCATGAACAAAAAAATGCAGTGTAATCAAAATATATCTTTACATTATGACAACACTCTTCCAGAGAAACTGCAAGGAAGGAAGGGTTGGGTGAAGGGATGAAGCTCTTATAATATTTTGGTATCTTCTTTGAACACCTAGGAGTAAAATGTTTTGAACATGTTTTTGAAGAAACTGCTCAATGCCATGCTTCTTCCCCTATATCATAATTTTTAAACAAAGGCTGAAATCTAACCATTTCAAAACAAAACAAAAAAAAATTATTTTGAGAAGATCATCCTAATACTTCAGACTTTTTACGATTTTAAGAAAACAGACTGAAATCCTGAGGACAGTGGGGTTTTACTTCTCCATAGTATCACTTCCAGCTGCTTCATGGCCGTGATTGATCCCCAAATCCCAAAATGCTCAAACAACCACACCCCAAATGGTAGCAATCTTTCTTCCTATTCTCTTCCTTATGGAAGTGAAAATGGCTGGATTTATATCTCTTCAGTTCCGTGACATTAATTTAGGTACAACTGTACCTTTTCTGACTCCATGCCCATTGTGTTCCATGCCTGCTTTCTACGGCTTCATCAAGCAAAACTGAGGAAAAAAAATCAGGGAATAGATTAAAGGTCATTAACTAAAGGAGGTGAAGTGAAGTGGTGGTCAAACGGTCTATATAAATACACCATTTATTTCTGAAACATTTAT
>VXBN01011738.1:244854-266713 GCA_013397395.1 Sinosuthora webbiana | reverse complement strand
AAGGTTTATATATAATTCCATCAATACCTCAAGGCAAACTGTTTGATGATTATAATAAAAAAAAAAAATCTCATTTTGCTGTAGTTTGTGGAGGGAGTTTCATTATCGCATGTCAGTTGGTTACAAGATTTTATGGGACTGTAACTCCTAAAGGACATTTTAAACATACACTTTTTATGGCAACTAAACTCCACGATAAACGAAAGCATTAAAATAAGATATTGGAGTTGTTTCCTTTTGTCTTTGATAGACATGAATTGGAGACATAAGAAGTCTTGTTTTACCCTTAAACCCCTGTAGCCTCCCCTACCCTTTTGAGCAGGTTGTGAGCAGACACACAAATGTGCAGAGAGACAAACGTGTTTTCTGTGTGTTTGGGCTGAGCAGCAAGACAGCAGTGACAAAGCTAAAACTTGGTCCTGCAGGACTAAAACAGGACTTCCTAAACCACAGGTTTTGCTTCCCTTTCCAACCCTTTTTTAACCTTTATAGGCAGACATTTATTTTCACCAAAAGGAGCTACTTTTGTTCCTTTGTAAAGGATAACTGTGCTCCAGCCATCCACTTTGTGTTACACATTTACCTCTTTATTTCACTCACACAAATGCAAAAGCCATAGAAAAAATTCCAGAGGTAGTTTTGAAAAAAATATTTGTACTGGTGGCATCTGAACTAGCAAGGAGTTCTAGAGGGTTCCCTGTAAGCTCATGTGAATGACATTGGAAAGTGTGTTAAAAATTTAGAGCAATTAACTGAGATGCAGAAATGCACAAGCAATCAACTAAAAACCTTCAATTTTTATTCAGGAAATTTAAGACATAAAATTCCTTCCTCAAATGTAAACAGTGCTTATGATAATCTTCACTTTTTTTTCTGCTTAAAACACAGAAATAAACAAAACACAGAAACTGAGAAGGCAAATTTTTTTCTGAAGGTGGGTACTTGAAAAATCACAGGATCAAAGTGCAAGGAATAAATAGAGGAAGAATAGACTAGACTAGACTAAGCTAGAATAGAATAGAATCAACTTTTCTATCACTTTGGAAAACACTGTAACAGCAGGTTCCAGCTCCTCATTATGGAAGACCAGAGGCTTTAGGGAATGCAGGCACAGTGTGACTCTACCATTTTACAGGACAGGGGTAGTTACAACATCTTGCAGCTCTTTGAAGGTCCAAGGTTATGTATGACTACACCGTCACCTAAAACACCTATTTTATTTCACTTCTTATTCCATTCTGAATGCTGCAATGTTTTGAACTGTTAAATCTGCTTGTCTTCCAATAAGAAAAACTCACCATTTGTTACCCTTTGTATTTTGCGAGTGCCTAATGACTGATGTTCAGCTACCTACAAAGGTTAAAACATAACAATGAGGATTAATGTTTAAATCTTAATCAGAATAATGACTCTTTTTGATTTGAAGTCCCCTGAAATCAACAGGTCTGGTGCCATTACTGAGCCTCTGATCAGTTTCAAGGATATCTTGTTGTAATAGCAAACATGAAAGAATATTTTAGTTGAGCTCACATGAGCCTGTGGACCAGGTTGAAGCAGAAAGAAAACTGGAGTTTGATAAGCAAGTGGAGTAGTCCAGGGAAAGCAAAGAGCATTGGTAAAACAGAGGATAGAAACACAGAATCGCAGAATGGTTTGGTTTGGGGTGGACCTTCAAGATCATCTCACTCCAACACCCCCCTGCCAAGGGCAGGGACATCTTCCACTATCCCAGGTTGTTCCAAGCTCCATCAAACCTGGCCTTGGATGCTGCCAGAGATCCAGGGACAGCCACAGCTTTTCTGGGCAACCTGTGCCAGAGCCTCCCCATACTCACAGGGAAAATTGTCTTCCATATATCTAAAACAATTTCCCTCTATTTCAGCTTGAAAGAGCCTGCAGCAGCAGGCAGAGCTCTTCATAGATGATGCTCAGCTGTAGCACCATCAAGGGAAGATCCCTTAGTTTTGCAATAAACTTAGATAGAGTTTTTGATTTGAAGATTTTTTTCTTTTTCTTTTTAAATTTTATTTCCATCCTCATTATTCTTTGCACAACAAAATATGTTCAGTACTTAAACACAAAAGAAACAGACCACGGGAAAGCAAAAGCTTCAGGGGAAAGAAAACACGTATGTAATCTTTTCCACACAGAGTCAAACAATACAAATAGAAAGAAAAACATCGAGGAGACAAACAAGAACAGGTGTCAGATGAGGGAAGACAGAGATTTCAGGAAGAAGGTCATTCTGGCCACTGCTGTGCTGGGACTCTTTCCTTGTCACATGGTGCTTAATCATAATAAATTTTTATTTTGCATCTTGAAGCATGCTAACTTGGCTCAGCAGGTAATGGGAGTAGTCCTGGGTCGCCAAATGGTGTTTAACAGAGAATAACAACAATTTCCCCCCTGCAGGCTGGCATAAATAATGAATTTAAAACGTGTCTCTTTTGAGCAGATCATCCCAGCTGCTCCTTGTTCTTAAAGCTCGTTGGGAGGTTTAACACCACAAAGTCAGCCCGCCTGAAGCCACAATTATCATCCTCAAGCAGCAGTCCTGGGAAAAGGTGAGTTTGATCAAAATAGTTCCATGTGGTCAGAGATGGAGAACCACAAGGGGTTCCTGCAAAGTTCAGTGAAGGTCCAGCCAAGGTGACCCACATCCCACTTGAAGGGCTGTTATGGGATGGACTCAGTTTGTCTGCTGTGGGTCTGAAATCCTACCACATCTGAGAAGTGCCACACCTTTCCACTTTCTTTCTTCCAGCCTAAATACCAGCAGGGACATCACAGATTGAGATCCTGGCCAGGGACACACCAGGCATGTAAAACCATAGAGGAGATAAAGGTCAGACAGAAGCAAGGGAAAAAATCCAATTTTTCTAAGGCTATGTGTAGGTAAACATGGTGAGAGATTCCCTGGAGAAACAGAGGAGCCTCCAGGGCTGCAGCGGGGTATAAGGACAGGTTGAACAAGCAGCAGTCAAGGTTTAGGAATCATTTGCCTGCTTGTGAGTGGAAGGATTGATGAGACAGATCTTTGAGGTCCCTTGCAGCCCTATGTTTGGTGATTGATGAAAATTGTGATATGCTTGAAAGCAGCCTGCTCCCAGGTTCAAGAGGGCTGCATTCAGTGCCTCTTACTGTTCTCTGGAGTTGTTTTGCCATTGTCTGTGCTAGGAGAGGGTCAGATCCTTAATTAAAGCTGTGATTGGCTGGAAATATATTTTCCTGTGACTAATGAAGGGTCTGCCACTTGTTAGTAGCAATTTCCCTGTGGGTATCTTCACATTAGAAAAAAGAATGAGACCAAATGACTGCACAGAAGGCACTGGTGAGTCATTAAGCAATGGAAATAAATATATATGAGTATTTACAGTTGTCTAGGATTTTGCCTGATTTCTGGAGAGGGAGGAAGGGTTGGGTGGGTGTGTATGTGGTGGGGGTTCCCTTTTGTCCCTATGAACTGCAGCAAATTATCCCTGTCAAAATCAAGCCTTAAGGGAATAGAGAACTTTAATAAACATTTCAATCTCTCTTTGTCAGCGGAGTGACAGACATCCTTAAGTGCAGCTCCATGCCTGTGCCATAGACCTGGGATTAGTGGTGTTGAAACCCAGTTCAGCGCCTGAAGCAAAAGGCTGTTGCAAGGTACAGGTGTTTGTTTCCTGCCCTAGAAGGAGGATCTCCTGGGATTTGCTCCTAAACCAGATGGAGATTAGCTGTGCTAGGAAGGCCATCTACCAAAAAGTTCTTGTCACAGGGTGAAGTGCATCTCTGTGTCAAAATGCTTGGTCAAACTGAATTGTGGCAGATTTTGCTCTTGTTGGAGAAGTTACTTCTGGGACAAATGTGTCTAATTTCTGTTCTCCATTGCTCTGTGTACTTGTCTCATATTATTGGCTTGACCCTTATTGCTATGGCGTCTTGGTACTCATGAGCTTGATTTTTGTTCGTGCAGCCTCCTGAAAGGAGGAAAATTGGTGGAATCCTCAAAGAGAGAGATGAATTCCCACTCTATAGTGGATCTGGCAGGCATGGTGTTCCCTGGTTACTCCAGCACAAATCTTAATTGCTGTGGGTGGGTGAAACACAATCTTCTTGTCCAGTAAGGGTTTGACACTTTAATCTGAACAGTCTGAGTAAAGACTGAGGAGTTCTGGAAAAGGGTTTCACAGAGGTTTGGTTTTTGCTCAGATTAGGTGTGGCTGGGCTCAGTTTGGGGGTGGTGATTAGTGTGGGGAGCAAAAAGCTGAACCCCAGGGTCTGACAGTCTGTCTCAGTAGGGTCTCAGTAGAGATTTTCTGATGTCTACTCCGTGGAAAAATTATGCTGAGACTTTTACCTTCATGGGCCATGAATGGGGTTTCTCTAGGCAGAAGTCTGCCTTCTTGAATCTTTTTCAAACCTATCTATGTTTTTTGCCTTTTAAATGAAACTTTCCTGAGAGTTTGGACCTATAAATATGAATGAGCTCCCTCAGGAAACATGTTCACTGCTCTCTTTAGGAAACAAGAATGATAACCAGCACTGATGGGAAGTGTGTGACTTTTAACTGTCAAAAAAGGTGACAGGCTAGAAATAATATTGTTCTCCTTCCAGAAGCCAAATTGGGTTAAACTTCATTAGTGCCCAGACAGAAAACACAAATTTCTTCTATATAACTATGTATTTTTCATTGCCATGAGATGGTGTATTTTCTTTTTATGCTCTCTTTGCTCTAAGTGTTCTATGTATATTAACAGCAAAAATTAAGACAAGGCTGTTTTGGAGAGAGGATAAAAAATAGAAAAAGCATGTGAATTCAATTTATGGTCTATGTGAAGATAAATGAGACTTTGCCAGTACCGTGTTTAATCCAATTTCAACAATACCAACGTGTCTGTAGTAATTCACAGGGTATAATGTGAGGTTTTATAGAGGTACTTGGCACTACAAACTATATATTATTTGGGGGAGGAAAAATATTTCTGTTTTACAATTGTTTAGCATAAAAACTACACACAAGTTTCCAGGCCACACTGAATGATATATCTCATATTCTTTGGTGTTATTTATTTTAATAGGATATGTTTAAATTATGTTATGCTCATCTTGTTTAGTAACAGTGTTCCCATTACAGTGTGTCTGGCTCTTTTATGGCAGGGAATCCAGGCCCATATAAACACCAGCCTAGGCTGGAAAGAATAAAGTCAGGGATTGGTAAAACTGAGGAAGAGATGATGGAGGCTGCAGAAGAGGGAGGTGAGTGTCTGTAAAACTCCTTGGGAAGGGCCTCACAGTGGGGGGTCTCATCCAGTTTCTTTCCCCAGGTTCAGGGGCATGCCTACAGGTGTGTCCTGAGGAGGATGTGGATATGTCAGTGAGACCTTCCCACCTTAAGAAAACAGTCTGGTTCCCTTACATGCACCCAACATCTGCACAATAACCCACAAACCATGAGTTTATTTCCATAAAAATTTAATTTCCATAGTTCACCATCCCCCATGAATCCCTCTGGTTCAGGACTGCTCTTCCCCTGGGATGTGCAGGGATTCAATCCATGCAAGCAGAAGACCTCTGGGACCTTTTGGAGGTTGACCCTTGTGCATGGTGGATGCACTGGCTGCCCCATCTCCATTGGGGAAGCCACTTAGCAGCGGGAGATCTCCCCTCCCCTCCCCTCCCCTCCCCTCTTTTTCATTAGGTTTTCAGATTCTTAGAAAGACATTAATTAGTTCAACCCTTCTTAATGGCAGCAGGTCGTGTACATGGAGACCTAAAATTCTAAGGTTACTTTAGAAATTTCAAAAGGTTACTTTAGAAATTTCCTCTGCAGCCTAAAGGGCAAATATATTGAAAAGCCTTTAGAAATGTCACTAATCTTCAGTGCATAAAAGTTCTCATTTGAAATTCTATCAAATTAGGGAATGGTGTTGCATGCATGAAGATAAGATGATTTAGTAAATATGTTTTGGAAACAGGAAAAGCAATCCATGAAATGGGGCTACTTGGTCTTATTTTAATAGGGTATGAGGCCTTCTTGTAGGAGAAAATCATCCATGCTCTGGAAGGAAGGGGAAATGACAAGAGAATTTCCGTGGGAGTACACAGTTAAGAAAACCCCCCAAAATGAGTAGTCTGGAATTTTCTTGATTAAGGATTGTTGGAATTTAAGATTGCTGGAAAACATCCACAGAAAAGGGGCAGTGCAAGTGAGCACACAGCGGATGAATACGTGTTTGTAATGTTGATGTGCTGGTGCAGGAAATTCATAACAAGTGTTTCTGCCCCAGCCTGGTGATTCAGCTGGAGACAACCAGGGAGACTAAAGGGGAAGATTATTAGGCATCAATGTGGAGGCATCAGGAAAAATGCCAGTATGATCTGTCAGTGCAAGTAGAGATAGAGAAATATTAACAATATTGTACAAGGCACTGAGACATCTCAATGGGAGTTATGTGGATTGGCCATCTGTAATGGAGAAAGATGAAATAAATCCGTAACAAATGATGGTAGAGAAAAGCAGAATGTACCTGGGAACTGCAACGGGATGAACAATCAGAGTTTCTGCTGAAAACACAGGGATCTATGTCAGGAAAAATTTGGCCTTGGCTGGTTTAGACTATCACAGAATGATTTTGTACGACAGATACAATAATGCAGTCAAAAGGTGAATGGTGTTTCAGGACACATGACACAAAGAGTTTTTGTCAGAGCTAGAGAAGGAGCAATATTATTACCTGAAGTAAAGGTTAGACTATGTGCTTAAACCAGAAATGGGGTAAGAAATCCAACACCAGAACAACAACAGACAACCCACTTATACCCTTTAACCCCACTATACAATTGTTATTAATAGTACCCTGTGTGGCTGAACATCAAGAAAGGAAGAGTTGTAATCAGCCTGGAGGAATCCTATTTTTTTTGCCCATGAGTAAATGGATGTGAATGAGAAATTAATAAATATACGTGGAACATCTGTGTAGGCTCTCTAGCTACTGGAACAGGAGGAGTACAGGAAGTTGCTCTGTGGGGTGGAAGAAAAGGAGAAAAATCTTGGACATAAAATGGAGTTTAGGAAGTTTAAGGCTTGAAATTAAAGCAGAAGAAGCTTGCAGTGCTATTGAGCTGATGATGAGAAGTCAGGGACTGATGCTGGAGAGTTATGGACCTCTCTCTTGGGGGAAAGACTGCAATTCCAAATAATCCTGGCAGTAGTGATCCAATTCTTTCCATATACTAAATGTTATGCTTTGATTCTTAATTAGTTCAGAGCTTCCTTTAACCTACTGTGGCCATATTTTCAATCCACATCAAAAAGAAATTATATCAGTAATGTCAGAATTGGATCTATTACTAGATTTTAAATTTGCAATAAGGTATGCTATAATTTGTGTCATATTGTTTGTCAGTTTCTCTTCTTTTGCTCTGGAATGGGTATTGAGAAGAAAAATATTAATTTAGTTCAATGCTTTCAAATATAACTTCAGTGTAAAGGCATTTCAAGGACAGTGACAAGGGAATGAAAGAGGAAGACTAAAAAAGGAAAAGAATGATTTTTCCCCATCATCTCAAACTGTATTTTAGAACACTGTCTTTACAAAATGTTCTTGGAAGTCTAGGAAAATAAGTCATGTACCATATACCATAATGAATACCATTATCACCTTATTACCTGATTAACACTAATATTTTTGTAAAGGTCTGGAAAATGGAATTTTAATGTACAGTAATCACAGAACCACAGGATTGAAAACTTTCTCTTTGAAGCATCACTTTATTGCATTAGCAGACCAGTTTTAGAAAGGATAATTCAAAATCATGTCTCCTCTTACTTGATTTAAAAGATCTCTGTTTCATTTCCTATTCTAAAAACTAGAAAACAATAAAAAATTAGGAATAATATGCAGTATTATCTAAAAAATAAAATTATATTTTAGTGGAGGAGGCAAACAAATACCCTTAATCTGTCGCTTTAAGATTGCACAGCGAATGCCAAGACTTCTTGTAAATTATTATGATTATCTGAAAATTCTCCTTGTCTCTGCTTTGTTGCAGGCTTTCTCAAAGAAAAGCCACTTATCTCTCAGTGCCACCATTTCCCCTGTGTTTAAAGGAAATAATATCATTCTCTGCCTTGCCAGGGTTGCTAAAAGGGCAAGTGTTTTAAAAATCGAAGCTCTTTAGTTGTGGTGTAGGAGTTGGGACATATAAATAAATAAGATCTGGTGCAGCAGACTCAGGTTCATAGCTGTGTAAAGTCAAAGGTTTCATCTGTCAAGAAAACACGTCTGGAGGGAATGAAGTGCAGCTGGATGATGTGATGGTAGAATTAGGGTGATAGATATCCATAACCAAGCATATTATCTCCATCTCTGGCAAAAGAAAAAAAAAATGTTTTAAACTCAGTCACCCGTCTAAATATTATGATGATATCATTATAGAGCCTGCACCCACTGACAAATGCAAGGCACTGTAGAAGCATAAAGCACTTCAAGTAAATACCAACAATTTTGTCAGAGGTTGAAAAGTTAATTCAGTCCTGGCTCCATTAATATTATTATTTTTTTATTATTATTATTATTTTATTGAATTGGTTTATAAGGTAATAAATAATGCTCTTAAATTTATCTGAGGTACATCAGTTGACAATGGGAACTTTAAGTGATGACAGAGCCTTGGAGTTTGGATTAATATAATATTCATAAATAAAAATTCTTTCTGTAATATAGCCTTCAAATGATGCAGTGGTTTCTGCTGGGTTTTGAGCCCTGGACTTGGCTTTTAGAGAGTTTTCAGTGTGAAATCACAAATATAACTTGGAAACCAACAGAAAATGAATTGACTGGCTTAATTTTTGTAATTATTTCATTTTTTCTAAACTAATGAGGTATGCATTACATATGCACAATTATATCCAGAGAGAAATATTCTCCTAAATAATGTGTGTTTTGGATCATATAAGTGCTAAAATACACCCACCCAAAAATTCAAACCAATCACTAAACCAATTAAAACCCAACCAAACAAAAGATGCCCCCAAACAAACAAGAAACACAGGGAAACATGACAAAAGTCTGACTTCTCTCATGGAGCTTTGTATGACCTTTTTTTGTACATGTTGTATCTCTTTAAGCTTTATACTTCTGAAAATGGAGAAATCATTGTCCCAGTGCCTTCCCATGGGTCTTACATATCTAGAGTGCTTCATGCATTACTTGGGGAAAACTTTTGGGCTGAAGACCTGGAATGCCCAGCCCTGGCTGGGTTCATATTTTCTTTTCCTTTCACGTAATTTATTTTTAAACATATTCTGATTTTCACTGCACGGGTAGCCTCTAAAGAATTTTATCCATTTCTTTTCAGATAGCAATTATCTCACCCAAAAATCAGAGAGATCCTCTGGTCCAGCTGTAAAACAAGAACCCGCACTGCTGAAGTATCACAGCATCTCCCTAATTTTGGGTGCCTTGTGTTGGCACATTCCAGAAATAGGGATTGCCTAGGAATGATTGGTTCATAATGCACTGGAGAACATGTGAAGAAGCTGTCAGATATTTTTTCCCGTTTTGATCATCTGTGGCATATAGCAAAGACAAGATACTAGTGCTGGCAGATTACCCAGAAGCCCTGTGATGGTGGTGTGTTTCTCTTCTCTCCATCTACTTGGAATTGTCTTATTTAGTAAGTTTTATCTCTGATAACAATCCTGCAGCCAGGTGGATAATATCTCAGGAGTGCAATTTCCATTGTCATTTCAACGAAAAAAAAATCCTGGCATTCAGTCTGAATTAAAAAGCAACACATTTTTAAAGAGATTAGAATTAATAAATAATCTTTCATTTCTTTCCCTTTAGTAATTATTCCCTCTGGGTCTAATCCAAACACTTGTTTCCCCCTTCCAGGACTCCTAAGCAATGTAGGCAAATGTGGACTTTGGTGTCCTGATAGTCAGGACAAAGGATTTCATCTGGAATGATGAGGAGAACCAAGAGCCTGTAGAACCTTCCTGGAACCAGAGGAGAAGCGGGTGTTGAGTAAGTGAGCGAGCAGCAGAAATGATCACACACATACATGTATACTTTCCCACTGCTGAAACAGCCAAAAGTCAATGTCTGGTTAGGAAGGTGAGAAGGAATCCCTTGCCATAAACCTCCCACTATTAAAACAGCAGGTCACCAAAATGGTGGTAACAAGCAGAGCTCTTTACAGTCCCATGACCTGAGCACCTCAGGTTGTGCTTAAAATTGTCTCAGTTCCTGTCTTTTTAGTAACCAGATCTCAGTTTTAATTTTGACCTTTCTATTTATTTATTTATTTATTTTAATCTTCTCTCCCACAGAGGCCAGTAATTGGTGAAAGAAGAGAAGATTAATTATCAAGGAAAGAAAAAAAGAAAAGAAGAAAGTAAGTTCAGGAAAGAGAGCTGAATGGACAAAGACAAAGAAGAAATCTCCAAACTCCATAATTATGATGCGTATTGTTATTGCCTTCTTTGTTATTTTGTCAGGAAAGACCTAAAAATTGTTTATTTTGGTCTAATAGATGAGGTTTCTTAAAGAACAGGGTGTAATTATAACAATGCTAGGTAATATGTGTCAATATATATGCAAGAGAAAAATAACAGTAGCCCAAAATGGGAAGTCCTACGTGGAAAGGGCACTCAGAGTGTTGGCATTTCCTGCATGAATTTCTGTGAATACTTGGTTTTGTTTTTTAAGTAGAAGGAATAATTCATCTGTTGAAGACATGGCTTTTGGCCTTTGCTTCCCTGCTGCAGAAAACAAACACCTCTTCCAGCTGCTTTGGTGGCACAGAGAAGCACAGGTATTTCCTTTTCTGCTTGGATCTGGAAGGGGAGGAAAAGGACCACTAAACTATATAGCCAAAACCTATATAAACAGCAGGGAGATGACTTAGTGGAACAGAGCTGGAGATTGTCATACTTTGTTTTAGTTATCTCAAATATTATTTAGTGTTTTAACTATCTCAAATATTATTTAGTTTAAACAGGCCATGGTTGTTCATTCAGCAGTCAATGAGTGGAAAACTGGAATGTTCTGTGAGGCTGCCTCCAAAAGAGATGGGTAGTTTGGTTTTGGGGTACCCTCAAGAAATTTAGGAAAAAAAAAAAAAAAAAAAAAAAAAAAAAAAAAAACAAAAAAACCAACCAACCAACCAAACAAAAAAACCCTAGGTGATTCTGCTCTAATAAATCTCAAAGGAACTTTAGAGATTTTCAAAATCTTCATTTACACTTCTCTTTTTCCTAATTTTACTGAGAGGGAAACACAATAACCTCTATTTTGTCTTGTATTTTGCATAGCTGGTACCGACAGCTGTGGAGTGTTGTGTTTGTGCCTGGCACTGCACATGAACTGCACTTGTTGCTGTCACACTGACAGTCCTACTGCTACTGTTGAAAGATTACAGTCTTTTCAGAGGATTTCTCTAGCTCCTTGCTAATTGTCCTTCTATGAATTATCCAGGTTAAAAAAAATCACTGGGATCATCATTCGTGAGTTTTTTTCTGTGCACATCCAAGTTCTCCACAAGCCAGTCCTTTAGAAAACAAAAGCCTCTGTGCCTTTTCTCTGCTTTTCTCTTGGTATTCTCTTTATTAGATTTGTCTTGACCTCTGACATTAGGAAGAGTATGAAACAACTTATGAAACTTTTTTTTTTTTTTAACTTTCGGTGTATGATGCAATCTAGGTCACTGCAGCCTGCAGGATTAAAACATTGGGATCTCATTAACTCTATTTTATTTCCTTTCCTTCTTAGTCACAGAAAATAGATTAATAGGGTAGCACTTTGCAGTAAGTGGACATTAATTAATGCTAAATTACACCAGAATTCCACTGGAATCACATATTAACAGTCACAGTAAGTCCAAAAGACCTTGCCATGATTAATGTTCTTGTAAGGAATATCAAAAAATTAATAACTTTTTGTCACTTATAATAAAGTGTTACCAGTTAATTTTATCACATTTTCTCTCCTTGTTTTGCTGTAAAAATGAGATGCTGGAAGTTTAAAACCTGGTGTTTGACAGAAATGCAAGCTTCCACTTTCTGACCTGCTCAGGACTACTCAGCACAGCTTGTTCTGTTGATACTCTTGGTATCAAGAAATAGAGCAAATGTCTCTTGGTTTGGGGTGCAGAACCTGGGCAAGAGGAAGAGTTATTTTAATTCCTGTGCCACAATTCACTCCTCAGTACTGGAAATTCAAATCCTGAGACTATTCATTAACTTGACAAACACATAATGAGTGCAGAAAATGGCAGCACATAAATCCATTCTCTTGACAAAGAACATAATGAGAATGGGAAGTGACACAAACTAAATATATCACTTTACAGTCTGGAGACTGTATATTCTTGCCTCTTGTGTAACCACACCTCTCCCCCCTTGCTTTTCTCTATCCCTGTGCCTCTTCAGGACTCCTCTTTAGAAACAAGTAACAGGGCACAAGGAAATGGTTTCAAGTTGCCCTACTACAGATTTAGATTGGGTATTAGGAAAAAATTCTTTACTGAAAGGGTATTCAAGCTTTTGTCAAGCCAGGCTGCCCAGGGCAGAGATGGAGTCCCTATCTCTGGGGGGATTTAAAAGACATTGACATCTTTCAGGAAAGGTGGTCCTTTCTGAAGTACACCTCATCTTGGGCTTCCAACCAAGACTTAATTTGGCAAAGACTAGTAATTAGTACTATTATTTAATTGCAGAGCTGAAGTCTTAGTATTTGCAAAATGCTTTGAGAACTTTACATTAAAAAAAAGAATGCTAATTTTACTGTTGACTGCATTGCCTTATTCCACTAAAAAATATCCCAGTATCCAGTAAAGGAATAATTTAATTCAAAACCCAGCTTGCTTTTCTTGGTATGAACAGCACAAATCCTTTAATATATTATAAAGCCCTTCTTGCTGCTGTATAGTGAAATTTAAGCATTTATTTGAGCCTTTCTTTCTTCTTCCTTTTTATTTCTGAGGAAAGTGCTCTCAGGGAATAACACAGTTGCTTAACTGCATAATGCTTCATGCAGTAGGTTACTTTAATTTTCTGACCCTGAAACCTGAAAAAGTGAAACATATGAAACAGTCTTTTGCTAAGTATTCAATATCAGAAAAAATTATCAAAGCTCAGGGAAACCAGGAAATAAATACACCAAGCACAAACAAGGGAACATTAAAGATGAATCCCTAATTTTGTCCCAGTGCTGTGCAAATCAGGCTCCCACCGCTTCTGCATTCAGTTCCAAGTCCTACACGACCTTTGGCTCTAAAGATGAGAGTCATATATTTAACTACAGTATTTTTTATTTACTACACAAGTTGAGATGCAAAACACTTAATCTACATATTAAAATGGAAAGTGGCTGAGTTTGGAGTGACCTTAAATGTTTCTACATTAAATGTTGATAATTTTAAACAAGTGCAGGCCTTTGGCTGTGCTAAATTGGACTTAAGTTCATGGCATGTGTTATTTTTCAAAACCTGACCCTTTTTTTTTTTTTTTTNTTTTTTTTTTTTTTGGTGGAGAGTTAGAGAATACAAAACTAGATGTTTTGCATGTATTTATTTATGAACATAGATATTCTCTGGTTAAAGAGCAGCAATGAGGAAATAGTAGTGGAAGGTGTTCAAAGGAGTTGTTTGCTCAGTCCCTACTGACTTTCTGCTGAAATTGGATACTGAGCTCACTTTTCTCAATATCAATGCACAGAAAACTGCAGCCAGAAGCATCAACACCTTCACCCATGAAACATGTTGAGGAAAGTGTTGATTAAAATCAATGATAAAACTCCTTTCACTCCTTTCCCTCTTGAATATAGAGGGGAAGGAAGGAATCAGCAATTTTCTTGGGTGAAACAGTGAATTTCTGCACAATCTGTCCCTTCAGTTAAAGCAGTGGCTGATTTTTGTATCTCCTATTTCACAGCATGCTGGATCTTACATATCTTATAAGGCTCTGATTCTGTTTTTTCTCTCTCTCTGTTTTGGGTTTTTTTTTTTTTTTTCCCTTAAATATAAACCCAGAAAAGCCTTGTGCTACATTGCTATAATTATATTTTTACTAGAATAAACACAGACTCCAGGCCAAAGAAGACAAATGTCAAAATCCCACATTTTGGGACAGGTCTTGTCTTTCCTGCTCAGTACCCCTTTGATATTCTTATATGATTATTCCAGCTTACCATCCCTTCCTTCTTCTGTTTTAAGTTGGGGATTTTTTATGTGACACTGGCTTCCCTTTCCCTACAGTGGTGGAAAATGTCCTAGTTCAGGTGACTGCCTCATTCAACAAACAGAAGGCTGTTGCAGCCACTAGAAGCAGAAACATAACACAATGTGTGTGTTTTTTCAGGGTTGAGTTCATTTTTTCAGGGTAGCTGTGAATGGGACTGTGTTTTGGATTTGTGCTGGAAAGAGTGTTGACGATACAGAGATGTTTTTTGTAATTCCTGAGCATGGCTTGGACAGAGCCACGGCCTTTTTTGATCTTCACCCCACCCCTCTAGCTGCAGGGCTAGGGTTGCACAAGGGGTTGGGAGGAGACACAGCTGGGACAAATGACCCCCAGCTGGCCAAAGGGATATTCCAGACCATGTGACATCATAATTAGTACATAAGGCTGGGGGAAGGAGAAGGAAGCAGCAGGGGGAACATTTGGAATTATGATATTGGCGTTCCCAGTCACCACTGTGCATGGTGGGTCCTCCTTTCCTGGAGATATGCAAGTTCCTGTCCTGGGAAGGGGTGGATAAATTCCTTGTTTTGCTTTGCTTGCACATTCTGCTTCAGCCTTCCCTGTTAAACTGTCTTTAAACTTCCCAGTTAAACTCACTGCCTTTGAATTTTCTCATTTTCTCTGTTCTGATTCTCTCCCCAGCCCATGGGGGGAGTGGGCAAGGGCTGTGTGGGGCTGAGCTGCCAGCTGGGGTTAAACCACCCCAGAGGGATACGTAGGATTCATTGCTAGATCTCGTGGCGTCTAACAGCAGTGACAGAGCAGCGTTTGCACACTCTGGAAGATTTGCTCCACTGTGCCATTTAGTCCAGTCTGTTTCTTCAAAATACTGCATAACATTAACATTTAACATTTAAAAAATGTCTAGGTGCAAGCAAGGAAAGGAATAGCTTTCCCATGCTCCCAAACCAGGGGATAACGGATGTGGCAAAGAGGGATATTAATACATTTAAGGCAATGATTAGAGGCTACTGAATCCAGTGTGATAAAGTGAAATAGATTTATAAGGTTAATACCATTTTCAGGACTACAGACCATTTTATAGGATGTGCTATATAACTTTTGTTCCTTCACCCAAATATATGATCTTTACCAGAGATTTAAAACAAAATACTGTAGCAATTGGATTCTAAATGTCAATAAAGGAAGAAGAACAATGAAAGCAAAAATCAGTAGTGAGGAAAAGAAAAAAGAAAAGCCAGGGGAGGGTATTTCATTCATTCTGTTTCTGGCGCTGTTGTTTTGCCAATTAAACTGCTATAAATATAATAAAAAAGAATGCATCTCTGCAAAATGAAGGTTTGCCTTCATGAGGAAAGATACCATGACGTCTAAAAGCCTTAATATATTATATTTCCTAATAAAGAAATCAACAAATGGCACAAAGACACATAAAGCACACTGCACTAACCTTCAGGGTATTTTAGAGGTTTTTTAGGTGAACTAAATCTTTGCTGCAGACAGTTTTTGTGCAAATTTGTATGCCATGCTGTGGCAGTGTGCCCTGCCTGGAGCCATGACCAGCTGTGAGGTCTGTGGGGGCTGCACCCAGCTTACTGTGGACTTTGGGACCTCGGGTGACCGAGGTGTTTTGCTGGTATGAAAATATGACTATAATCCATTAGGCTTCACAGCAGGACATCCCACTGAGTGGGGACATCTCAGAAGGCTGCTCCTCCAGGGTGAGAGACTCCTCATTGCAGCTGTGTTTGAGGAGTGTCTGGACAACACTCTCAGGCACATGGTGTAATTCTTGGGGTTATCATGTGCATTGGACTCGATGATCCTTGTGGATCTCTCCCAGTCCAGTACATTCTCTGATTCTCTGATTCAGCTCCATGAGATCTGTGGTGATTAATATCATGGTAAACATTGAAATCATAGCTAGGATTGGTTATGAACATATAAACATACTAATATAAATCATTGTCCAAGCCTGGGGCTAGGAGTGGATCCAGCTGCATGCAGACTCCTGCCTGGGAAGGTGTTGAGAAGACCAGGGGGTTCCTTTCTGAGCCTTGTGGCTCAATCAAATTGTCCCTCTGGTGGTTCTGTCAGCCCTTGTCCTCCATGCAGTAAATAACCAAGTTTACCTTTCCACTGAATCCTGTTAAACCACTGCTGCATTTTCTCTCAAACTGTGCTAATTTGCTGGTGTATATCAATAAACATATTGCTACTTGTCTTGTAATGAGTGAAGTGCTTCACTCCATCCATGACACAGGCTGAGGAAAAGAAATTTGCCTTGGGGCTGGTATGCTGTCTCCTTACAGCAGAATGATGACAAGCATGGAGAGGACTAAATTAAAACAAAAAACCCCACCAACCTCATAAAGAAGAGTGATTAGAAAGACAGAATTTGCTTCTTTAAAAGTAAGAAGAATAAAAAGAAGTGAGGTGTAAAAATGCAAGCTAGAGAGAAGCCCAATAAGAAGGCATAAACTCCTTTTTTTTTTTTTTTTTTTTTTTCCCCTTCCCTCTGTGTTTATTTAGTCATCTTGTAACATATTGTAGTCAAATGTTTTGCAGTCCTCTAGTCAGAGAGGTATCACAGATTTCTTTATGGTCCCATGATCTGCGGGATACAGATGTGGGGTGTATGAGACTTTTCCATTTTTTATAACTGCTAATTCAGCAAAATATATTATCTTACTAAAAAAAGCCTTCTCGTCTTTTTAGAAGAGGGAGTTAAGAACAATCTATCTTTCATTCGATGGCAGAATCTTAGAGAACAAAAAGTTATCAGAACAAATGCAATGGATATTGGTGTGGTGGGGGAGGGTGTGTCTGAGAGACAGAAAGGGATGTTATTTTTGGTAAACAAAAGTGGTTTCCTCTGGATCTTTCTGAAGGTGCTGATATCTTTGAATATCAGAGAAATCTGAAAAAGGGTTAAAATATTACCAACGATTGGGAGGTTTCATTATGAAGCATGTGCTAAAGAAGTTAAAAAACTGTCTGCTGTGACTTCCTAGGACTTGCAAAGTTATCACTTTATGGAGTAGAGAAAGAGCCCATATGAAAACGGAGCCAAAAAAAAGAGAATCATCTTAGGACTGCCTAATATGATGCTAAAATGAGGAAATGGACCTCTGCAGGAAAACCTCACAGTACTCAAACTGCAGCTGGGAGAGAAAACCTTGTGCTCGCTCATCCAGTGTAACCACCACAGACCAGAACAGGCTGAAAGGCCCTGAGTGATGATGGGAGAAAAAATTAGACTGCTTTTTTGATAGTTGAACAACCAGTTTGTAGAGATTTTCCAATTATTAGAAATGCTGTTTTCACCAGACAACAACAAAGTGGAAATGAGGTTCAAATATAACTTTAAAAAAAGTGATAGTTCATTGGTGGGAACTGTTTCGGTGATGCCCCATTCTTCTCATCCTTATCTTTAGCCAGAGAGGTAAAAAATTGCATTCTTAAGAAGTATTTTTAAATACATTGTGTTCTCCAATGGAATATGAACCTTTGATACGTATCTGGAAGGGAATAAGACCAGAGGTTAAAGCTATCTAGAATTAGTGACAGTCACTACTGGGACGGTCCCTGCAAGAACCAAGAAGCCTTTCTGAGGAAATCTGAGTTGGGAAGATAAATGTACCTACCTCCTCCCTCCACGCAGATACCCGCACCCCACAGATATACTGATTTTAATAAAACTGTTTCAGTTGATGAAAAACACACTAGCAAAAAAAATTCTGGCCAGTTCTTGTCTACAAGACATTTGGGAATGACATTCAGTGCAGCACAGGAGACATTTGTCAGTCCTCTGTGAAATAAAATCCCACTTCAGACCTCAGTGCACTGGTAAAGCACTCCCTACATTTCTAGCAATATCCACATAGATAATGCAAACTCAGAAAGAATCCTTGAATGTGCACACTATTTATGTCTTTCCCAGGAAGAAATAAGCAGGTGTAACAACCTTGCCAAAGGTGGGATGGGAACAACATGAGAGATCTCATCCAGAACAAGAAATGGAGTATCTTCCATCTTGTAATTGGAATTCAAATTTAATTAAGATGGAGAGAGAAATACTCATCAACCTTTCAGTGAAATGCAGGAGCCCATCGTGCTGCTATCTAAACAGGAGAAAAACAGCCTTCCTACAACTATTTTTAAACAAACAAGTCTCTGTGTAAGAAAAATGGCCTGTAATCTTAAATCTCAAGTTTATAACACACATTAGTATTGAAATTGATCATCTAAGTACTAAGTCCCTAATTTTACAAAGTTGATCTCAGCTGGTCAGACTGGCAGAAGTTGCCCAGAGAAATTGTGGATGTCCATCCCTGGAAGTGTTCAAGGCAAGGGTGGGTGGATCTCTGGGATAATGGAAGGTGTCCCTGCCCATGGCAAGGATGGAACGAGATGGGCTTTAACTCCCTTTCAACCCAAACCATTCTGTGGTTCTATTCCATGATGTGTGCATGTTTTGTGACCTGATCAGATCAGACACAGGCAAGCAGGTAACCCCTAGTGTTTGCTGAGCCCCTGGCTCCCACTCCCACTGCAATCCAGCAGCAGGAGGTGAAAGGATTAATCTGCCTGCATAAAATACTATGTTATGCTACTCTACTATGTTTCTCAGCTGTCCCTTAAGTATGGGCAAGGACCAAGTTTCAGGATGGACAAATATTCTGGCAGCTGGTTTCTTGTCAAAATGCCTCTCGATGGATCTGTAATCCTTCCTTGTTCATCTCATGGACTGCTGTTCAGGTATGTGAGCCATGCCTGGTTTTATGATTTGCAAACATACCTGCTCTGGTCTCATATCTGAAACTGCATCTGCCACAGTAACCTGAGCAGGGTATCTGACTGCAGGTGTTGGTGCTTACCCCAGCACTATTATAGTACTGACACCTAAAACTAAAGCAGACCATGGTGAGGGCACTGTGTATCTTCCCACATAGCACACACAAAAGCAATTTCACCTTCTTATTACTTTCTGAGGTATATAACATCTGGTTAAACTGCTAAGTATCTATTTATAAAAGTGTTTAGTCTTGATTTAAGACTTCAAGCAAAAGTGAATTCATCATGCTCTATGACAAAATGTTCCAGTGGTTTATAACTTTCAGTGTTAAAGAAGTGAGGCAATTTGTAGTTTGAATTTATCTTCTACCATGAGCCTTTGAAACTCATTATGTTTCCCCTTTCTTAGATTAAAGAGCTGACTGTCAGTTATCCTCTCTTTTGCAGATTCTTTCAGACTGATCAAATTTTAACCTTTTGTTGGTCAAGACTGAGAAGGAGATTTTCCTCAGCCTCATTAAAAGGCTTTTCCGCCACCTTCCAACTTCATGACCACCTTGCTGTTCTCCCTTGTGTTTCTACCCTTTTTTTGAAAAGGTGTCTGCCTGTTATGTAGATGTAGGGCTGGACAGAGGATCCCAATGTTGACACTAATGATTGGGAAGATTATATGGTGATGGCATTATGTTTATGGGAATGGCATTGCCTTTGTGTCCTAACTTTAATGAGACCATTTGTTCCCCTTGATTTACATCCCAGGATGACCTGTAGTCTCTTAGATACAGTCATGCTCAGAGCTGGTGTTCCAGACTTTTATATGTCCTCAAACTCATTGCAGAGTTCCTTTTATCTGAGACACCATCCTCGGGCTGTTAACAGTGATCTGATGTTTGCTTTGCTTCTTTGTGCTTGACTGGAATTTAACTGTAATATTTGTTAAAGTTAATACAACAGCTCATTAAAGAGGAATAAAAATCCCTATTGCGTTGCAAAGCATTGTGGTTAAAGACCTGAATTTGGCTTCAGGAAATCTGGGTGTTATTGTAGGCTTTTACTGTAAACTGCCTGTGTAAATCTTAAAAATCAAGGGGACTTAATATTCTTGTGCTCTGGTTCCATTATATAAAATGGAGTAACAATTTTTGACACAATTTTTATTGTCTAGGCAAACAGTGAGCTACAAAAAAATTGAAAGGCTGAATAACAGGAACAAAGTAAAAGACTAAAGAGGAAATTAAATGAAGAAAGTACAAAAACAGAGTAAGAAGCTGCACAGTAGCACAGACTTGTAAAAAGATCCTCCTGGCATATTTCTTTCAGATTCTTCTATTACATGTATTATGATTTAAATTTTCAGTCAGCAAATCCATTTTACAATTAATTAGGCTTCCCCATATTTAAAATCCCTCTTCTAATAATGTGACCCAATGACCCTGATCTGAGTGTCCTGTTTGCCCTTTGCCTTCAGTACTCTTTAGCCTGTAATACCCTTCTGGATCTGTAGTTCTTATGCCCTCTATTTGTAAATATAAATATATATTTTCATAATGCCAATTCTTTGTGCTTGAAACACAATCCTTCAATCAAAGAGAATCACGTGTATCATAAATATATATACATATATATATATATACATGATGTCAATGTATCTACTCAAGTGAGTGCTTGGACAGATAACAATCAGGTTGGAAAGCAATATAGTGAAAGTTAATATTGTCAAAGTTCTGTTTTCACACACATATTTGAATCTGAAGCCAAACCACTATCCAGGAGAGCCCAGGGCTATGGATCTGAACCAGAACCAGGTGGTCAGGGTTGGCCTGTGGGTGTATGCCTGTGGGGAGGGGCTGGTGACATCAGCTGAGTGCTGTTGTGGCAAATGTGCATTTCAGTCACACAGCAAAGGCTGACGTCTATATTTTAAAAACATTTATCCCAGCTAAGCACGGTGCATAGTGATCAGGATACAAATGAGATTAAATCCTGCTCTCTGGAGATAAATCCAGATTAATTTGCTGTTCCAACAGTGCTGTACTTTCCCCCAGCACCCCCAACAGGCTATTTTTAAATTATTATTTTTTCCTCTTGCTTTGTTCACATTCAAAAAAACATTGTATCTATTCAAAATTACACTGTATCTATACATTATTGTAAATCCAGTTCTAGGGCACTGGATTGTCTTGGGAGAAGTGGTGAAGCGTGGTATTAAATTTAAAGAAAATGCAAGTGGTTTAAGAAAGTGCCCTTAGTGTGTGTATGTGTGTGGGGGGTATGCAACAATTACAAATTATAAAAAAAACCCAAAAACCAAAAAAAGTCTTTCAGGATTTTCTTTGAAATATTTTGGAGTCCAAATAGGATTTACTATTGAGCTTTCTTTTCTACTCTGAAAAAACCTTGTCTGTTGATTTATATTCCTTTTTGAATTGACAAAACAAGTTACTGTAAATAAGTAGGGGGTGCTCAGTTCTGCTCCCCCCTGTGCCACTCCTTCCCCTCACAAATTAGGGAGACACAATGGGAGAGCACTTCCACAGCACTGACAATGCTAGCTGCAAAGCTGTAAAAAAATTCATCTGGTCCCTGTGTCTCTCTTCTGTCTTCTGCTCTCCTTACAGGGGATTTTGACCAATTGTGGTTTTAGCTGCAAACATTAAACTCATCTGGCTCCTGGGGTAAAAAGCAAGCAGGAAAATCTGCAGTTTTTCCTCCTGGATGTTTGATAGCCCATTTTGGTGTTTGGCTGCTGCTGTTAACAATGGAAGCCACGTGTGTCTGGCTAAATATACTCACTGCCCTCTGAGGACTGCGTATAGAAGCAGCCATCTGTGGTATTTCCATTATTATTCCAAGAGAGGATTTTTTTTT
>VXBN01011738.1:234732-244825 GCA_013397395.1 Sinosuthora webbiana | reverse complement strand
TTTTTTTTTTTTTTTTTTTCCTGGTGCAATAATGTTTTTTTTCCGCGGAGTTCAGTGAAAGAAACTGACTAGATGTCACTGCTATGGGAAGGACGTCCCTGCCCAGGTTGTTAAGGTGGCTTTGCTCTTTGGAAATGCAACATCCACGGGACACATCCCATGACCTGGCTGCCCCAGCACTGGCCTTTCATCACAGGTCTGGCTGCTTCCCTGTAGAAAGCTCTGGGTCTGCCCTTCTGCCAGTGTGAATAGCAGCTGCGTCAGGATCACCATCCTGGAATATCAAACAGGTTCTAACTGTCACCTCTGTGGGGATTTCCGTGTTTGACTTAGTCACACCACACTTGCCCAGGTTTAGATTTTATAGTTGAGAAAACAAGTGATAATCAAAATGTGAACTCTCATGTGCTTACAAAATCAAGGCAAAGACAAAATGAATTATCATGCAGTTCATAAATGTGACATTGATGAATTGCAGCATACCTATTGATTAATCTTATATCAATTACAGTGGTCTAATCATTGTGGCTACAAATCAAGTCAGACCTATCCCTGGATTGGTACTCAGTGCAAGAAATTAAATCAAAGGCTCTGAATGGTACAAAATTGCAGGCTAAGGTGTAGCTCCCAACTGATGCACAACTACCATGCTTGATTAACACTAATGGAAAGCTAACTAGGTATGCCTGCAGTGCACTGATATGAGAACAAACTTAAGCTGATTGAAGACTCCCTCTCTATTTATCCTGTTTTGGGCCCCGTTACAGCCACCTCATTAATGAGAAAGTATTACCTTAGCCTGGGTGTAATGGAGCTGCCACTGGGGTAAGAAATGCCATTTATTCAGCCACACTACTAAAGGAGATAATTCTAAATAAGGGTTATTTCTACAGCCCTATAGGATACCAAGTCTTTATTAAGCACAAAAAAGACACGGGGACTAATTTATGGAAAAATAATTCCTGTAGCTTCATTGAAGTGTTTAGCAGAATTATATTTATATTGTGGGAATTATATTTAGCAGAATTATAAGAATATATTTTCGAAGACCTGGAATTCAGGAGGGTAGAAAACAGTGACTGGTGATGTAGGCACAGGCATCATGGAGAGTAATTAATTTGAAAACAGCTGTTGAGCACTTTTGATAGAAAATTTAGATGTGGTTTTGTTTCTCTCCCATATCTGTCAGAGCTCTTTTAATTCCTGACACACATTAAAAACAAAACAAAACCAATAAACAAAAACAAAACAAACAAATAAACAAAATAATTGTAATATGAACACAGCCTTGCAGATGTTTTAAATGTATTTTAAAGTTTTCATTTTAAAATGGAAAAATTTACTTCTCCCAAGAAATCCTCTCTGGCCATTCTTTTCTCTTCATTATAAAGGAGATCTGAGCAGATTTGTTCAAAGATATGTTTCCAATTTGGGTGTCTCTGTTATACTGAGACACACAAATTGTAAGTAAACTGCTGGTGAAATAATTCATTTTCAAGGAACCGTTTGTCCTTCCAAGGAAGGCAAAGCTTTCAACGTCTTAAAAGAAAATTACACAATCTTTATTTCAGGAGTTTAAGGATATTTTTTGTGTGCTTTCAAAAACATATTTCTCTCTTCACTACTATAGGATTAATATCTTTTGCTCTTCACTCATCTCTGTTGCAGTGAACGGAGTCAGTTGGTCTCTGGGTGCTGCTCCAAGAGGTCTCTGTGTCAGAGCTGTTGCACTCAGTGTTGCATCTGATGTGGAAGGGTCATGTACATGAGTGAGTGTATAGAACCATGAAAACCTTTCTTATCTGCTCATCCTTTGAGAATGGAATGAGACTTGGAGAAACCTGGTCTAGTGGAAGTATCCTTGCCCGTGGCAGAGGGGGTGGAACAAGATGAGCTTTAAGGTCCCTTCAAACCCAATCCAATCCATGGTTCTGTGATCCTGTGGCTGCCAACTTCAGCATAGCCATGCCTCTTAGCTGGACTTTTTCCACTTGTTTTACATTATCTAAATGGTTCTGAGATACCAGGAAGCAGAAATTCTTTTTTTCCTCCATTTGCAGGCAGCCAGGCTGGCTTGTGACCTCAAAATAGAATGTATGCTATGAAGCAAACAGCATCCATGCTCCATCCTCCCATTCCTGAAAGCAACAAAAGCCTAGTGGAACATATTGACTCACTGTTGTCAACATAATGATAGTGTTTGTAAAATAAACTCCTACCAAACACTCCAATAATTAGAATGTCTCTTTTCCCCCTCCCAACCTTATGTTCCATTCAACAAAATGACATCAATGTTCATTAATTCTATATTTGAATGTTCATCTTCTATGGCAGCTCTACCAAATAAACAAAGCAAAACAATATTTAACAATAAGAAGATGTAAAATGTTTACAAAGGAAGGGAATAAAGCCAGTGATGGCAACAAAACTCTTAATCAAATTCAATTACAGAGACCAGGCACAATCTGCCAGAACTGACAGTTTGCTGACTTTACTTATAGTGCTGTGTGAAGAGAAATCTTTCATCTACAGCCCTACTGAAAAGTGGTTGTTTAAAAATCATGGAGGAAAATCACAGAGTGGGTGAATTTTTGTCAAAATAAGTTTGATTATAGTGACTACCAAGGAACTGTGGGTATAAATTAGCTGCAGTTCTCTCTGACATTGCAGAAGATATAGTTTGGCTCACTGGTTCTACATGTACATCTGGGAAAAAAGTTGGTCTTTATCCCTGAGGTACATTTTAACAGCAGTGAGCAAGAGCTTTCAGAAAATAGAAAAACCCTCTCCTGCTTGAGGAAAACCCATCTATTGGCAACTTGACAGGATGAGAGGAAATAGCCTAAAGGTGTCACAGGTGAAATTTAGTTTGGATATTACAGAACTTTTCTTCACTCAAAGGGTTGTCCAGGCCTGGCACAACTGCCCAGGGCAGTGGTGGAGTCCCAATCCCTGGAGGGATTTAAAAGATGTGTAGCATTTGGGGACATCCTTGCCAGTGCTGGGGGAATGGTTGGACTTGATGATTTTAGAGGGATTTTCCAACCTAGGTGCTTCTACAAGTGTATGAATGTAACTGGGGTTTTGTGTTAAACAAATCTATTTAATTGAAAATTCAAGTATATTAGCTAAATAGTGATGTAGAAAAGAATGAATGATAATACTTTCCAATCTTCTGTGTTGAAGAAACATGTCCTCTAGGAAAAAAAAAAAGCAAAAGGCATATGAGGAATGTACTTTTTTTTAAAGTGTATGCTCCTAAGACTGTGGCTTGTGTTGGGCAGAGGACCAGCAAAAAATCCTGAGGTTCACTGAAGTTTAAAGTTTTTGACCCTCCACAGGGTAGACTAAGCTACAGGAAAAACAAAAACCAAAAGCCAACATGAACCAACCAACCAAAATAGGATTTTCTTGTTTCAGAAGCTGACCTGACTTACACCTTGGAGATTTTATAAAACCTGGGCATCCAATACCAATTTTGGGTAGTGGAATGTATTTAAATGGAATGGTACAGCATCCTGCCTGCATCCCAATCTCTAGAAAGGATTTTTTTTTTCCTCAGGGAAACAACATTGATTGTTCTATTTTTATAAGGAGACAATTCAGACCAATTGTTTACCTTGCACCATGGGTAGATTCTGTGTTATTTTATAGCAGAAAGTGTAATATAGCTAAACTGTAGATTACTGTTTCAAACAGCTAAGTACAGTGTCACTTACATGACTTTCCTATGAGAATCTTGTATTAATATAGAGGATAGACCACTAAAATTGCTCTGTCAACTTCTGGTTTAGAAATGGATGCACCTCCCATAATATATGGGGATTTTTTTTTTTGAGTAGTCTTAAAACTGTCTAAATTGCAAATCCTTTTAAATGTCCATCTAAATGTCCAGATTTTATGCGAAGAGGAAATCAATCTATTCAGACGCTGAAATCTTCCAAGTGTGATAAGCCTAATAGGAGCATTAGTCCATTTTATGTTACCTCCAGAAGCTTTTACAGTGAAAGTCTTACCTCATTTCCACTGCTTTACATGTGCTGGCGATTAATTTTAGTTGAACATGCTCAAATCAAAATTAGTTTCCTTCTAGAACTGTGTGAGAGTGGACCTATTTCTGGCATGTTTTGATAGAAAAAATACATTCTCCTGGAAAACGCTTGAAAAAGCCCCTATGACAATATGAACACTCATAGGAGGGCAATAAAACTAAATATTGTGGGAATACAGTTCTCAGTAGTTTGGTATATTTTCAGTTTCCTTCAGAAAGGCTGCAAAAGGTTTTGCTCCATGGCCCCTGTTCCTCAGAAGAGGGTGCTGAGAATTTTCTAGCTGCTCTTGCACACCAGAGTCAAGAGACACTGTTTTGAAGAAAGTTTCTTTCCCATTAGTGCAGCCTTATCTTGTGATGGACTAGCAGTTGAATGTCTGTTTTATATATGTATTTTATATCTGTCACACTGCCATCTAGAAATCAAGCTCTGTTTTCTACATTATTGCTATCCATACCCTGTCACCCTTTTCCATTTCTCCTACTTTATTGCCTGCTTCTGTTCTGGGCTTCTTTGCATTTGGCTTCACAAGGGCTCACTTCACTGGTCTGACCTGCATTGATTTGGGATCCTGCGGTGGCTTCCCTCACAGGCTCAGAAATGGGCAGAGGTAGGATTTGCCATGAATTAACTTCCTCACATCCGACCTGAGCCCTCTGCACTATGCTATGGTCATGCCTTAAGGTAGGAATTCCAGTCCAGCAAAGGAGTCAAAAAATCACCATGAAATTCAAATTAAGGTCTTTGAGAACACAGGTAAATATGTGAAACAATTTCCATTGCTCTTGACATTCCACAAGTGCTTTGCAATGACACCAGTGAACAGCCAGCAGGTCTTTGCTCCTTGCTCAGGAGAAAAGTGTCTTCCAGATGGTTTCTTTTTATTAATTTAGTGAGAGTTAAGCTCCATCTCAGAGCTGCAGACAGCTGACTGATGGATGCTCCTGGAAAATCTGCTGATTGGCAAGACTGTATTTCACATTAGCTGTTTCAGAGTTACTTTGGTAATTGGTTCCAAAGGAGAGGAGAAGGAAAAAAAAAAAGATTTGCACCAGCTTAGATGTAACTGATTTGCCTTGTTATTTCTGATTTAGAATTGACAAAACATAGACCAGCAATCGACAGCTTCACGCCCCCAAGAATGGATGTTTCAGGCACTCTTGAAGTGCCAGAGAATCGTAGATTAATATGCTTTAAACCTTTTGTTTTTATGCTTGCAAAATGAATGTGAATTGGGTCGGTGATATATGTGTGTCATTACATTTTCCCACACCTTTTTGATGATATAACTGAAACAAATGGGTGCTCTCAGGGCCAGTCATCAGTAGGTCAGAGTTTTCCATGTAAGAGCGATGTCCTGTATCTCATCCTGTGTTCCTCCTCCCGAGGATGTGTCTGTCCTCCATGCACCTCGTTGCCTCCAGACAGGCCCCAGACACTTCTTGAAGTGGTAGCTTCAGCTCAGGCTGACTTCAAAGGTACTGTATTTTAATAATTGCACCTATTACACTCCCCTGGGCCTTTACAGAATTTTTCACTGGGATTTCTGAGTTTCAGGGTGAAGTGCGTGTTGCAGTTGGACTTGTAACACACCTTGATTCAGCAGGCTTTCCTAAGGTCTAAATTATCGTTGGTCCTGTACCTGTTCAAAATCTGGTAGAGTGTGGGTCTGATTTTCCACACCTTACCTTCCATATTAAGCCCAATGACTATGTGATTGTTATTGACAACTCTGAGGCAGGACTGTTAAGAGATAACTTTTCTACTACTGTGGTTGAGCTTTGAACCCATTTGCTATGGGCATCGTGGAAGTTTATGTTTTGCATGGATTCAAAGCAACTGGGGATATTAATTAATAGAAAGCAAAGCTGTCCAGGAGTGTAAAATAAATGACTTAGGGAGTAGCAATGCTCAAGGGGCTGGGAGTCCATTTGAAAGGAAAAAACCTTCAATCTGATTTTGTTTTCTTATCTACTAATAGATGCTGTCAGAGACTGGGTAGCATGCTGGGCAGACTGAGCCAACTCATCCCTTCTTCCATACCTGATGCGATGCGGAGAATCCCAGCTAGCTCACACTACCCGGACCGCACCCAGAGTGGCTGCCCTGGGCCAAATTGGGCTCAGATGGCAATGGAGCAGGGCTGCTGATTCCGGCACTAGCAGGGCTGCTCTCTACAGCACCAATTGTGAAGCACTGAGGATTGGAGTAAAGACCAGGGAGGGATCTTTCGTGTGTTTCTCAAAGGGCTTTACTCCCCGAGGGGGACAGTGATGAAGAAACTGAAGAACAAAGCAATGCACAAACTTTTAAATGGGGGAGGTACACAGGGAGGGTACAATTCTTCAACCAGTCAGGGATATGACAGGGAGGAGATTAAGGAGGGGCTCATAATATGACAACCTATAGGAAAGACAATAGGAGTGGAAAGGATCACAGGGACCAACAGGGCTTTGAGAAATAGCAAAACTCCCAGGAGGAATTTAGGCAGGCGGTGTGGACAACAAGGACTGACAGGGAACTTTCTAGATTGAAGGATAGGGAATAGGGAAGATTGACATTATGCAAATGAGGTAACAGGTGGGTTTAGGGAGTGATGGACAACTGGGCAAGGGAGGAGAAAACTTGAGGTAAAACCAACCACCTTGGGGAGAAATAGGAACAAACCATTCAAAAGGGTTTAGAAAAATACGCATAAAGAGAAACACACCACCACACATACCTAGATCATTTACAATGATAATCAAACTATCATCTGCTCACTATTTGCAGGGATTCCAGCATCATAGCATCATACCCTCATCACCTTTTCTTTTATTTTTAATTTTTTTTTCCTTTCCCCTTACTTTTTACCCTTTTTCACGTTTACAGAAATCTCTGCCTTGCTGCTTTTGCTTGACTTAGTTGTTTGTGTGGGTAAACCCAGGAGATAAAAGCAACACCCCTTAAAACATCATTCCCAACATAAATCATCTTCTTTTATGAAAAAAATCATTTTTGATGAAACAATGTTATATAGAAGTGAAAAGGTGAAATAGCTAATAAATCCTGAGTTCACAACTTGCAGTTCACAACTTTGCCAGCACCTTTCCCTAGTATTTGATGCGTGTGGGTTAAATTTTATTGTTATAGCCTGAAAGTGATATTAAAGTAAGTGAAAGAAAATGAGATTTAAGGAAGGCCAAAATATTATTCCAATTTGCACTGTGTAATATTGAATTTAATTAGTCATTGCAGTGAAGTAAAAAAATTTGCTCAGTCATAAAAAGGAGGTGAATCTGACCAGATGGATATAGCATACGGGTAATCCATACATTTTGCAAAGACTTCACACATCCGTTTAGCCCCTTTTGGTTCTAGTGAGACCTTAAAATTCATTTTTTGAAAGCCTGATCTCCATAAGAATATCTCATCAAATTTTAATTAATTCCCAAGATAAAGCTGCAATGGGCATTTCGGGGAATCTTCTCCATTGAACTGACACACTGGCTAAAACGTAGAGAAATAAAATTCCAATTCTTTTGAAGGAGTGTTTGGATTCTGAAAATCTATCAGCACATTTAAATACTTAATGTAGGTTATATGGGAGTTCTGAAACATACTTTTTATTGAAATCTTGTTTCTGCTATTATTTCATTACTCTAGCTGCTTTTGTAGGGGAAACAGGGCCTGTTTTTGACAATTTGGCCGATACTGAGTTGAAGGAAGACATGAAAAATTAATAGTGTCTTCCTTCTTTCTTGAATCCATCTGAATTTTCAGTCAAGATGTGTGGGCTTTGATGCACTCTTTTCCCCTGGGAGTGGAGAGCATCACGTCTTGCCAAGGACAGTAGTGTTGGAATAGTTCATTTTAGCTGCTGAGAAGCCAACAAATTTTGGAAAGCCAGAGCCAGACTTGTGGCTGTATGTTGTATTCTTTCAAGCAGGACTTCCAGCTAGCAGAGCAGCAACAATGAAAGCAAACTCATTGTTATGGGTGAATAATGACAATTATAACACTGAAAGCTACATGTGTTTTATGAACCTCCCCACCAGAGTCATTCTTGCGTCTCTAAGGACTGTAGAGAGACCATCACTAATCCTCCCTTGCCCATTTTCAGTTGTCAAGGTCTTCCAGAAAGGGATCAGTAAATGTGATATATCAGTGAGTCAATCAGTCAAATCAGATTGGTAGGGTTTGCATGCTGCACTGGTCTTTCTTTTTTTTCCCCATCAAAATAGCAATTCCCACATTCATAATGTTTGAGATTATCTGTTTCCATTCACAATTCTCAGCTGTGAGCAAGATGATTCTTTTCTCATCAAGAGTTTTATTTTACAGCTGTTTTTCTTGTGTATTTTGTGAACCCTAAGGAGTTACAGTTATTACTTTCAGGGTATTTATGCTTCAGTTATGGAAAAGTGTATCTTTCGGAGAAAGAATTTATTTTTTTTTTTCTTGGAGAAATCAATTAAAATGGGACTGGAAGGGACACTAAGAGGTCATGTAGTCCATCTCCTTTCATAAAGACAGCGTCAGCTATGTCACTTTTGACACATGCTGGTTCAATTTTCCTTTAAAATCTTGAGTGATGAAAGCATTTCTTGATATTGGATTTTAATCATCTTTGCTTTATTACGTCTTGGCCTAACAACAGTAGACAGAGAAAAAAGTTTGTCTCTTTCCCCAAGCTTTCTTTCACAGTTGAAGATTCTTTCCACATTTTCTCCCAGTTTTTCTTCTTACTATATTAAAGTATATTAATTTTTTAAACCTTTCTCTTAAGTAATATTTTCTGAACCTGACCAAATCAGTCTAATTCTCTACTGAGGTTTCTTTACAAATTGTTCCCATCCTTCTAAATTACTGTTCCCTCTATGCACCAGCACAAGGTTTTTGACTCAGGTTGAGACTGAGAAGGTTGTGGCTGTTCAACCTGGAGAAGAGAAGGTTTTGGGAGACCTTAGAGAACTTTCCAGTTCCTAAATCAGCTCCAACAGAGCTGGAAAGGCACACTGGACAATGGCAAGAAGTGATAGAACAAGGGGCAGTGGCTCTAAACTATCAAAAGGAGGTTTAGATTAAATATTAGGAAGAAATTCTTCACTTCGAGGATGGCAAAGCCCTGCCCAGAGTATGTTCCCTCCCTGGAAGGCTGGACAGGGCTTGGAGCAATGTGGCCTCATGGAAGATGTCCCTGCCCAGGGAGTTTGAACAAGGTGGTCTCTTCTAACCCCAAAAAAATTTCTGTGACTCTATGATGGGTTCATCTGTGATTTTTATTTGTCTCAGTCTAATATTACTCAGATCCCATTCTACCACACCTCAGCCAGGCCAGAATTCCCCTATGGTGTGTGTGGTTCTGCATTTCCAAGAGATTGACTTCACATTTGGCTTTCCTGAACAGTACTATATTTTATCTCCACTTGTCTCCAATTTTTTGGAATTCTACTAGTCTTCCCCACTGTTTGCAGCTGTTCACCTTGGTGCTCCATGTGACTGCAATAAATACGCTTTCTATTTTTTTATCCAAACCATTTATGGACTTATGAGTTATGCCAGACTAAACACAGAATCCTAAATAGCCACAGTATTGACTGGGGGTAGCTATCTAATTCTGATGCTCTGGACATAGCTACGTAATCCTGCACCCTAAAGGGTCACCTGGATAATGTTTCTCAAACTTTTTTCCAAGTCCTTCATGTTAGACAGTGTCAAAGCTTTGTGAAAGTCAAAGTATATAACATTTCCTATTTCTCCTGTATGAACAAAGCCAGTTGCCATCTCAAAATCAGATTAGTTTGATGTGATTTGTTTTTGATGAATCTAAATTGACTGTTGCTCTTCTCTTATTATCCTCTAGGTGTTTACAAACTTTTGAGTTGCTTATTCCAATATTTTTGTGGGAATGTAGTTTCAGCTAAATCAGTACAGGTTACTGTTCACTGACTCTGTTCAAGGTAAACATTGTCGTTTCTCTTTTCAATAGAGAATCCCAAATTAACAAGAAAAAAAAAACCTGAAATTTTCCTTTTCTAGAATTCAACCCCTTTTTTTTT
>VXBN01011738.1:215746-226931 GCA_013397395.1 Sinosuthora webbiana | reverse complement strand
ACAAAAAAAAAAAAAAAAAAAAAAGAAAAAAAAAAAAAAAAGAAACCTTTCAGGTATAACAAAAGGAAAAAAAGGAAAATAAAAGAAAAAAAAGCTTGGCACCATAGATAGCAAATGGAAAGTGAATTATCCACTACATTTGAGGTTCACCAGTTGATCTCAATAATATGCACAACTTCAATGAATGAATAGTCTAATGATGGAAATAATGGAGAAATGGCATAGATAAAATCAATGTCTTTCTCAAATCAAATAGTTTTTAATTAAAAAACCCTGTTGTCAATGCAGTTGAGCTAAATCATATTAAGTTTAGGTGTTGCCATGTAAGATAGTTTTTGTTAAGGAATAGAAAATAGGGATTCCTTCTAGATTCTTCAAAGAGCTAAGAAACTGTATTTCAAGAGGTAATAGAAGGCTAGAAATAGCCTACTATTATTACTAAAGAGACTAGGGTCATGCACTATTAGTATTTTAAACAATCTTGGCATGAAGTACTGGAGATTGCTTATGAAATTTGCTAAAGACTTGAAGGAGGAGGACATCATCAATGCAGAAGAAAAATTGGATAAAACAGAAAGAAATGGTTAATGTAGTAGTCAGGGTTAAAGACAGTTAAATTTCTTACTACAATGTGGAAGTTCATGAGCAGAGGGAGCAATAGGAAAAACTTCTTATGCAATCTGGTAGGTCTTCACTTAAAAACATCTTAAGGGAGGGAAGATCAGGATATTCTTGACAGTAGTAGGAGAAAAGTTTTCAACAGCATGTAGACCTGGAAAAAGCAGTTATGATTGCTCAGTGAGGCAGCTTCACTAGAGGCAAGCAATCACTAATTTTTCCTGCACAGATTTGCGGTGGGAACTCACCTGAAATTGTACAGACAGTTTTGACGTATGGGCTTAGATAAGAAAGAATAAGCTTTATCACGTTCAGTGATAAGCCTTTAGAGAAAGAAGGTAGTGTAATTCATAAATGAGGAGGCTGACACTGTGTCTACACTGCCTTTGCATGCAGAGCCCAGCTCCAAACCCACCACAACCTACGTGCTCACAGATAAAGAGGAAGCAGCTCCGAGGTTACAAGTGGGAGTGTTTCAGCATGGATTTGATACCTCAGTTATGTAATGCAGTAACTTGCAGCCTCAACAGAGAGACCTGGCGTCTCCCTAAAGTGAGAACAAAGGGGTGCTTGGACTACAAATTCCTTTGAAAAGTGATCACTTTGTTTAGCTGAAGCCAACAGGAAGCAAAAACTACTCAGGATATTTAGGATGTTGTGCATAAAAAGGGTAAAGTCCTCTGAGCCAAGGAACAACTCTGGCACCAAATAATATGTGTCCAATATATAAAAGGGCTGTTTGGATTTACAGCTTTTCTAGTCCTGTGCTGACTTGGAAGCTTAATTTTTCTCTATATTCTGGGTCCTATTGCAAGATATAAAAAATTGTCTTAGCAGTCAATGACCTCGTTTACAAGCATCACAGAATGGTTTGGGTTGGAAGGGACCTTAAAGCTCATCCAGTTCCACCCACTGCCATGGGCAGGGACACCTTCCAGTATCCCAGGTTGTTTCAAACCCCATCCAACATACCTTAAACACTCCCAAGGATTTGGGGAGCCACAGATGCTCTAGGCAACCTGAGCCAGGGCCTCACCACCCTCAAAGGGAAAAATCTTTTCCTCATATTTAATCTTCTTAATCTCTAATTCTTTCTAATATTTAACATATTTTGGAAAATATTATGTTTCTGTGATTTCCATCAGTTATGGAAAGTTGGCTGCTTCTTGCTGCTTTGGCTGTCCTTGTTTGCTTCACAGATCTGGTTTCCAGCTCTGCTGATACTCTCACTATTGTTTCTTCCATCACTCAACATGCTTTTTGTGGCCATGCTGGGGAAAAATAATGGTAGAAAAGTGGAAGCCAGGATTGAAGTAGGAGGCTTCCCAGAAGTATGTTCAAGGATTGAATTAGGTGCTTAATCACAGATATTAAGCAGCTGCCTATCCAGAAGGACACAACTGTTCTACAGGCTCTGTGTCACCTCTGTCTGTCCTTTGTGGATGTCTTGTGTTTCCAAGACCACCTCAAGTTGTGCCAAAGGCATCTGGAGATAACAGAGGCAGGCAGTTCTTCAGTGTCTCAGCTCTCAAACAGAGCATCATTATGCCTCTGCTGAGGTTCATCCTGGATTCTGCATTTATTGAGGAAAAATCATCATCCCACAGGGACAAGGGTACAGAGACAGAGTGGTCATCTTGAAAGTTTAGGGTTTGTTCTAAGACATACACACACTTGAGAAAGGGAGGTGGGGAAAAAAGGTCTCATCTTTGGGACTAGTAATAGGACTCAAGAGACCAAAAGGATCTGAGTAATTGAACAGGTCAAAAGCTTCAAATTTTAAAGCCTAAGGTTTAATATGCCAGTAGTTTACATTCTCCAAAAATTAAACTTCCTAAATTCCTAGTGCTAGGAAGCCAAATATTTGACAGCTGAACTTTGCAGGACTGGAATTTGAGTCAAATTGTGGGATCATCTCAGCACAGTGTCATCAACATTCATCCCCTGACAGCTGTGGAAACAGTCCATCCTAGATATCTAAACTCACACCACAATCCTTCTTCCTCTCTGAAGCTTTCAGAAGATGCTTATATGAGTGTTACTTAGTGTATTTTAAACCCACTTTAAAAACTGATTATTTAATTTTAGAAGAAAGTGACAGCAGACAGGCCCATGTTTTCTCTGCATTGGTGTAGCTTTTATTTCAGTTGATGCAGCCATATCAGCTTAGACCCAGCCTACATTCCAAGAATGTACAATCTAATTATAAGCAAGACAAATAGAAAAAAATAACAATCAATGGCAAGAACAGCAGATGAGAATAAAAATTATTCTGCAGTGTAACTACTTAGATTTGTTATCTTCACACCATAGAGATTCTATTAAGTTTCCAACACTGCCTGGCTGCCTTTTTTTNTTTTTTTTTTTTTTTGTAGTCTACCAGTGCACTAAATATCCATAGACATAAAATGTACCAAAAAAAAGTCTCCTAAGCCGGAGGGAATAGAACAGTAAATGTGCAAAACTCTGTCTATATGTGTCACATCAGTTAAAAAAGAAAGTATAGTTTCTTGATTGCCTATACAAGCTCCATTTACTAAACAGCAAAAGTACCAGACATACATTTTTCAGGGAGCATTATACTGGCCAAAGGTCACAAAAACAATTTCAGAGGAAGCCTGCCCACATTAGTTTCTTGAGATCTTGATTACAAATTTATAAGAGACATACCCTAGACATTGAGAGGTGGTCTCAAAGATTACTGTCCTTCCTGCCATCTGCACACTCCACTGGGAACATTAGAAACCCTGTCCATCAACCAAAATAAACAGCTTTTCCCATGAACAGGCCCAAAGAATGCCCTATAAATCATATCTGTCAAAAATGCTAGTAGCATTGCAGAAGACAGAAATCAATCCAAAACTCATTAGTTCATCTGACAAGTGCTTAATCTTATATTGTTTAATGCCAACCTGAAAAACCCAGACAGAATGGAACCATGCAAAGCAGTGCCTTGATTTTCTATTACAGAAACTTTCTCAGTGATTATGGCTTAATCTTTCCTTTAGATCTTTTTCCTTTTAATGCTCCTGTTCTCTTCACCACCTGCCAACAGATATTGACTCCAACAGAGTTTTCTTACTTCTGCAGGGATAGATACATCAGAATCACCTCATTCAGTAGCTTGCTAGATGGTACCTCTACATTTTGAACATGTCCTCTGCTAATCAGGATAAGCAGGTATATATTGGATTACATGTGGTGGTGTTTGAAGAAGCTGCCAAGCAGAATGGATATATTAATCACTTTTTATTAGATTAGTACTAAATCTTTTAATCTGCTGGCATGGAATAAAGGGTGAAACTCTTTATTCCTAGATCACATGAAATAAAGGGAAAACACAAGTACTTCAAGAAAATCAAGTTTTCGGGGAAAAGGTGTATTACAGATCCACATGGAACTCATAGCTTGTGAATCTCTTAAAATAATGGAAGAAACTGTAGTTTGGTTTCATTGGTTTTATTCAAGTGATTTAAATGTGAGGAAGGACTGTTTTTTTCCACTCAAACCTGCTGGTGCAAAATGTGTGGCATCTATGCTGTTGGACTCCCTGCTTCTCCAATAAAGAATGTATTCCCATTACTAATTCTGAAAGGGCTGTTTACAAGAGCCCTAAATGGCAGTGACCAAAGCAAGATGTACAGGATGATGAGTCCAACTGTTTTAGCAAAATCAATGGCTGACTTCCCATGTGGATCTAGATTTATTAGTGTATACTTATGCTTGTTCTTTCTGTTTAGTTTACCAGCAGACACAGACCTGTAATGTCAAAACAAAAATATATCCTAATGTAAGAAAATAAATTTTAGGAAGAAAGGCATTATTCTGAGATAGCTTTTGAAGTGACACTAACAACATCCAAGTGGCATTAAAGCTGTGGTTTTGCCCCTCATTTGCACAAATATAATCTGAAACTTAGAGGAATCAAAATGGAATGCAAATGGATTATGATTTTAGACTCAGGTGGTGAGTTTGATACACTGTTTGTCACACTAATGTCAGGTGTCCTTTTGGATATTTTTACATCACAAAAAGCCACCAGAAAAACTCAGCTCTGAATCAAGCAGTACATACGGCAACTCATACTCAAAGCCAACAGCTCTGCACTGAATTTTCCTGTAAATTCCAATAAAGACCCAGCTTGTATGGAACATGCTCCAGTCAGGCCCCAAGACACAAAGCTTGTCTGCCTTGATGCAAGCCTTGTGGACTTTGGGTGCCAGAGTGTATGCTGTAGGAGGAAGAAGTAGCCCTGTCTTTTACTGTGTGTTTGTGAGTGTTGTGCATAGAATTGCCAACTGTAGTTACAGCAGGGATGTAATTATGTTTTTATTATTATTTTTCTTTCTTGCTCATTAAAGAGCCAGTTTAGCTCTTGAAGCACAAGGACCCTTTGTCAGTGATGTGTATTGCTGCAGAAGTTAATTTCCTTCATCTCATGGATTGTGTCAAGTCAGGCATTAGATCCAATTCTGGGACTGTAAGTGCTAATTAATTTATTCTTTTATTTTAGTCTAACTGTTTCATGTTGAATACAAAGAAACTGGCTGTTGTGAGGGCTGAATATCTAAGGGCTTCTTTTAGGATTGTGGGAGATAGATGAGAAGCATTTGGGAAGAAAATGTGGTTTGATAATTGAAATATTGCTTTGGAAATGGGAAGAAAACTNAAAAAAAAGCACCAAAAAACCCCACCCCACCCCAAAACAAACAAACCAAAAAAACACTACACACACAAAAAAAAAACCAAACAAAAAAAACCCATAAAAAACCAAACCCCAAAACCCCAGATCTGGGAGTCATTCAAGGGAGAACTGCTGAAAGGAGATGGAGATATATGGGAGGAGATTGGTGCTAATGCTGGACCAGAACAGGGTAAAAAAGCATATTCAATTTTGACTTCACAGAGATTGTATCAAACAGCTCAGGACATCCATCAGAATCTGACAGCAGATGCTCAGGAATAACTTACAGTCTGTGCTACTTTAGGAACAATAAGTTCTGTAAATATATCCCCTGTCTGCTTTTTACAGAGCAAAATGATGAGAGAGAATCAGAACAATAGAATGGGATTATAAAATGCTGCAGCAGTAGGAGTTAAAGAAATGGAAATAGTGTCTGGTTTCTGTGATAGGCCCAGGAGAGCATGAGGACACTGCTTGATGTGGCTCCTGGAACAGTGGGTGATTTTTAGTTCACTACAGTTACCCTTCTCACATAGCTTATTTTAGGACAGAAAAAAATATGGTACTTTCAGTCGAACAGTTCCTGTAATAATCCTTACAGATTTTACAGGTGTTATCCTCTCAATCCTTTGCTCTAATCTCTTTCCCAAACCAGCTTCTCTCCCATATTTTTCAGCCTTTATTTAGAAACTATTTTCCTTGAAGAATCTGCCCACTGGTTTTGGATTTTGGATTTGCTATTTCTCCAGGCTGCGGGCCAGCACGAGCTCCCATCAGTCAGTAAGGACATCAGGCTCCTATCCCCCATTTTCCTGATCAGAATCTTCCCCTTGTACTTGAGTCTCACCTACAGCAGCAGCATCCTGCTGGTGGTGATTCATCTCCTTGTTCTACCCATGGCCTGACAGAGGAGGCAGGACTGACACTGACAAAGGCTCCAAGCATCAGCTAGTTAGCAACCTCTTAGTGCACTGACCTTTTCTCTGTACCCTCCCTATGGGCAGCTCCACACAACATAGATTCCTGCTCTGTACCCTTTCCTATGTCTTTCCTCTGCAGAACCAGCTGACTCCTTCCAATCCCTTACACAACCACCCAGCCCTGTTTGTCCCTTGTAGGGCATCTAACCTTATCTGCCCCTTGCACAACCACTTGACCCTTCCTCCTCACAGCATGACCAGCAGGCTCTAACTAACTCTCAACCAGCCAACCCACTCTTTTATAACACCCATGCCCCTTGGACCTAGACTGTGACCTCATTAAGGGCAAGGCTGGTCCCACTCTTTTGCAATCAGTACAGCTGCAATTTATCGGGGGAGATTGCTTTCAGTACTATCCCTATTCTCTTGCAATCCATCATCCCACACTCATGCATCAGAAAAATGGATACAATGGCAAAAAATGGTATTAATATCTCTGTCTTCAAGCTTTTAGGTGTGTTCTGGTTTTAACTGGTATTTCAGTCAAGCATTTTTATGGATTCCCTCTCCTCCTTTATATTCTTCCTAAAGATTCTCTGCAGCCTGCTCTTTTTTACCCTCATCACTCACCTCACCTCTGTTCCTTGGGAAGAAGAGGTTTGCCATGAGTTTGAGAACATCATGTCCTTACAGTTACCTGGAAGGGAGCAGGGAGGGCAAAAACCTTTAAATAAGCAATTGCCTTAGGGTTGGCACCTTCTGAGTAGCTCCAGATGACACAATGGCTTTTTTTTTTTTTTCCCTCCAGTTATATTGATTTGAATAAGATATTTTCACTGCATCTTTGGGGAGAAGATCCCACTTAAAGGATGGATTAAAAGTTCATATAGGGGCAGTGATGAAAGAACTGGAAGTGTTCAGTGTCTAAACTTCTACTTCATTCTTTGCACTACACCATTTTAATAGCAACAACAACAGAAAAAAAAAAAGTAATAACAGCACTCCATTGGATATCCTTGGAGATACTCAGAACTCAAGTGGGCAAGGTCCTGCGCAACCTGATTTAATTAAGCCTGCATTTAGTATCAGGTTAGATTGGATAATATTCAGAGGTCCCTTCTGACCTTAATTATTCTATGAAACGATGATTAGTAGCTGTTAATAGCAACGGCCCTGAAAATGAAATTTAAAATATGCACAGGGAATGAGATGATTATTTATATACCTTTTCGTGAATCTTGAACTTTAATTATTTATTGATATGTCAGCATGAAGTTGTTTAAATCAGGGGATAATTTCTTTTCCCAAGGGGGAGAAGGAATCATAATTTTTCCTTAGACACATGCTTGAATGTCATGGAAATCAATGGATTTGAAAATGTGTCTAATGTCAGGCATGTGTTGTGCATTTTCTAGAGTTGTAGCCCATGGTGGGGAAGCAATATTAATAAAAGAAAGTGCCAGTTCCTGGAGATTAGAAAGAGATTATATCTCAGTACTTCACCTTGGGAAATCTTTAACCATTTCTCTGAAAACAAGACCATTATAATGAAAAGTCTTCCCTTGTCAACCCTTGAAATCTTATTAGTAAATGGGATCTTTCCTTCCTCAGGGGCTTAATTGACTAACAGCAGAGGAATGATTCCTGCAAGGTTCATGGAAGGAGCCAAACTCTTGATACTTATTTTGTAGACAACAGGAAAAAAAACCTGTGGATTTATGTCCCATGTTTCACTTTGTACTCCATTTCCAACCAGGTTCAAGAGATACTCCTCTAATATTGAAAAATATTTTGGCATCCTGCTTAGTAATTGAAACAGAAAACTCACATCTACTATCATTAGGCAATAATTATTTTGTTTTTTCTAGGGAGGATTAGTAAGATAAACACTTCACAGATAAAGTCCTAGAGCCTCAGGCTAGGATATTTATTGACTTGGAAGGTACTTATCTCTTAGTTCACTCCCATGTAAAAAATATAATGATAGTAATTATGTTAAAAAACAGATTACTTTTTAAATTATTTAAAAATGCTCTTCCAGAATGTAACAGGATGATAATTGCTCTAGCAGTTTTTATGACCTCTGGGGAAAAAAATTAGCCATGGGGAAAAGGAAGATACTAACCTGCTCTTTGTTGTTAATCATACTTATTTATTTAATTATTTTTAGTTTGGCATCTTCATTTCAAATACACCTGGCCTTTGGGGAAATAAACTGAATTCTGAGGATGGGGAAAGATTCAAACCCCCTGAAATTGATTGTTATGCTAAAATTCCCAAACAGAGAGATATCAGAGAATTGTCCGAATAGATAAAACATTGATGTAACTAATACTTTTAGCTCAGAATATCAGCATCTCATAGAAACCCAGACACTTGATTTTTTTTCTCATTCCAAAACAGAACAAAATATCAGAGACTGAGGACCCTTGCAATTTTTTATGCATAATGACAGTATTCCTTATTCTGATTTTTGTTTAGCAGCTCCATATTGTCATTAATAGTGTAAATTTTGTAACAAAGATCATTATGTTGTTTGAGCTTGTTTTTGCAAATTTAGCCCTCAAACATCCTTGAAAACATAAAACAAAGTGTAATGCTTGTATTTTTACATATCTATTAAAGATAAAAAAGCAATCCATATGGACACATAGATAAGGAAGAGATTGAAGGATCAAGCTGACAAAAAATTTCCTCAAAGGGACTAGAAAGTCTATAAACTTCCCTTTTTCCCAGGACACCCTTCACATCTGCCCCTGGGTTTTAGGAATTCCACCTGCAATTTTATTAAACATGTTCTTAAAGGAAATTAATCAGATTACCTCAGGTTGATGTGGATACTCAACCCAAAGTAAATTGTTTCAATTTGCTGAACATTATAAATAAATAAATAAAAATGCTGATCCTAAGTGATGTTTGCTGTTCTGATTTGATTTCGTTTCTGACCTGAAAAAAATCAATTACCTCCACTGCCAAGTTTTATCCCCCTTTCTCCTCTAACTTCATACTTAAGTTAATGGACTATAGAGTCAGAAGGGACCACTGTGTTAATGTAATCTGACCGCCTGCACAGCACAGACCATTGGAATTCCTTGCACTAATTCCTACCTGTAGTAAAATACTTTATAAAGAAAGAAAGAAAAAATCACCATCTAGTGTTAATTCATTTTCATCTGTCATTCTAAGAAGCTCATTACTACTCCGAGTAATTCATTCTAGCCAGGTCTACCTCTGTGTGCAAGGTGTGAGAATTTAAAATATGACTTACTAAAGCTAAATAAGTTGGATTTGGGTTGTGGGTTCGATAGGGGGAGGGGTTGTCAGGGTTTTTGTGTCCGTTTTTTTTTTTGTTTGGTTGGTTGGTTGGTTGGGTTTTTGTTTGTTTGTGTTTGTTTTTGGTTTTGGTTTTGGTTTTGGTTTGGTTTGTTTTTTTTTTTTTCCCTCAGTGAAGACAGGTTCATTTAGATGCTCTTAAGGAACATTATCCCACTTTGACAGATAAAGACACAGTGGAAAAAACCCCGCATTCTCTCCTGAGTGTGACAATTTTAAACTTTTAGCTCTTATTTTACCCATTCTGTTTAGGCAGCAAATTTAAAGAACAGATCTTCACAGGAAAATGCACTTTTAGAGACAACTAAAACTGGAACCATTGTAGCTGTCAGTTTGTACATTATTTACTGCAAATTTATCCCAGATATGGGTCTGTAGTCATGTAACTACACTGCTTCCAGGACAGAGAGTGTCTCTGCATGGCATTACACTATACCACACAAATGTATCATCTCATTTGGAGGCAGCTCTGGCATCCCTGCATGGGATGCTGTTGTACCAGGTAGGCAGCTCTGCACTGAGCAATTCAGGGCAAGAACTCTCTTTTCATTATATGCATCTGTGTGTAAGTTGCTCTCCCTGGGGCCTCAAGGTGTTGCTGCGCTAGAAATAAATTATAATAATGAATAAGTGACCTGGACACACATACAGTCCAGGAATCTCTGATGTATGCAAATGACACTCAGTGCAAAAGGCTGGAACTAAATCTAGGTGATAAAGTTAACTTACAGTTATTCCCATGTACATTTAAAATTTTATGTCAGCTTGTTATGCAGAGATTTTTGCCCCAAGAAAAATAAAAAATAAATCAATAAATGTATAAATAACAAATGATAGCATCCACTTGTTCAGTATCAGCAAGGGCACAAGAAGATTCCTGAATGCTCCTGGTAAACTGTGACAAAGGAATACTCTGGCCATAAACCCCACTGACAGGCACCAAGAAAATTATTCCATTCCAAACAGCCAGCCATATATTTGCAAAGTTATCTGCTTGTGAATTTTATGGCATGCCCAGCTCAGAGACATTAGGCCACAATTATGCATGAGCTGAGCAGAGATAAATATCCAGACAGCCTCAGAGGGGCTTTGGGAATGTCCTTTTAGGGCTGCAGAGTCAGGGGGAATATAAGGGTACCAAGAATATCACCTGGCCAAAGTCTTCCAAGTGCAATCCTTCCTTTTCATCTTTTTTGTTCTTGATACTGGTTTGAAGCTTACAGCCCTTCAAAGCAGAGTTTACAGTTAGAGTTCCAATGACCTGATGCCTGAAGGAGATAATTGAATTCCATGTGATTACGAGGAATAGTGGATGTCTTTCACCTGATTTTTACAAATTACAAGCCAATAGTTTCTGATGTACGGATAGATGTTCCTGTGATGCTGGTTTAAGATCCTTGAGTTTCTACAATGTGTCGGACTACTCTATACTTGTTAGTTCTCCAAGAAAAATAAAACCAAACCCAACAAATTACTATTACAGCAAAATCACACATAATTTTTCAGATGAGCTGAACAAGAACAAAGGGAGAAGCAATAGTGATCTGCAGGAATCACACATTCACATGGTAAGGGTGGAGGTCCCTCTGGCAACCTTTTCACAAATAATTTGTTGAGTGGTTTGATTTTT
>VXBN01011738.1:189969-209142 GCA_013397395.1 Sinosuthora webbiana | reverse complement strand
TTTTGTCCAAGGATAGGAATGGAACAGACAATAATACTCTTGTCTCTTTATTTCCTGCTGTACTCAATTATCAATTTCCTCTTACAGTTAGGAGTGGCTATAATTAGGGAAACGGGTGGCTTTGCACAAACAAATTATTTTCTTTCAGTATTTAAAATATTGCCAAGCAGAAGTTCAGTATCTGTATGACTTCTCAGCACTGCCTCAACATGAGTAGGAAAATAGTAATTTCGATATACATATGCACATGCATACACTTGCCAGCAGTCTGTTTTAATGGAACATTAAGCTAATGCCACATTAAGTTACAATACACTTCTTCTGGTAACAAAAGCAGCATCTATATAAATATCAGATAGATGCATTATGGTCTGAAACATTGCAATAAATAGCAGATGGCTACGCAGTAATGGGACACTAAAAAATATTTATCACATCTTCGGAGTGTGCTGATGCTCCTGTTTGTTGTCAGGATGAATGGCCAAGCTTGATGTGGGGTGTTTGAGACAGTGCCTTAGGAAATCACATGCAGAGCCACCCAGGATGTTTAAGACTGGGAGGCACCACAGTGGGGTCATCTGGTCCAACTTCCCTGCTCCAGCAGGGCCATCCCAGAACACAGAGCATAGGATTGTGTCCAGAGGGGTCCAGAATATCTCCAGTGAGGAAGACTCCACACTTCCTCTGGACAATCTGTTCAGGGTTCAGTTATTGCACAGGACAGAAGTTCTGCCTCACATCCATGTTCCTGGGCTCAGTCCCTGCCCGTTCCTCTGGTGCCATTGCTGGACCCCCAGAGCTGAGTCTGGGCCCTGCTCTGAGCCCTCCCTGCAGATAATTGTAAACATTGATGAGATTCCCTCTCAGCCATCTCTTCTCCATGCTAAACAGACTGACCTCTCATGCGTACTTGGAATCATGAAGCACAGAACCATAGAATGGTTTGGGTTGGAAGGCACCTTATCGATCATTTAGTTCCAACCCCCTTGCCATAGGCAAGGACACCTCCTGCTAGACCAGATTGGTCAGAGTCCCCACCCAGCATGGTCATGAAAACCAGTTAGGGTTTTCTGAGTGAAAATGACCTGGTCCTGATACAAATACTCAGGTTCACATAACTCATACTGCAATAAACGAGGCAGGGACTCGGGTGGAATAATAAAAAAAAAGGCACCTCATTTATTAGTGAAAACCCCTGAGGACAGGAGCCCGAGATACGCCCAGGCCCCACACGACAAGCCAGAGAAAAATACCAAATAACAACAGTGTAAAGACACTGGGTGCTCCTTGGACCTCAAAGTCCCACCGGAGACCCCCCAGCAAAGTCCCAAAGTCCCTTTTATCCCTCTCTTGCTCTCTCTTGATTGGTGAACTCAGGATCTTCTCTCCGATTGGCTCCTTGTCTGGGGTCTGATTGGCCTTTAACCAGGATCATCCTGGACCAATCATTTTGCCACGGCGTCAAATGATTGGTCCATTGCGTCCACCAATCCAGGGTAGCAGCCCTGACACTGCTTAGGCAATGTCATCTCTCTAAACAGTTACCACTTTTTCACCCTCAGTGTTCACAGTCATCAACTCCGTTAGAGCTATCTGACAACCCCCAACACATAACCTTCAGAAACCTTACTTACTTACAACACTTACCCTTTAGCCCCTGGAAACATTTATTTACCCATGATACTTAGAAACATTTATTCACTTATAACACATACTGCTCTGGGTCTAGAACAGCATGAGTGATGAATAGGACATGGAATTTTGTGTCTTCTTGGCAGGGGGTGGATGAATTGCTCAATAATGTCCCTAAAAACTCTTTTGGCCTCTTCTTTGATTTTGTCTTGACTGGTCAAATTTTCCAAAATTTTCCAAAAGGATCTCCTGGAGGAGGAGTTTCCATATATAAAACCATCTTTCTCAGATCTGTACCTCTCTGAAATCAAAGACACATCTGTACAGGAGAGATTTGATTTGTACTTCAAACTCAAAAAGTTTGCTAAAGAAGAGAATGGAGGTCAAATTGCACCCACAGAAAGAAGTTGGTTATTAGAATGAGTTTGAAACTTCAAGACTTCTTTCTTATATTTCTGGTTTTAGTCTTCTGTGATGATGACTTGTCTGTTTCCCATTTTGTCTTTTGCATTAACTCTTCTTTCATTGTTTAGGTCAGTTTTTTAGCCTTACCTTCTGTCTCACTAGTTCCCCTTTTTTCTTCATCTCATGACCAAACTGACTTCCTTGTTCACTTTACCATCCTCATACATATTATCAGCAGGGCTTATGGACTGGGGACCTGGGTCACTTTAGCGGTGCAATTTTTCTTTACCAGATACCCAGGGCTCATGCATTCTACTGATCCCAATTCTTTCAGAGAAAAAGCCTGATGGTTTCATCCTCAGCCTTAGAAGATTATGGGTCCTTGAAGCTGAAGTGATGATTGTAGGTTCCTATTTTTGTCCATTACACACAAGGCAAGTTGGTGGCCTTTGCACAAGTGAAGTTAGTCTGAAGATTTACTGAATCTGCCTGTTTGTAACTTAATACAAGTACTGAATACAAAAATATGTTTCTAAGCATAGACAAACAGGGATATACATCACATATACTTTTCCTTTAACCTCTGTTATTTGTGTTCTGGTTAGTACAGGACACTTGAGAACAAAATAAGTAAGATCATGTCTGTAGCTGCTCATTCTGAAGGAAACACCCACCCATTACTTCCTCACCTCTCAACCAACATGAGTCTTATGTTCTGATAATGAATCCAAGTTCCCAAGCATATATGCATGGAGAGGAACCTGCTCTAAAGATAATCTCCCTTAAAGATATTTCAGTCTTGTAAAGGAAATCTCAGCTCAGCACTAAACGAAGTCTTTTATGACAAGATCTGGCAAATCACTTCCCTGCTTTTCATTTCAACTGAGCTGCTTCTCTGTCCTGTGTGGCTGTGGTATATATCAAAATCCAAAGTTTATCATATAAATAGAGAATGGATACAAAAACATCTTCGGAGAGGACAAGAGAAACTCAGTTTTTACTATGGTTCTAGTCATTTACCTTTTGTGTTGTGTCTCTGGGTTTTGTGCTTCTCTATCCGCAGCAGTGTTACCAACCACAAATCATACAATGTTTTGTGTTGGTGGAAGGGAATTTAAAGACAATTGAGTTCATGGGTAGGATCAACTTCCCCTAGATCAGATTTCTCAAAGCCCCATCCAACCCCATCATCCTGGATGGGGTATCCACAACTTCCCTGGGTAACTCCTGCCAGGGCCTCACCATCCCCACAGAAAAAAATTCCTTCCCAATATCTAATGCAATGCTACACTCCGTTGGTTTGCAGCCCTTCCCCCTTATCCTGTCCATCCATGTCCTTGTCCCAAGTTCCTCTCCAGCCCTCCTGAAGCCACTTTAGGCACTGGCAGGGGCTCTGAGGTCTTCCCAGAGCCTTCTCCAGGTGAACACCCACAGCTCTCCCAGCCTGGCTCCAGAGCAGGACACTAGTCCTCTGAGCAACTTTGTGGCCACCTCTGGACCACTCCAGCAGCTCCACATCCTTCCTAGACCTGCTGAGAGGAGTCTCAAAAAGAGCAGAGTAGAGAGGGAGAATCACTTCCCTTGATGTGCTGGTCACGCTGGCAAAGAGATTTCCACATCACAGAGAGTGTTTTGACCCTTGTGTGTTAACAGATCTTTGAACACTTGTGGAGTGCACAAAACCCCTGGAGAGAATAATTAATGACTTAAAGAAGTGTGGTGGAAGATGTGTGCATAGGGAGGAAAGGGTTAAAGCCTGCTGCTTCCTTACAGCATGATGGACAACACCCCAGCCTCATTGTGCAGAGCTGCTATGGCAGCCTGGAGTCCTTCACACAATTAGTTACTGCTCACATTTCCCTTGTTTCATACATCACAGTTCAATAACACCTGGTCACAGACCAGAAGGCGGTTAAGATATTTTATTTGAAGGGGAGAGAACAGAGAAGGGGGGGCGGGGGGAGGAAGGGAAAAAAAAAATACTAAATGTGCTTATAGCATTCTCCTTTTCTGATGTGTACCAAAGAAGGAAGAAAGTTATTCTCAACACATAGAAATTGAATAATTACTTCTGTTCCTTAAGGCAGTGTTATCATATTCGATGTATTTTTTCATTAAGCATATCAGACAGAGATCAATAAATGTAGAAGAGTTCTCTCTTCCCTGTAGAAGTGAATGTTAATGGTGCTGAGCTGCTGTGATACCATACACCTCTCAGAAAGAAACGAATGCTATGCACTCCATTAGAAACCTGACTCCTTACTACAACCAGAAGAAAGCTCCATTTTTAGCACTGATGAATGGAAAGCTACAAATCCACCGTTAGGGTAAGAAAGGAGCTTTTTTCCTTCCCAGCTAATGCTGTACAGGTAGAAGATGGGAGGATGGCACAATGTCAGTCTCCTTCTCTTGAAAGTTGTTTAAAACAGAAATCTTCACATGCACACAGCCTCCTTACAATTATAACTGCAAATGTTGAAAAATTAGGGATTTTTTACTTTTTTCACACATGAGAGTCAGCAGACTCATCAGAGGCAAGCATGATTTTGTGACTGTCTGTTTTTCACCTAGTGTCAGCACCACACATGCTGGTTGTACCTGCCAGTTGATTGTGATGTTAACATGGAGTCATTCCACTAAAGCCTCTTTCTGACACTTTTTCAATACCTGGAGCAGTCTGCAGCTTCCATAAGCCAGCACAGAACAAAAAGCTACAGTTCAGAGCCAAAAGAATAAAAGATAGCTTTTATTTGGTATTCATGCCTTCTTTCTCATTTCACCAATAATATCTCAGAATTAACTTTGAGTGAGTAAAACTTAAAACAGAAAGAAATAGATCAAATGTACTTCATCATGTCTGATCAATAGAACTTCTTTTGGAAATACAGACTGTATTATGGTTATGGGTGCATTTGCATTATTTATTCTAGTCAATATAGAAAAAATGGGTATTTTGGCAATATAGTTCATACAAGTTTTGTGTCTACATTTGTTCACATGAAACCCAGCCAAGGAAGGCTTAAAGACCAGAATGTCTCTGAAAGAGGACAAACTTTGTGTGTGTGTATGTTCTTGCTGACCAGCTGAAAAATGACTTTCTGCTGCTGGAAACATTACCTCAAGATTCATAAAGAAAAAACAGATCTTGGGTTTAATTCATCTGTATCATTAAACATGGTGAATTATACTTCTGCTATCAAAAGTCTTAAGAACAGAAATGTGGAAAAAACTATATGTCTTTTCAATAGGATTTCTCACAGGGTTGAAGTTAAAAACTAGATTAAGAAGTTACGGATTCACTGACTTCAATAGAGCAATTATAATTTCTATAAAAGAGTATGTCCTGGGGTTTATTGAACAAATACCATATTGAAAAAATAATGAGGGGAAACTATATTGTTTGACACAAAATATTCCCGAGAGGGTCGTACTGAAATATATTAGAATAATTCAGGGAAAGAAGGAAGGATTGCACAAATCCTGCACAATAGTTTTCTTTTGATATATCAGCTGCCTCCCTGCAGTGCCTTGGCACTTGTAGCCATTCCTGAAGTATGAATTAATCTTCGGATTATTCCGTCATCCTGTTTAAATAGCCAAGTTACGTAGTTTACCATTATCTTTGTAGTTAGATTCAGGACGAATGATGCAATTTCCTGGTTTGTCAAATTTAACTTTGGTTTTGCTGTGGCTGAGAGGTCCCTTGTGGTAACACTGTGTAGTTTATTTATGGTTCATTTGTAAAGCAGATAGATTCTGTAAAATAGACACAAGTTAAAAGTAAACTGATGTGCAAGCTGGCGAATATATTTTGCCCCACTTAAACTACATTCACCTCTATCTGTAAAACTCCAGTGGCCTGCAGACACTCTACATTTTGTGCTCTGGATAAATCCATATATTTGTGGATATTTATCCTAGCTGGACTATATCTATGCATCCAGGTTTTCTCTGTTATGACAAACTGTGCCTATCCTGCCTTTGTCTTTTCTACATTTTCATTCTGCTGCCACATACACAGCACTTGGTTCTTCACTAACTAAAAGGCTCAAGTTGATCCATGCTATATTTGCCTTGTATTGGCTTTCCCTGGTCATCCTGATACAGTTGTGTAAATACATTTGATATCTTACATAGGAAATAATATTATTCATGCTAATTGAAGGCAACTTGATTCAATGTAGCCAGGAATATGAAACCCAAGGAGATCAAAAGCCTTCCCAAAAAGCATCCTGAACACTGAAAAGAAGCTAACAATTTTAGCAATATTGAAGGCACTCTATTAAATGGAAAGATTTGGGCTTCTGAAGCAATGGCCAATATGTATGTGAATTAGGCATCTGGAGAGATTATTAAAAAAGAAACTCATTTAAAGGGAATTAAAACTCTAGAGAAACTCAGCTAGTCATAAGGAAAGGATGTAGCCTGTAACTCATGCTGAGGAAGGGGTACATTAATGCATTAATTTTAAGAGTCTCAATCTCACTTTTATTTATATTTAAGCCTTTAATCCTCGAATAATTAGTCATTACTAGTATTTAATGACTGGTTTTCTAATTAGGTATCCCTAGATGGAAGTAATGGCAGTTAAACCCTAACAAACTGATCATTAACTACAGTAATGATCAAGTTCTTTGGGATTATTACTATTACAAACTATAATTAACAGTTTATAACAGCTGTATTTTATTTTGTATTTTGTTTTCTCTAAAGAAAATATCCTGGAGTGCTGTTGTGCGGCTGTGCTAAAACTCTCACTGTTAGGAATGTAGTGAAAGCACCCATTTCCTCCAGTTACAGAGGGAAATATTTGAATTTTTTCCAAAAATAGCTCCTATAGTGTGTGGTTTGTTGTCAGATGTTGGCTGAAGAATACACCAGTGATGCATTCTAGTAGCTGGAGGAAGAAAAGAAAAAGCAAAGAAAACAACTCATAAGACGTGGAGTGAAAGGAAACCTAACTCAGATTCTGTAAATTTGCAGTTAACCTTTCTAATAGGTCATGTCCCAAATTCTGTTCATTTTTGTCCCATTTCCCACAACATAGAGCTTCTCTTGCAGTTTGCCAGGGAGAATTAAACTTGTCTCTCACTGCTAAACCATCACACTTCAGAAATGGATCTGACTTGACTCTTTTTTCAGTAGTTGCAGTGAACTTGTAGTGAATTTTCTTTTATAGGGATAGGATAGCAGTAAGTATAATTCACTCAATTACCAGCTAGCTAACTCATTTTTAGGTTTGAACCAAGAATTTCTCTTAAGGGTGTTATCAGAAACATATGGCTAAATATTGCATTCTGGGCAGAAAATCAAAGTAAGCTTAACCTAAATTTGACCAGCTGTGTGTATATATTTCATTTTATACATTGACTTGATCTCCATTGATGATAATAACAGTTTGGATACCTAACTCATATACAGAGGTAGATGTAGGTAGATGTTTACTTCTTAAAGATGAATATATTTGAGGAATAAATCTCTTTATGGGTGAATGATCTGCAGACCTTCCAGGAAGGACTTGATGATCAATAACAGCTCACCATTTCTTATTCATTCACTTATTTATATTCACAGCTCTGTACCAAGGGTACTATTTGTAAGTCTGTCTCCCTGTTGTTGCTTGAATCAGCATATACATATGTAAATACCTCATGTTGTTGTAATTGCAATTCCTTAAATTCCTCAAATCCCTCTAAAATGCTTTGACTCAAGCATCTGGGCTCTAAAGGGTCAGCTTCTCATCATATTTGTTTTCAGACTTTTCTCCAGCAAAAAGCAATTGCTGACAGAATGCCAGACTCTTTGTGCCTTTCTCCTCATTTCATGTCCTAGGTATTGTTCCCAAGCTTTGTAATGGAAACTGGGCCTGAAAGCAAAATCTGATTTTCTCTGTCCCTTCATTTAGCTCCTGATTGTATTGTTTAATTCAAGAGGAATTGCATGTGATTCCCAGTTCTGAGGTGCAACCCACTTCAGTCAGCACAGACTCAATTCCTCTGTGTTATCTGAGGATGTGGATTAAGCAGTCTAGTCCTGCTCTGTGATTCACCTTTCCTATTCCTCATCCACCCCTCACGTTTTCCTGAGTGCTCCTGCTGCCTTGTAAAGGTTAACTCTAGGAGCTGTACAGATTTTTTTTTTTTTAAGGTCCCTCGGCACTTCAGTTGTCCATTTTTACCACAGCTGTCTAGTTTACACAGGACTTATCTCTCTGCCAACTTAGAGGTCTTACCTTAACCTAAGTCAAACTATAATTCACTTGCTTTTTCCCTGACATTCCTGTCTAAGTGTAGTGGACTCTGGACTATGACAAATGGGCTCAGGCAGTGCAGGAAACACTGAGCCACAAATTGTCTTGTCACAGAAATATAAAACCACCAGTTTTGCTCATTAGCAGGAATCCTGAACAGAAAGAGAATATAGAGCAGAGTGGGGACTATTGTTTTTGCTTCATTATAATAATTTTGATTTGCTTATTAGGTAATTTAGATGATGAAATACTTTTAAGTTGGAGAGGTTAAAAATCAGAGTAGGGGTTGATGCCGACTTTTTGTGGTGAGTGGAGTAGAGAGGGACGAGAAACAGGGATGGGAGTATAATTCAAGGAAGAATTCTAATATGGTTGGCCAGGATAATTTTAAGCATGTACTCTAGGAGCTCTCACTACCAATACAATCTGAATTTTGAGAGGAGAAATGAATGGGTATCTCTCCAGGAATCAGTCCTGAAGGGGGTACCAAAAATGATTCATAAGAGACCTACCACCATAAGTGGGTTCCTTTGATATAAAAGAAGCTGCTGGAGTCCTCACATTTAATCCTCATTACACGAGGGATGAATAATATAACCTACTGTAGCCAGTACATTTTCCTGGTATGATATATGAAACAAAAGAGAAAGGTACAGAGTTAAAATCAAGATAACTTGTCCCGGTTTTCATAGAGGTTGTGAAAAGCAGGAGGCAATATCTGTGACCAGAGCCCTACTTTTGCAGAAAATACTTTTAAGAACAAGATAAAATGAGGAAGTGTGGTAACCAGTGGTGTAGCAACCAGAAAAACATGATTCAAGGAGACAGTGTAGTAGTAGTAGTCATGCCCTAAAGTATAACTGTGGACTTCAGGTTGCAGTCTGATTCACTTTTTTGTGAATCACTTGTTTAAAGAAGCACAAAAATGACACAACAAATCCATTGGGGGAATTATCTGATCCATTAGGGGGGTTACAACGAATGATCCCTTTGTTAATTCTGGAAAACATTCATGGCTAAAGCAAAGAAGAGGAAAAACACAAATTGGGGGATTGGACTGGGATTTATCCCTGGCCTCAGATCATCAGTTTGTGTCACACTGCTCAGCAGGTGATGGGATAGGCTTGTAGCAGTCCAAAAGCAGTCTGGGATAACCAGGAACGTACTTCAGAAGAGTCAACCCTGTCAGAAGGTCAGGACAGTCCAACTACAGTTTTAACCTGAAACATTGAGATTGGAGCCATAAACTCTGAGTTCCTCACCGGATTTCATAAATAAATCAACTTGCTCAGCATAAGCTGATGAAGTTGGTTCAGGCAGGGTGACACAATGTTGTCCCACAAAATCCCAGACTAGCTGGGGAGTACCAGTGATGTTGGAAGCCACTCAGGCCAACTCTGTTGGGCCGCTGTCTTCCCTCTTCAGCCACAATGTTGAACTGTGGCTTATGAGGACAACACAAAATCTATGGCGGGAAGCTAACTTTTAGCAGATGAGAATCTGCCTAAGTACCCAAACACAAAATGCAAATTCTGCTGCATTTAATTTACTACATGTACACCAGTAGCCCACCTGTCAGAATGCAGCCACCCATATTTTTGGGCATATATATTTTTTTCTGATTCCATAGGAAGCTGTTTAGAAGGCAGGATCAGAAACTGTGTGAGAGCACAATATTCTCCTCAAAGTCATAAGGCAGCTCAAGAATCTAATGAATCATGAGAATTTTTTAATTTAAATTTACTCAAAATTGTAACCACAATTTTGTAGTACCACAGTGGTGATAGTTTAGCTGTACACAGTTATCACAGCTAAAAAACTCCTCATTGGAAATGTAATGTGCAGTAGTATCATGCTGGAAAAGCAGCTCTAACTTCCACCATTATGAAGCAGTTTGTCAAAGTTCCCCAGGGAATCCTTATGCTTCCTATCATGTTTCGTAACAGGGAATGCCAGCTCTGTAACTCTCAGTTCACAACTGGCACATAAAGAATATGTACTTTTAAATGCAGCCTGTACATGTGAATTGCAATTGTCTAAGTGATACAAATTGAGTGTCTCTGAGGTTTTATTAAAGAGAACTTGATGCTTGATGATAGCCTTCCATTTACATAATTAAGACAGATGTTGCCACTGCAAAAGGCTCTCCAACATACTGTTATTTTTGTTGTTTTATCATTATATCAACTGGTTGCTTGCATGGTGGTTGGAAAGTTTGGAGCTGATATTTTTTTAAATCCTAGTACCTGCTCATAACCAGGTGTGCTGTTGTTACTTTTTTTCTTTTACTTATTTTAGAACAAGTCCTAGATTCTACTGTGTGTTATCAAGTTCATGAACAGGAAGATAAATAAGCAAGAAAATATTCAATTTACAAGTGAAAAGTCCTACTTTTACAATGGCAATTCAGGGGGAAAAAAAAACCCAAAAAGCAAATCTAATCTAAAAATTCTATCTATCCCAAATGGAGAATCTTTTATCCTGAAAGAAGCAGTTCCTTTTCAGTCCAAGCCAAATTAGACTAAACATCATTATCAGCACCAAGACTGCTTATCAGCTTTGTTAGGAAGGTCTCACTTCTCTGCTGGTTTATACTGGCATGAAAATAATCTGACCCCCTGGTATCTAAGGTTCAAACACTCAGTGATCACTATTTTGTATTTAGTAGACATTTATTAAATCTAAACTCACATCAGATTCAGCAGTGAGAATTATATAGGTTTCTTGCAAATAGCCTTGCTTTTGCTGATGGAAATGGTCTTTTGGTAGCTAATGAGCTGCTGGTAAAGGACACACTTTTCTGCTCAAAGAGTGTGTGGTTGCAAATAATGTAGGCTGGACTTTTTTACCAGAAATTATTAACAAAAGACTTTGGTTTATTGTGCAGCAGAAAGTGCACGTGTCTAGGGTCTCTGTGCACAGGACTGATCATTAGATTCTCACTTCAAATTTCAAGATAGCAGCTGAAAGTCACTCTAAAATGCACAAAAAAAAAAAAGCCTCCAGCTTTACTTCCCCTACCTTTTTTTTTTTTTTTCCTACTGTCCCAGAACGAAGAACTGCAGGGATGGAAGTACCAGTTGAACTAATCCAATGCAGAGGGCTGAAATATTTGGAGTGTGGGATCTTAAACCTCATTCCAACCTCCTGCCATGACTAGGGACACCTTCCACTATCCCAGGTGGCTCCAAGCCCCATCCAACCTGTACTTGGACACTTGCAGGGATGGGGCAGCCACCCTCACAGGGAAGAATTTCTTCCTAGTATCTAATCTACTGTCGGTTTGAAGACATTCTCTTTTGTCCTGTCACTTCAGGGAAGTTCCTCTCTATCTTTCCTATTATGCTTGCATAATAGAAGAGAGAGCTGGGCTCCCCATTATGTTTGCAAAAACAATGAAGCCTCACCCTATTTATTTCTACCATTGGTTTGTTTTTTTTATTTTACTTTTAGATGCATTATTTCTTGCTTCCATACTACATCAGATGGACTTGTTCAATCTTGTATCCCCATTATTTAGAAAACAAGCAATTTCACACTTAAAGCTTTTTGTAAATGAGTTTCACAGAAGATGAAAAAGTAGACTGGGTGAAATCTAATAAATCCTTTGGAGGATGTGAACACTTTCCTGAATTCTTTATCATCATTAACTATTAGAGGCATATTCACAGCACCCTTTTGATCTATCACGAAAATCTAAAGTACCTTCTCTCTGGCTTTCTCCATTTGCAAAGCCTTCAAATCAAAGCAATTCTCATATTTTTCAGCATCCAAAGTCACTTCGATTTGGCCTTATAAATCTCATTAGGGTAATTTTTTGGTAAAATACCTAGTGTATCTTAGGTCATCATCAAATTTTAAAATAATAGAAAAATCAACAGACACATTAGATTTTAATCTTAGCTAAGAAACTACCATGAAAATTTACAGGATTAAATTCTGGACACCTGTTTCACGTGCTTGTGTTAGTTGTCTAGTAGCCACAGTCTTCACAAGTAAGTTATAGGGAGTAAAAGTCTAATTTAAGGTCTTTGAGTTCTACTGTGAGATCTTTCTCTTTATTGAATATATATAAAGGCTATGGATGCCAGCCTCCGAACAAATATATCTAAGTAAAATTTTCAGAGTTAAGCAGATCTAGTAGGTTTGGGTTCTTTTCCTTCATCCAGCATGAGTTCCAGTTACAAATCACTTTTACAGAGAACTCTTTAACACTTTCAGAATATGCTGGTAGGTAGGTATCATACTCTTATTTATTCATCTCCAGGACAGGTGAATCATGAGGGTGTCCCTGATGAGGAAGTGGGAGTTGGTTCCTGGAGTGGACCTCGAAGATAATTTAGTTTTCCTCTTGATGAATCTATGTTGACTGGGAAAAAAGAGAAAGAAAAAAAAAAAGGAAAAAAGAAAACAAGAAAAATAAGTAAAAATAAAGCAGGAAAGGAAAGAGAAAAAGAAAAATGAAACTTGATTTCTTGTCTCCTTACTCAACGTGGTTATACAAATATGTTTGGAATTTTGTTTGAATTTGCAACCTTGAAACTTCTACTAAGGGAATTAAAAAAAAAAAAAAAAAGCAAGATATAATAAAATATTGATGCAACTCAAACCTCTTCTCCAGCTACTCAGGGATCTCTCAGGAATAGGATCTTCCTATGATAGTATTGTTTGTTTGTGGGGTTTTGTCTGTTGCTTTGTTGGGTTCTGTTTGTTTGTTTCTTTTGTTGTTTTGGGTTAGGTTTGTTTTTTTTGTTTTTGTTGTTGTCTTAGTTTCTCATCTGTAAATAAACATGAAATTTCTTCAAAGACACTACAGCAAAAATTTACAAGTTGGACTTTTGGAACTTTATCTGGTTTCCACAGACAAATTTTAAGCAATATATCTATCAGTGAATATGGAAAAACAAAAAATCAAGTTGTGCCAAGCCTGTCTAAAAAACAATATGCATTTAGTATTATGGAAGTAATTGAGCAAGCAAGGGACACAGAGAGAAATCAATATTGTTTACCATTGAATAACTACAAATCATTTCATAAAAAAAAGTATTCCATTTTATAAAATGGTGGTAGTTGAAGCCATTAGCTGCTTAAGACTTTTGTTCAACTGGAAAATATCTGGCTTCTGGAAGAAAAGTCAGTTTAAGCAGTATATTGTAGATGACGCAGCAGAATTCTTGGTTCTTGTATCTTAAATGTAACAAGGACTGGAGAAGGGAACCATGAGTGCAAACCAAACACGTGGATAAGGACTTGCTAAAAGCTCTATGGAAACAACCAATGAATCTGGAAGAATGTCTGCAGGTCTACAGCTTGCATCCCTAAGAAGTGGGGTACTTTTTGGCACCCACCCAAATAAGATACTATTTTCCTAATTCAGATCCTCAGCCTTTTGGTAGAGAGATCTCAGAGGTCTCTAGAAGATATTTTCTGCTTCTCTTTCACTGATCAGGGAAACAAAATACGGATTTGCAGACTATTTTACTAAGTGTCTAAAAATTAAATACAGCTCAGATACTTAATTAAATTGACTGAGTATGCAAATAAATAAATATATGTATAAAAATGTGAATGTATAAAAGTAATTAGAGATGGTGAATGCGAAAAAGAAAATCTCTTTGTTTCAGGCAGGAGACGTAACTTTCTCCTTGCTGAAAATTCTCTAGCGACAGTAGTTAAACATCTTTGCTCAAAAATGTGTCTGCATGTTCCTGAAGCAGCTCTCCTTGAAGGCAGCTGTCCAGGAAGGCTGGTCCTGGTGCCTTAGTGACACAGTGCCTGCTTTTACCACTGAATCCAGGCAGATGAATGTTTTCTCTGCAGAGGCACCAGGCAGGACATCTCTGAGACATTTGTGGACAAAAGTCAGTCATGAGCTTGGGCAAAAATATGTTGTCTTTTAATGGCTGTGTACACAGCTTTAGACTGGAACTTGTTCATATCTAAATGGCTCAGAGAACAAATAAAATAATTGATCAAAGCTAGGGCTGGCTGGGTAGATCTACCTATTGATCCACGTACAGATGTCTGCCCCTGTTGAGACAACTAATGACAGTGGCTAGACTAAGATTTCAGACCCCTGCAAGTCTAATCATGGCCCAGTTATCAACAAGCCAGTTTTGTAAAAAGTCATCTGCAAACATGTAATTTGATAGAAACATTGACACAAAATTGGATATCCAACAAGACACCTGATGGTTCTGGGGAGTAAGTTCTATGAAGCAGCTGAGGGAGCTGTGAAAGGGGCTCAGCCTGGAGAAAAGGAGGCTCAGGGGGAACCTTGTGGCTCTGCACAACTCCCTGAAAGGAGGGGACAGCCAGGGGGGTCGGGCTCTGCTCCCAGGGAACACAGGACATTATGGGAAGAAATGGCCTCCAGCTGTGCCAGGGGAGGCTCAGGTTGGACATCAGGAGGAATTTCTTAATTGAAAGGGTGCCTAAGCACTGGAAAGGACTACCCAGGAGAAGTATTAAGTTCATCAATCTTGGAGGTGTCCAAGTCATCACTCCTGGAGGTGTCCAAGGAACTACTGGACATGACGCTCAGTGTTGATAAGGTAGGGATTGATCAAGCTTGGACTCAATTTCTAATAGGTCTTTTTGAACTTAAATGACTCTGTGATTCTGTGACTGGGGGGCATGGGAAAGATTCCATGAAGAACCATGGATATTTGGAAAAGAAAGAAGCATATTGAAAATAAATGTCTGTAGTTGGGGCAGGACATCTTTGCAAGAGAATGCAGTCAGTACAGCAGTCAAGCTACAGCATTTAAAAAATCGCATAAAATCTTCCTCTATTATTATAAACCTAAGGACCTTTTGGGGTTTTTTTGTTTTATTTTCTTTTTTTACACTTGAATTTCAATTTTGTTTGTTTGTTTGTTTGTTTGTTTGTTTAGGAACAGGGAATCCCAAAAACAGTGATCCTGGACCAGTCAGTGACTGCTTCATATTAAAATGATGACCCAAATTTCTATGATGTCATTACACCCTTCAAGTATCTCAAAGCCCAATAATTTTGGAAAGCCCAAAGTAATTTCATTGTCTTGAATTACATTCTTTTAACTTCCTCTAATTTACTAGAGTACTCTGAAATCCAGTTATGACAGGACAGTTATGACAGCGAGTAAACATTACCTACCCTCTGTGAGGGACACACTGCACAAGTCTGTTAAATAAGAATAATTCAGCCAGTACATTGTTGAGGACCAGATTTCCCATGGTGGAAAATACAAATCTAGCTTAGGAAAAGTAAATCCCAAAACCCTAGAGAGTCTACAGTGAACCAATATGAATCAATATAAATTGAAGTTTTTGCTAGATAACCCTAGTCGATCTCCCTGCCTTTGAGATCTCTCAGTCTGACATAAAAAGATACAAATCTGAGGGAAAGCAAAGCAACAATACACAGCTCAAGCTCCCAAATAGATTTCATTTTTGTTAAGAGAATATAATGCGAGATACATTCCAGTTACAGGGGTGGAAAAATAATAATAATTCTCCTTTAATTCCAGTGGCTTAGAAGTCTGGATAAAATTTACTTTGCAATTAGCATTGTGATTCAGCACGTTAATAAATTTCCATTTATACAAACCACTGGAAGAAAAGAGATGGCTAATTATAATTGATGAGGTGGAGCACCTTAGCAGCCTGCTTTTTTAAGAAGGAAAATGCTTGGGACTTGGCTGTAAGAGAGCTGTGGTTTTTCCAGTAATTGCTGTAATCAGCTCTGGAAAAGTAGGTGATCTGTGAGTAAGCCAACTCCTACTCTAACAGCAGGAGATTGCATCTGACCTTAATATTCATGCCATGTGATGATGATTGCACACATTCTTCCCTCAAAGAAGTAAAAGTACAATCAAAGGCTTTAAAATTACATCATGTGGAGCATCTCTGCCATGCTCTCCCTGCACAGCAGGATGTGCAGGCAGCAGCAGACCCTGACTTGCTACTGATCCTGGGGTTTGCTGAAAGTCCTGGTTTGGAGATGTCAACGTCAACTCAGTCCCAGAAGTGGGTCAGAGGGCTTTGAAAACAGCAGAATTATGTGAATGGGTTGCTTAAGGATATGCTGGTGTCTGGGCAGAAGCAAACTGTGTTCTGTGTTCTCTGCAGCCCCCACCAACTGCTGGTCTGGCACTTAGCAGATAACATCTGCTTCTGAAAACTAAACCTGTTTCCAATCTTTCCCAAAAAAGTGCATTACTGGAATGGAGCTTAAACAAACATGATAGATTTTCTTGTCCACAAACATGCTTGAGAAGTTTATCTACCTCCATGTCCTACTGAGACATTCAGCATGTTTTACTCCACTAATAAAGTCATAAGTAAAGCATAGAAATGGCAATGAATAATAATAATAAAAAAGAATAATGACTTTTAGATGTTCTGATACAATATGAAGTTCAGAATGATCTCCCACAACTTATGGCAACAGCTAATTAGTCCAACTTTAGTTTAGGTCTTGTACACATGGAAGGAGTCAAGAAAAACATTATTTCTTTTTTGTTCTGCCTTCCTAAAATACTTAAAGGCAGTGCAAGTGCATTCTCACATTTGAGATTCTGGAGATCCCATTCTACTGCTCTTCTTGGTTTGTTCAATCCATGATATGCCTTAAACCCAGCAGGAACAAAGGCTGGAACTTTTGCTTTCCCTACATTCAGTCTTCCTCTTTGAGAGGAAAGGTTTCCATTACCATTGACAAAGACATCGAGGTACATTCATCACTTTCTAAAGAAGACTTGTGTACTCAAATGAGTAGCATTCTCATGTTCATTGGCTTCACAAAGATTTCTTCCAGGCTGGGATGGCAATATTTTTAAAATTTTGCTATTCAGTTTTATCCAGGCATTTGAGTGGATGAAATCAACCATAGTAGAAGGTCCCTCTTCTTCGACTCTGGCTAGACCTATCCTCATTAAATAAACATCAGATACTGGATATACATTCAAAACTTAATCAATGTTCAGAAAAAAAAAGTGTTTGGGCAAAAATGACAGAATAAAATGTTGAGACTTTCCTGTTTGGTATTGGAGTTTTTTTAATAATTCCCAAAGAATTTGCTTTGCTTCTATTCTACTGTTATAATTTTTTAGCCTTCTCTCTCTCTCTTTTTTTTTTTTGGTTTGGTTTGGTTTGGTTTGGTTTTGGCTTTGGTTTTTTTGGTTGTTTTGTTTTGTTTTGTTTTGTTTTTTGCTTGCTTGCTTGCTTTGTTCTGCTTTCTCATTGAGTCATACAAGACTGGACAAAATGTTAGAAAATGAAACTAAGGGAGCAATCCCACACTGGGAATTATGCCAGATGACCTGTCTAATGTTCTCCATCTGTTTCATCCCTTGCAGTATACTTCTCACTGACAGGTTCCATGAACTGTCAATATGAACTGGAGGAGTGGTGTGGATGTGGGTGTATTTGTAAAAATGTTCCTGTGATTTGTCATTTTTTTTTGTTTCCTGAAGTGCTCTTTCTGTTTCTTTCTTTGATTAAATGATGTTAATGGAAGGCATTTCAATTTAGGGACAGAAATGAGAGGAAAACATGGCATCTGGGGAGCACTGCCAGACCCCTCTACACAACATCAGAGCTGAAGCAGAGCTGTCACTCATCACCATAAAGGCCTGAGTTATGAAGAAGTCTCTCTTGCTAGCCCTGAACCAGCATGGTGGCTTCACCAACTTTTCTTTGCAGCCAGAGATATTGAGAAAACCTCCTCCAGGCTGCCATTAGTTCATTCAAGTTGGAAATAGGTAAACTAATAATTTTCTTTAAGGAGATATCCCAAAGTGTGGTTATCTCTAGACCCTGCTTTCACTGGGCTAATTTAAAGGACTCTGTGTTGAAAGAGCTCCAAATTAAACCCTCTCTGCTGATGTCTCAATTTCATGTGGATTTAATAAAGAGTACTATAAAAATGAGAAAAAAAGGTCTAAGCTTGCCTATTAAAAACCCAGACTATTATTAGGTGAAGCTACAGGAAAAAACATAGTGTCAAAGATTCCCTTGAATCCTCTAAATTACATAGAGTCCACTAACGCCTCATAGGTTGGGAACATTCTTTCTGTGTGTTCATGTCTTCAGCATTCTTCATATTCTGCAACTCTCTCTTAACCAAGAAAAGCAGCTGCTGAAGGGGCTTTGGGAATTATTTTCCCTCCACCCTGTATTTTCTTCTCCCTCCTTCACAATACCTAAGAACTACTGCCTAGGAAGATGCTTTGAATAGAGATAGAGAAGGTTATGAGCTAGGTATCAAATTAACCTTAGATATCTTTATCACATTGAAATCCACAGGAGGAAGATATTTCTGGCTACTGCTTGTGTGGAGCTTGTCATTTTAATTTCTCAGCATGAAGAACCAAGTGATCATATTGCTCAGCAGCAGCCTCCCATCCAAACTTTCTGCATGACCACTGCTGAGGTTCAGCTCTACTGGCAAAGACACCCTGCTCTCTGTTTCATTGTGATTTTTGTGTAGCACAGCCATGCTCTGATAAAACACATCCATATTAACCTGCACGGAGGGCAAGTGCTCCTTTGTGCACCGTGTCATGGTGCTTCAGCAGCAGCAAGGAAAAAAACAAACACTCCTTCTATGCCCCAGGACACAGCGAGTTTTCAGTGCTGCTCTCTTTTAATTCTGGTCTATTCCATGCTCCCTAAATCTCAAACTGAAGTTTGCCCAGTAGAAATGTTCAGAACATATTTATCATGATCTCAGCTTGATGTATCCCTGATTTATGTGTTTGTATTCAGGCTTCTCTCAAATCTGTCTCTGTGAGGTTCCATCTATCATAGCATAGCTCTGCTCTGGGTTCCCCAGTAGCTTAACACTGTTTTCATCTGAGTCTAAAATGAGTCCTTGTCTCTCTTTTTTTTTTTTTTTTTTT
>VXBN01011738.1:158748-184967 GCA_013397395.1 Sinosuthora webbiana | reverse complement strand
AGAAAGGGCACATGAAGAAGACAGAAAGTCAAAAACAAACCTAGTAGGAAAAAATACTGTGTATTTAAAATGTTTATGAATACAGGTACAAAGGCTTGCACTGATGTCTCCCCGGATCATATTCTGGTTGCATACAAACCATTCATTTGAGCAACAAACTGCCTTTTACTGCCTTTAACACTGAGGAAGGAAAAAAAAAAAGGCTTCCAAGTTTGATTTACTCTGTTTTTACTACACATTTCTGTCAGCATTGAACCCAGTCCTGGATCACTCCCCTAAATAAACAGTCCATGTCTCTTTGAAGAAAAGGCCACTACCTTTTGAAGAAAATGCCACTTCCTTTTCAGGCACCATTTTTAGAGAGCTCTGCCCAGTCTCCAGCTGCTTCTTCAAACGCCAGAAGACCAGCAGGTGCTGTGTCACATCTGTTGGCCTCATGAGGGCACCTTGGATGGTCTTGTGTGTCTGGAATACATCAGACACTTGAAAGTCCTGAGATTTCTCCCACTGAGTTTAATAAAAGAAAAAAACTTTTTCCTTGCCCCCTCCCCCCCCAAAAAAAAAGTAGTGTGCTATAGCTGTGTTTCAGTTTTAAAAGTGATTCTCCCTTTGACCTTTACAGCAGCCTTTTGTGGCCATTTGTGCTGCTTCTTTTAGTTCACTTCCCCGCAATGGACTAGAAGATATCCTGTTGTCCAGTTCCTGTGCATTATAAGCTAATTTTTTTTTTAACCTTTTTTTTAACCTTTGCTTTCCTGAAGTTTGCTAAAGGAGAACATTGAGCTTGGAGTTTGATTTTATGAGAAACCTTGGTTTTTAATGCAAAGGCTAAATATCATCTACCAGCTTCTGTCTGATTGCAGAGTTCTGATGGCATGCAATGTAAATAGTGGTTTCTTATCATTTCTGACTCTGTCATGCGGCAGAAAAATTGCAGGGTTTTAGTTATTTGCTAATGCATTGCCTGTTTCCATAATTCCAGCTCAATGGCTAACTAAAACAAGTGCATCAAAACTGTCATAAAGCTGTTTTGGATAACAAAGCAAAGCAGTGACATTTTTGTGCGAAAACGAGACAGCTGTACTGGTGAATAGGAGCAAAATAGGTAAAACGGAGCCCAGTCTCAGCCTTAATCACTCGCTAGAATTACCAAAGTGACAATTATTTGCAATGGGAAGCAGAACTGCATAGAAAACAAAGTTTGTCACATTTCAGTGAAAATCAAAGCAAAAGCCCAATCTCTCACACATTGTGGAAGTGCATGAAGCTTTATTGAAGTACTTTAGGAAAATACGTGCATGCCTGGATGTGTCATGGGTTTATAATAAAGCACAGCCATTGAATTTTTGTATTTTGTGAGTAATGGTTTTATCTTTCTATTAAGAGATATTGCTATTTTATTGTATCCTAGTCCTAGCTCATTTTGTGTACAGAAACCCTTGGAACATTGTGCCATGCCATGCTCTGCCACGCCATGCTGACCAACCTTTGCTCTCTGAGCAGACCACAGCCATAGGTCTCTCACCATTTTTAGGGGCTTGTGATCTACAGAAGTCCTTGCTGGATAAAACTGCTGTCGATCCTAGTCTATGCAACACTTCGGGTTTTTTTAAATCTCAGAGTAAAACCTGTCTGTTAGGTTTTATGAATCACAAGGGCAACATTTAAAAAGCTTTATCAGTAAGCCTTGAATAAAAGACTAATTTCCTTGATCCTAAGATGAATTTTTAAATTTTTTTTTCTTTTTTGGTTAAGAATGATGTTCTTGTCTGATGAATAATTTCAAGAATAATGCATAGGGTTTATTCAGCCACTGTTTAGCATTATTGACTGTGTCATCACATAAGGCATTGCTGGTTGACCATTATGTCTTGTTTGCAGTTTATAAATATGCTGAACAGGATGGGAAACTCAATAATGCACCAGCAGCAAATGCAAATTTTCTGTATTTGCTGGAGAGGGGGGAGGGAACCCACTACAAACAAACAAATAAACAAACAAGAAAGGAAAATATTAAGCCAGGCTTAATGGGTTAATGGGTTTTGTCAGCAGCCTCCGTCATTTTGCTTTTCCAAATCGGCCAAGCTGACAGAAACCTCCACAGTTACATGGGCCTTTTCCAGGTCCCTGATGCCCCAACATTACCAGCTGCTGCTGTTGAGTCAGTGACAGGCTCTGACTCCTCTGTGAAAGCCAAAGGGACAACTTATGGCTCCAAACCTCCCTTTTCCAGGTCACAGCTCCTTTCAGGAATGTAAATCCTCAGTTGGGATGTGGTAGTTGATATTCCTGACAAGATCACTGCTGATGGGAATAAAGCCCACTTTTTTTTTTTTTTAAATGACATTTTTCAAGAACAGACTTCAAAGCGGTCCAGTCTTCTTGTTAACTTTGCAGATAGCAGAAGTTCTCATCTGTTTCATGTCCTTTTCCTAGAAGTTTCAGTCCCTACAATCATGAAATGGCTATGCTTGTTCACATCACAGTATTGTCTCTTTCTAAGAGAAACTAACGGCATTGCTTTTTAGCTCTAAATCCCTGTAATTCATTACATTATTTTCTTCCATAATTATGAGAATTTAAATAGATTATCAATCCCTATGAAGTAAGTTTTCAGACCCTAGCACTGTGGAATATTTTGAATTCCTGAATGAGCAGCAGGATGTGCATTAGTATCCATAAGGAAGAAATTCAAATCAAAGTTTCAATAAGGTGCTTATAAATTGAGAAAATTCATGGACCATTCTCATAGAATTATACCATTCTGTCCATATTGGATCATTTATATCATTATAAATTTATATCATTTGCATCATTTTTATCAGAATCAGGTTGGAAAACACCTCTGAGATCAAGTCTACCACGTTAACTAGATCATGGCACCACATGCCACATTGAGTCTTTTCTTAAAAACCTCCAGAGAAAGTGGCTCTACCACCCTGAGCAGCCCATTCCAAAGCCCAATCACCCATTCTGTGAAGAAATTCTTCCTAATTCTACCTCAACCTTCTCTGGCACAGCTTAAGACTATGTCGTCTTGTCCTCCCCTTGTTCCCTGGCAGCAGGGCCCAACCCCCACCCGGCTGCACCCTCCTGTCAGGGAGTTGTGGAGAACGGGAAGGTTCCCCCTGAGCTTCCATTTCTCCAGGCCGAGACCACCCCAGCTCCCTCAGCTTTTCCTTGTAGGACTTGTGCTTCAGACACTTCCCCAGCACTGTTCCCGTTCTCTGGATATGCTCCAGCCCCTCAGTGTCCTTCCTGAATTGAGATTCCCAAAACTGGACACAGCACTCACCAGTGCTGAGTACATGGGAAAAATCACGGCTGTGGGGCTGTGTTACACCATGGCTGGGCCATCAGCCAGTTCCTAACCCAAAGAGGACTGAACCTGTCCAGGCCCTGGACTGCAGCTTTTCCAGGAGATGCCGTGGGAGATGGTGTCAAAGGCTTTGCTGGACTCCAGGCAGACACATCCACAGCCTGTCCCTCATCCACCAGGCAGGTCACCTGCTCATCAGAGACCAGGCTAGTCAGGTCTCGACCTGCCAGAGGCCTCCCTGTCTGAAATCCATTTATAGAATGATGCTTGACATTTCTGGCTAGTGTTCTTCCAGGGAAGCTCTGACTGATCCCAGACTTTGGAAGCATTTATCATCAAGCACAAAAGGACCATAGCTTCCAGATGTGCATTTGCTTTCCTGATGCCATTCACACACAAAATAAGCTCTCTGCTCATATACAGGCATACTAATATACCATCATTTATTTTCCTGTTTCAGCTCTTAATTTTCCCACTTTCCCTACAGATTTCTATCAGTACCCAATGTTACAATTATGTTACTGCTGTTAGCTGTATATGGAAAAAGAGAATTTGTATTTAGACTGGTTTTCTATCACACAGTCATATACTACTGTTAAAAAAAGTCTTTGACTGAAGATCCTGAATCAAATAAATTTCTGTAGAATCTCAGTCTTGCACTATTTATTATTAGCTTAAGGGAATCAGCTCATAAACTGGAAAACAAAGTTTAAAAATTTCAGCTGGGTAAGTCATATGGAAGTTGGAATAGTTAGGTTGAAACAAGTAGATGAAGATCTCTTTGTGAGATAATTACATTGATTAGGTCTGTCCTCTGCAAATACTTTTGGGCTAACATCAGATATGAAAACACAGCCATCAGGAGTGACATAATCACATAAGTAAACTACAGTTTCATGCATTCACACAGCTTTTCAGATTAATAAATTTTGAGTTTTCTTATTCTCAAGTAGTTATAGGTGACAGAACACTTACAGAAAGCTCATTACAGTTTACACATTGCACTACTGCAGCCAAGGTTCAGGAAACCATTTGACATGACATTAAAATTCCATCTCAGTTATTCAAAGATTCATTTCCTGGGGAGTTTTCTGTATTTCTCATCTTGTGACAGAAACAGCTAAGACTGTAACTTAATAACTGGTTGCCCAGATATTATTGAAAAGTAAGGATGAGCAGGGAAAAGTATTATTTTTAATAACTTTTTGAAATAAATATATTTTTCTTAAATTTTTCAAGGTATAGGTTTAAATTTCCGTTGATGCTGGATGCATTTGAGTATAACATGGTTTCTTTGTGAGTCGCATCATACAAATGGGCAATTTGCCAGATGGCAAAAGAGAGGGGATGAAGTTCATCTGACATCACTGGTCACCAAATGATCCATTCGAAGCAGCACTGGAAGGAAAACAGCTGAATTAAGAAGTTAGGGTGAAGGGTGCAGGTGGAGGGAGAAGCACTCAGATGTAATGGGTCAAATCAGACAAGGTCTTTTACCAGTTTCATAAGGCAGGAAATGTATTAGGATATTGATCATGTCAAAGTGTTTTCTTCCCAGAGCTAAAGTTTTACCAAGTACTGAGGGGAAGAAAAAAGGCAGCACAGCAATTACTATACTGCCTTTTATAAGTTTTTAGACTTCATCAATAGTTTTGATTCCACTCTAAGTTTTAGAAGAAAAAAGGAACCTCTCTTGAGTAATGTTTCACAGAAGCTCTTATGCCTAAGGGAAGAAAGGTGCTTCAAATTATGACACTGGAACACGTTATTAAATAACACTAAAAAAATCCCTCTTTTATACTGTCAACCTTTCCTTCCTACAGAAATTCTCGAACTCTAAGCTAAAACTAGCCTTGGGAGAAATAGTGTGAAGGTTTTTTCAGTTTATACTTTTTTAGGGTAGATATCTACCTAGATTTCTTTACACATAGCTACAAGGTTTGCATGGAGGAAGATAAAAGAATTATTTTATTTTAGTTACATTGTGGTAAGCAATTTAAAAGAGAAAATAACATTGTTAAACATAGGTGAATAAAGCAAGAAAATATGAACTATCTGCAGCCCTTCTTTCCTTCCCATTCTCCTGCTGAAATGAAAAGCAGGAGAATATGACAAACAGCAAGGTTTTTGGTTTTATTATTTTTGTTTCCCAAGGGCAAAAACCTGCAAGTAGAAAATCTGTTTGTGAGGAAAAGAAATAAAAAAATTAGGTCGGTAATACTCATTATGAAAGTAGTGAAATTGTAGCATCAGCTTTTTCAAACCTTAAGTATCTATAATGAGGCAATTAAGCTAGCAGGTAAATCTATCAGTAGGACAAAAAAGGCATTAACAAGTGCATACCTTGGGTACATCCTTAACCCTGTGCAAGGAAAATTTGGGCATGCAAGCTGAAAGGAAACAGAACCAGGTTGCCAGAAGTCCTTCCAGCAGCACTGATGGGTGCCAGGGCTTTGGGGAATGCCATGGCACACTGCTCATGGGAACAGCAAACATCATTTGGGATTTACAAGGGATAAGATGATGAACAAAAATGATGCTCTAGGTACGTCTCACATTAGCACATTCTGTATGTTTTTATGCAGCACAAACCATCACCCTGGGTTCTGTTTCTGCAGTAGAAATGGTGAATTTGATTCAGGAGCCACTTCATAAAATTCTTCAGCCACTTTTATGCCTCAGGTCAAACCATAACAGTTATGGTCTCAAAATTATGAGTTGATAACCTCAATTATGGTATTACGGCCTCATGATGTTCTCAAAACTATCCAAGCTTCTTAGAGCCAGCACAAAGGTTAGCAAGGTTTGGAAATAAATGGTAGTTGCAAGGGCAGAAACTATTCTGTTAAGACAGGTGTTTTCCCGTTTGGGTGGGAGGGAAACTGGACACTCAAAAGTACTCTTGGAAAAGTCCACCAAGTATTCTTATTCATTGAATTGAGCCCTTTTGGACTGAGAAATCTTTCACTGATGGAAAGGGGTGAAAAACTGGCCTGTGGAAGACTTGTAAGAGTCACTATTTAAATGGAGTGAAGCTTTGCTAGGAAAATAGCAAGTATTATTGAAAATATTTCCTTGTGTGTATATATATATATATATATATATGAATATGAATATATAGAATGTAATTTTGCTTTATTTAATTTCCCTGAGCTCCTTCACTTCTTATCTGTGTGGGTCAAAAAATTGATCTCAGTTCCCTCTTTCTTCCCATGCCAGCTTGCAAGAAAATAAATGTCATAGATATACTATGGAGAAAATGGTGGTAGTAGAGTAGTTTTTTCTGCTTTACAGACAAACTATTACGATGATGGCACACAAACCACCCTTGATAAAACAAAAAATGTCCATGATACTTTCTCTGTTACACAAAGCTCCCTTTCTTCCAAAAAAGATCCATTGCTCAAAACCTCTCAAAGTATGAACAAGGAGAAAAAAAATCATGAGAAGAAACAGACACTGATCTTCTTCTCATTGCCACAGTGTTAGAGCTATTAAAAACCACAGTCTATAGTTGTAAATAATACATTAATATGTTTAGCTATTTTCAAAAATTGGAAGTGGTTTCAAGCATCAGAGCTCAGTTGTAGAAGGGGGATCTGACTTTCAAAAGGTGAGTGTTCGGTAATATTGAAGCAAATGCCATTGAAGGTGTTGCTAAGCTAGAAGAACTGAATTAGGAGGGTTTTTCCAAAATCACTAGTGTTTTGATAAACATCATCCTTGACCCAGTCCCAGAGCCTCTTGAAGCATGCCAGCCTTTCACACCTTGAGTAAGATGCTGCTGTGTGGAGCAAGGATCCTTAGTGACCCCGTTACTGTCTGCAAGGATCCCATCAAAAGATCAATGCCATACAAACAAATAAGGAAATAAACACACACACCTCCACCCCTCCTATTATCTCTCTATCAAGAAGAGATTGAATCTCAAGATAGCTTAGTAAGTGTTACACTAAGTTTTAGATTGCTTCCCTGACAGTCAATAAAATATCGAAAAATATTGTAGCTTCTGCAGTTCATCCGGCATTGCTTTTGGCCTGATAAACTTGAGGTGTTTTTATTCATTACCCTGTCAGTCAGTCCTTGAAAGCTGAGAGATTTCTAACTTCTCCCTTGAAATGTGTCATGATGGATAGAAGATGACTGTAGGCATTCAAATGGGAAACATGGAGGTGGAATCCTTCTCTTTGCCAGTGACCCTAACCAAAAAAAAAAACGTGCTGGTACAGAAACAGGACTTTTGGCACAAAGTCTGATAAGGCTGCTAGTCGTCTCCAAAGAACCATGGCATGGTTTGAGCTGAGAGGTCAAGGGTATTGCAAAGTTTGTTTAACCATTTAACAGAATCCTGGTTCTATCACATGAATATCCCCCAGAAAAATTACTTGCTGTAAGATAATTGATACAAATGAAGCAACTGGAAGGCACAGAGGACACATTTATATCTTTCTGTTTAAACACACCAGGAAATTCTGTTGCTCTGTAACTCCCACTTAGAATTGTTGGGACTGTCTGGGGTACCTTATTTGCCTGACACAACTGACATTTTCCCAAATTATTTCAGGGCACAGTGCAGGAGTTAGCATACACAAGGGACCACACATAATAGGGAATTTGAATGCAGTTACTCTCTTTCAGAGGGCAACAAAGTTTAATACTATGGGTATTCATATTTTAGAGTGGAATGGCCTGGGAATTGTGGTGGATATATCTAACCATTAATTAATATGCTTGTGGTCTTAGCTACTTATTGATCCAATTTTAGCTGGTAGTCTTAAAGGAGAAGTGCTGTAATTTTACTAAGGTTAGAAAGGTATAATTCCTATAACCAGGAAATAATACTAAGAGAAAAATCTGTGTTGTTCCATTACAGCTCGTTCCTGTATAGACATTTGGACACATCCTTTAGACTGATTGCCCAGGAGATCACCCCTCCAGGGTCACAGATAAGGACCGGTGCTCATTTAAAGTTTCTTTTCTAGTTGTGAAGAGGTGTATTTTCTTTAGGATTTTGCCCATATTATTTGGTATGACCCCAAAACAAACTATTTCCTTATCATCTTTATGTAGGTTCCAAAACTGTGATTATTATTTAAATAAAAATATCCCCAAAGCCTTCAGAAACTTGTCCAGAAGAGGACACTCTCTACATAAATGCACTATAGATATGAAAAATCAAAAGCAGTTGGCAAAAATTTCTCCCAATAATATCATTAGACCTTCTTAAAAAGTGAATAGATACCAGAAATATCCAATGATATATCAAATGTAGTATGACTTTTTTGACCCTAATGACCTCTCTTGATTCATATTCACTACAATCATATAGATTAGGGCCCTAATGAATCTTTTCTTTGAAAAATCCAAAAGATTTACTCATTTCATGCCACACACTCAGAATTTACTAGTTTTCATCATCTAAGTAGACTTTCCTTTGTCTTATTGGATTTTTTAGGATGAACAGACCTTCTTTGTTTTAGATATTTATCAAGACCAATCTCTCAAAATGCTGGATACTTGTCTTAACTTATACATATACCTAAACATTATTTTAATCATTACACACAGCTTATTACCTGTTTTCTTTTCTTTACCACCTGATGACCTCATATGATTTCTAGGACAAAGCCACATTTGACATCTCTTACATGCATTTTTAAGAAGCTGAAATTTTAATTCAGCTATCTGTGTTATAAGGGCTTGTATGGCACAGTTTCCACGGCAGGACTAATACAGCAGCAGTACCTGATAAATATAGTTTAGCACATTGCTTCAACATTTATTTGTTGATGTTGCTGAATATATATGTAATATATACAGAGGTGCAAAGATATATGCCACACTGCCATGAAATGGATCACAGCATTTAATGACACAGAAAATATAGAAAGTCATATTGTAGCTCATGGTTCATGTAATCAGGGTCATCTGGGCTCTCAAAATTGAAGATTAAGCATTTAAAACTGCCATAAATGAGTCAGAAACCTTCAATTAGACGCACTAACTTCTTCAATAACATTCAAATGAAAAGTAAGTCACATTTAATAGTGAAATAGGGGGAGGACTGTGACTGGTGTAATATAGTATAATTGTGAAATATAGGAAAGATAATGACTAGTGCAGCCATTAGCTGAGCACATTGAATAGCTGAGAGAGAAGGCAGTGGCAATAAGGAACAGCATCTCACCTTCCTGCAGGGCTTTCCATCATATGATTTCAAAGAATCTCACTCAATAATAGCAGTTATTCGCATCAGTTCTGGGAGGGAGGCTGCCATCACAGCAGCATCTGATTATTCTGCTAGGCATTTAGAGCTCTCAAAGCCTGGGACACTGAACTACCCACTCCCTGAATATGCTTCCTCTGGCCGCCATCCCTTTTTTTCCTCTCAGGATGTATTTTGCTGCTTTTCTCCAAGTTTGTTTGTTTGTTTGTTTGTTTGTTTTTGTGGTGTTGTGTGTTTTTTTTTTTTTTTTAAAGGAAGAGAACTGAAACTCTCCCTTCACTCTGCACCCTTCAGAGCATGAGCTGAAACAACAAAATTCAGCTATCATAAAATTGAAGTGGAATAAGAATGAGAATCACTGAAGAAAAATGAAGTGGCTTTGACTTGACCATGCAACTCTGAGCACTCAAACAAGGGACTGTGCTACTGTAGTAGAGTTTTTTTCAAATCTCTATTGTAAAATTCTGATTTATGAGTCAAATTTTAAGACTATACAGGAAATTATATCGAGTATTAAAAATTGTAATTCACAACTCTAAAGTAACCCCAAACTCAAGATCTTGTGTGAAAATATAACCTCAGAGTAAGCTGCTCAATGAAAGATTGCATTAAAATTGTATACTGCAATATTTCATCTTCCTAATTGGTATAGATATCATCTGGCTCCGAAAGAGTAATTTAAATGATATCACATCCTGAAGGAACCTGGAACTGGCCAACATCCCCTCGATGGACTGCACATTTTCTCCAGCACAAAAATGCATACTGACATGTACTTTCAGAAGCAAATTACCTGAGCTGGGAGCTACTCAAACTCAGTGATCATTCATATGCATATTCCTTTAATTTAGACATGTTCAAAGTGATAAAATACAGGCACTATGAAGCAAAGTTACAGCCACCAAGTGTCAAGATATACCGTCTGGACACTAATCTAGTTTTTGCCCTGGAGTGTCAGATGCTATCATGATTGAAAGGAAAAAAAAATCCTAAATGCTTACAGTAGATATTTGCACTATCTAACTAACTATCTTATTCCAAAGAGAAAATATATTGGTGCATATATAGAATCTTAATACATTTTTCTACTTGGGACTGTGCAGCTGGATTTCACATAGGCTGATTACAGGAAAAAAGATTTCCCCTAAACAAGATTAGGTTAATATTTTTATTTTTATGGTGTTTCTGCATCCATATGTATACTCTGCAGCCACGTAGACACTTACACATGCTAGCACATCTCTGAAGATATAAATATAGCAGAGAGTGTTAACTGTTTGCTGGCAATGCATACTGCTTGACAATACCAAATCAATTCATGCTCGATGTCCTTTGGCAATTTTTATCCTAAATCAATGATGAATTAATTGACAAGATGGTACACAAAGGTTGCATCTAATACATCACTGGACCTCTGTGTGTAGGGGGCCTGCAGCTTTGACAAAGTTGTTAGTGCTGCAGTTCCCCAGAACCAAATTCTGACCAGGGTGTGGGCAAATCTGTCTTGAGGTCCAGCTTATGGTGTGATTTAAGTGGGAAAGGGTAATGAGGGCCAGGAGGAGGCTATATGGATTTTAAGTGAAAAAAAGTTGGAATCTAGTCTGAATGCCTTGATATGTGCTTATGTTTTAAACACATACATAAATTTATCAGAATCCATTAATATTGTATTATGTTTCTGCATCAGGGAGATGAAATTATTGTGAATCTTACTTTTTTTTCCATCTGCTTCCAAAAGAAAAGTCTTTCACATGTTTCACCAAATTCCCAATCAATAAGTAAGCTTTCCATGAAGAATTTTTTTGGTTGGTTGGTTGGTTTTTTTTGGGTTTGTTATTGTTGTTGTTGTTTTTTGTTTTGTTTTGTTTGTTACATCCCAAGGTAGCTGAGAGTCATTACCACAAGTTCTTCTGATAGGGAAGAACTGTTTGGTACAAATGTTCTGATATCCAAAACGGAAATAAGGTGCTGAAGAAATCCATGCCTAGAATTTAATGCAAACCCTTTAAATTAGCCACCAAAAAATCAATTGAGTTAGGATGGGAGGGGAAGGGTTTTTCCTGTTATGGAAACCATACAGACATCATAATACATCCCCCCTGCCTTTCCTATACTGCCTAACATTATTTTTTAAAAAAATTTTTCGTTTTTTCTTTTGGTGGAGAATTGCTTGGAGTTGTTTTGTTTTGTTTTGTTTTGTTTTGTTTTGTTTTGTTTTGTTTTGTTTTGTTTTAAACCAAGCATCCTTGGGCAATTAAACTAACCTACACACCAGTTTTCTCTTTTTGTCTGTGATGAAGAAAAGATACTTCACTTCCTCTTTTCCCAGAACTAAGATTTTGGTCCTTGTCAATTCATCCTCTCTCCTAGGCAAAAACTGTGAGAAGAATCTATGTAATATTGACATAAACTGTAAGGCTATATAAATTCAAATTGACACCTAGAACGTATTTTAGGATCCTTAAAAAGCCAAGCCTTTTTAAAGTCAGAAATACTTAGTTGCACTTGAATAATGACAAGGAGAGTCTGACAGGAGCAGCAACTTACTGAGTAAATAGAGGGGCCAAATTCCCTGTCAGCACTTGAAACAACTTGAAGAACTGGTTGAAACTAAGGAAAATTCTTCAAATCATTTTGCCTACTTCTTCACTCTTGTTACCTCCTACTTCTAGAACAAAAGAGCTTTTCTTTTTTTCCCGTGCTGAATTAGTGTGCTGTACAGATGATCAATATACAGACTTTTTAAAAAATATCCATTTACTGAAGACCTTTAAAATTGTGAAATGAAGGAAATTCAATGGATGATTTAATCTCTTCTGAGAAGATTTTCCTCAATTTTAGACCAAGGCTGGAATGTAGGTTTTCCTTCTGTTTTCAAAACTGCCTTATTAAGTGACTTTTGTCTGTGACTTTCTACTGTGTTTTCTCAATTTTCCTAATTACAACTCAGAAAAAAATTGGAATGAGGCAGGAGCTCTATAGAGACTTTGTAGTGTTTCTGTTGATCTAGGTTTGGAAGTGACATCTGCCACCCTTCATTTACTGCTCTGCTCCCTCTCCTGAGCTCCTACAAAGGTTTGCCATGCCCTGAAAAACAGAATATTCATTTCAGTGGAAAGTAAACCACAAAACCATACCTTTGAGAGGTGATTCCTTCTCTCAGGATGAGAGAAAATTTCCAGACCTGTGTGCAATGATGAAGAAGAAATAGACACACAAAGACCTACACCTCCTTCTTATCAGGGCTTAGAGAAGGATCTCCATGCTGTTTGCTCTCTCCTCTTTCACACGCACTCAGAAAGCACTGGTTATTCCCAGTGCATTCTCAAAGCCCTCAGCAGCCCAACAAAAGCATTTTGCCAAAGGCAGCTGAAAATGACTCACCACTCCTAATTCTTTTAAGTTTAGCAGATTCCATTCCCCCATTCCCAGCTCAACTGTCTGCTTCTGTGACATCTATTCAATGCCATGTCCTCCAAGGCACTTCATGAGAAGCAGTCCTGAGGCTGAGGTAGTAACTGAGGTTTCTTAAGCTTCATATTCCATTATCCTCTCTTGACTACTGAACACTCTCCAGGATATATATATAAATAATTAATCTTCCACTGACAGTGCCAATCTTCCAGTGACAGTGGTTTGGGAATCACAATCTGGTCAACAAACTCGTGGGACAAGTATATTAGCTCTCAGAGTAGAGTAGTTTTACACAAGTCTGACCAGGAGCAGCTGAAGGAGCTGAGGGGGTCTCAGCCTGGAGAAAAGGAGGCTCAGGGGGGATTTCATGGCTCTACACAACTCCCTGACAGGAGGGGGCAGGCAGGAGGTCAGGCTCTGCTCCCAGGGAACAGGGACAGGAGGAGAGAAATGGCCTCAAGTTGCACCAAGGGAGGTTTAGATTGGACATTAAGGAAAACTCTTCCACTGAGAGGGTTGTCAACCATTTTGAAGAGACTACCCAGAGAAGCAGTGGAAACGTCATCCCTGGAAGTGTCCAAAAAACATGTGGATGTGGTGCTTGAGGACATGGTTTAGTGGTGGACATGGCTATGTCATGTTAATGGTTGGATTCAATTATCTTAGAGGTCTTTTCCAACCTAAATGGTTCTACAATTCTGTGAGTTGTTACAGAAAACGTAGCATCACCATGGAGGGGGAAAAAAAAAGTGTCAGGAGATGGGAACCTGGCAGCACTATGTGAACAAAGCTGCAAGTAAATGGGGTATGGTGTTACTAACATTTCTCTGGTAAAAATTAAAAAAGCAAAGTTCACAGCAATAAAATATTTTGACATTGTGATCATGCTAAAGCAATAGTGTGAAGAAACAGGTGGATTGGGAAAGTTTTATATAAAATGAAATGTCTTGAAAAGCTCAAAGCTCTGTGCAGCAACAACCTCACTTGAGAGAACTAAAGGACAGACATCTAAAGTTTAGCTGTTACCTTAAAATCCTGATATAGATGGTATGACTGTAATGCAGGTACGTCAGAGAGTGATTGTTCTCACCTATCCTAAGCTCCTGTTTAGAAAAAACATTATCTGAAGGTGCTTATAATTGTTAACTGAGCCTGGGTGACCAGAATAGAGTCTGGTTTCCAATATGAACTTTTAGTTAAGCTGTATAAAATAAATGTGACCATAAGAGTTCATTTAAGTTAGTTATATTAAAGCATCTTCTGAATTTTTCCCCCCATCACATGTGAATATCTGCTGCAGACAGCTATAAAACATGACACAGGATCTGCAGAAACCCTGCTCTCCCCTGAAGCATCAGCTGGAGGCCAGGCAGGATGACAGTCATCATCCCAAATGGTACCAGACATCCTTGTGGGGCAACTGAACTGAGCTTCAAGTGTCACTGTGCTTGACAGATTCTGCATTACAGTGATTGTGTTTTCCAACACCAAGCATTGTAGTTTGCTGCCAGACAAAATGGCAAGTTTTTGCAGATGTTTTTAAAACGTGAATTTCCAAACTTTCAAGATGGCAGGAAGTTAAGGTCAGACTTTGAAGCTTTACTTTTCTACTTAGATAAAGAGTCACTGCTCTGAGCAATTTGACAGAAAGAGGGATGCAGATAAGCTGGACAAGTCTTCAGGGGTTAATTCTGTGCTCTGTTAAATTCAGGTATGGAGCTTTGGTAGCTGTGTTAGTGGACTGGATAGCCCTCTTAAGCCCAGAAACTCGTAGAGCTGGTGATAGGGCACCTAAATAAAGCAGATAGAATTTCCTCTTTCTATTGTCAGGGGCGAAAGATACTCAGCTTAGTGTCAATTCCATATTAACCCCCCAAGAAGAATAGAGATGACTTCAGAGGTTATATTCCTGGATCAGCTACAGTTTTAGTTTCTGATTTAGCTTCTCTCTTCTTGCAATTTCCTGTGATAAAAATACTTCACTATTTCTCAGGTCTGTTTTGAAGCTAAATTACTAGATATTTGTTAAGAGCTTTGAGACATTTATGATCATAAACTGAAAATTACATTCTCCTACCTTGCTGCTATTAAGGCTTATTATTTTCTTATAGCTCTACAGCTTCTTTTCTTTTCAGAATATTGAACAGTCTCCTAATAAGAGCAATATAAATGAAAGACAGACTGGTGGTGTGCTTCTTCAGTAACATTTACAAAGAAACTGTAATTCATGCTGGTTGAGAAAAAAAATAATCTCATCATTCTTTGTCAAAGATAAAAGCTACATTTAAATCAAGGCCCTGTCTTTATATGATAGTCAGCTATTTCTGCAACAGGCTGCCTAGAAAAACTGGGCACAGGTCACTGTGGGGGACCCATCCTGGACATTTTAAGGCCTGGTTGGATGGAGCTATAATCTGGTCTAGTGGAAGGTCTCCCTGCCCATAGCAGGGGGTAGGAACTTCATGATCTTGAAAACCCCTTCCAACTTAAACCATTCTAAGATTATATGATCTTCTTCTGTCCCTCAAGAAGAGATTTGTTTTTACATATATTCTCCCTTTCACTCCCTCTCTTTCTTCTTGCCCCTCTCCACTTTTCCTTGCCCTCCTCCCCCTCTCCCATACAGCCACGCAAATTCACTGTCTTGGGAAACAAATCCACCTATCAACTTAAAAATAAACATTCAAGTCCACCACATGATCCTCCTATGCATCTCACCAAGGGACCTATAGGGTGGCAAGAAAATACGGAGTTCCCATTTTAGGACTTAGAAGGCTGGGTAAATGATGGGTTTGACACCCAGCTAACTGTAATTATGTTGGCGTGTTGTACAAAAAGCACTTTGTCTTTTGCTATCAGCAGGGATCTGGAACCAGAGAAACCAACATGTAGAAGACCAACCTACAAAATGGTTGGGTTTTACAGGGTACAAAAGCTCTTCTCTTTTGGCTACTCAATTTTCTACACAGCAAACATATTGAAAACTTCAGAACTTCCCCAAAAACACCAAATCTTGGTCTATTTCTATGATTATTTGAGTCTTCCTTATTTAATAATACTCTTGATTCAATTACAGAGCTGATTTCCCTTATCATAGTATGTAAGGAATCCTTCCGTGAACGTCAGGGAGAAGGAATTCTGCTGACCTGAGATATTCTAGAATACGTGGTTTTATTGCAAAGGTCGTGGGTAAAGAGGGTCTCGCCTTCAGCCACCAGCCTCGGCTGAAAGGAAGTCCCAGACAGAGTGAGAGGAAGAGCAAGGAGGTAATAGTTATGAGAGAAGGGAAGTGGGGGAGCAAGGCAGCAGGGGTCAGAGAGCAGAGAATAGAGAGAGCAGGTAGGAGCCAGTAAGAGAGTGGAGGATAGAGAGGAGGTAAGAGCAGGTAAGAGAGTGGAGAATAGAGAGAGAGATCCTTGTTACATTATACATTGCATTATATCTTCTTTTGTGATGAATATTCTAATTTACAGTGACCAACCAATACAAGACACAAAATCCTATAGAATCTACATATAGCCTATAAGAACTACTACATTACCATACTGTGTTATATTTTAAACTCTAAAAACTACTCTGTAGATTTTTCTGTTTTGCTACATCGACCTTTGGATCCCTTAGCCAGCAGAAAGGTATTGTTCAATCAAGAGGGATTCCTCTTCAGCTGGCTAGGTTATTGTTTTCAGGTTATATAGTAACTAAGACTCAGTATCCTACAGCTCAAAGTAAGCTTCCATTTCTATTTCGATTATAGGTTTCATATTTTCAGAATCTTTTGCTAAACAATCATATTTATAAGGTTTCCCTGATTCATCTTCCCCTACAATAGTACAAAGACATTTTTGAGCTGTGAGGTTGGAACATGTACAGAAGAGAGATTGTATCTCTTAAGAGTAATATTTAGAAGCATTATAAAAATGCAGTGACACAAACCAGGCTGTTGAACCAGCCTTCTTTCTGTGCAGCAGATGGCAAGTTCTTACCATATTGGAGGTATCAAGGAGATCTGCAGCTTCATGAAGGTGAGTGCAGCTTTGTTGTGTGAGGGCGTGTGCCTTGATATGCCCTGCACTTCTGCTTCTGAGACTGTTGTCTAGAGTAATAAATTGACTATGTCAAAGAATGTTTCCAGGCAATTCATTTGCCTCTAAACTAAATTTTTAGGACAGTCTCTAATACATTTTTAATCTGTGCGCCAACAGGCACTTTCCCAAACTATTTCTAGGCACAGAAGAGCACCTGCAGAAGACCGGAGCCACATGCAACTGCCACCACCTGGTTGACCCTGGGAGAAATCACTGATGTAGGTGCAGGTCCTCCCACATTAATGGGAATCATAACCAGAGACTGATCTGGGATCCATGCAATGATTTTTACAGATGCAGTTTCATTGTCCAATTTGGAAATGGCTTTTTTGCCTAATCCATACTCCTGAGAGTAATTTTTTCTTCAGGTGAAGAAATCTGAGCCAGAAGGGGACTACTGAGTATGTATCTCCGCCTTTCATTTGTAAAGAATTGGTATGCTGGTCCTTGACCAGTGTAGATTAATGTGACATTGTGGTTAGGGGATGTTGCATCAGATGAAACACCAGTATTTCAAGAGCTTCTAAATATTAAGGGTGGCACATGGGTCAGACTCCAAAAGAAAGAGAAGGCTCATCCAAAGCATTCCTTCTGAATGCTTGCTAACAACTCCTGGAGTGTTGGTGGCTAGCAGCAAGAAGTGGCCAGTTCCTTTTGACCAGCTGTAAGAGACACTGGATTTGAGAGAGATGGTGACATTTCTGAAGAGACACTGTCAAAATATTGCCACTTCAACCTAAGCAAGGCTCCTGTGTTGTGTATGGCCTGAACCTGAACATGCCTGTTGTGTGTGGCCTGAACCTGCTGTTCATGCCAAACTGCCCCATCCTCTTTCCTTTTTTAACAAAAGTCAGTAGCTTATTTCACTCCAGTTTCTGCAGTCCAGTGATCATCGATTCTTCAGACTGGTTGTCTGCATTTACCACACTGCTTCTGCCTAAAGCAAGGGATTGACATAGAATAGCTTCATTTCTAAATTCTAAAAAACTCAAGCACTTTGTGAAACCAGGATTCCTCCTACATCACACAGCAGTTATACAACATAACTGCATTCTTTTACTGTCTCTCCCAAGAGGTTGCTGTAAGTAACAGTTGTGATCGCCCATAAGTAGGTCTAGATATAAAAAAAAGCAAAAAGCAAAAAAAACAAAACAAAACAAAAAACAAACAAAAAAAAACCACAAAAAAACCCCAAAAACAAAAACACCAAAAACAAAACAAAAAACAACAAAAAAACAAAAACAAAAACAAAAACAAAAACAAAAAACAAAACAAAACAAACAAACAAACAAGAAAAAAACTAATGAAAATCAACAGAGTAATTCCCTTTCTTCAAGGGCAGGAAGGAGACAAACTGATATACACTCAACCCCTCACTTTTGGAGAGCAATAAACTCAAAGTTGGCAGCTACAAAAAACAAGCTTTCTATATTTTCCAATTTTAAGGTTCTTAGGCCACAATAAACTGGCAGTTTCAAGTCTTCTATATGTTCTTTAGTAACAATAAAACATACCTTTAGCCTCCCATAAGGATAACACTGGGAATTCCTAAAATCTGTAGACAAGCCAGCATAAAAGACTGTTCTTACTGTAATAATTTTGAAGTAATAAAACCTACCTTTATCAATACTGTCTGTGACAATAGAGGACATATATCTCAGGCTGCCTTTTATGCAAATGAATGTTCACTGTTCTGCTGAACAGACTCCATCTGACCTGGGGGCTGGAACCAGCACAGATGGACAGTAGTTGTGGAAACTGGCCAGACCTCTGGGTTTCCTGACATTGTTCTTATGATGTCATGTAGTGGCATGTTCTAGTCAGTAATCAAACATTCTTTGAATACTATAGATCATGAATACTTTCAATAATTAAAATGTATCAGACATAGAGTATTTTTTGATTTTTATTTCTATGAAATACATTTTATTTTGCTTTGTGATCAGTTTGTCTCGGCCTGTCAGCAGTCCCACTTAGTGCTTAATGTTCACATTTCATGAAGCAAAGAACATCTTGAAAATCCAATTTTCAAGACTGAGGTAAATAAACAAAAAGAAGATCAAAGAAAGCATATTACTTGGAATCATTTGTTCACAGAGCTGAACAAAGAGGGCACTGGCATAGTTTAAATTGTGGTGCTTGGAGAAATCAAAGACTTCCACCCAGAAAAAAAGTGTGCTTCATTGCAGCAGTTTAGGCTTGCATATAGGACACTAGAAACCCTGTTGCAGGATGGCACATATTGGTAGTTAAAGTCATGATACCTTCACCTATGAATTATTGTTAACAACAGCAGCAAGAAAACCGTATAATGCCACACCCAAAATGGGAGGCTTCTAATATTATGACCTGAACATTTGCATTTTAATTGCACAGACAAGTGAATCAGATTTCATATGTAATTGAATATATTGTCTATTAGTAACAGCACAGGTAAAACTTGGTCTTAATTTCATGCTATTATACCAGAGTAAATCTCAGAGTCTTTACCTAATTCTAATTCATTCAATAATTTCCTAAAATAAATGACCCATGAAAGCTTTTTCTATTTTTTCTGTTCATTTTATTTATGGAGCTGTTTTTTAAAAAATCCTGAAATTAATAATCTGAAACTTTACCTACTTTAGTAATATAACTACATTTTGCATGCCTTCCAGCTATGGTAAATCAGAAAATTAGTGTTGAACCACAGAGGCTGAAGAACAAACCATGGATAAACAATATAAAATATCCACAGGAGTGCTATGTAAAATATCTTTCTACTGAGCCTCTTCCCAGAGAACTGGAGAGTCTTCTTAGCAATTTCCCTGTTTTCACTCCCATATCAATATTTACTGTTAGTAGAAAGATGCACTTTCCCTGTTTGAAATAATATTTTTATGGTTTGTCGTTAATCTTATAGGGAAAACACTCTTATGAAGCAGTTTCTGACATGGCAACATCCCAGGCTTTCAGAAGTAGGACACAACACCTTTTCTGCCTTCAAAGGATCAGATTTTTTTGTAGAGCCAAGGACAATTGATTTTTGGTTGAGGAAAAAAAATAATTCAGCAGAGAGTAGCTGTGATGGTACCGGTAATGTGTGATGCCATATCCATTCAAACTTAGAACCGAAAAAAATATTAAATTTGCATAGGATCAACCAATGCATATGAAATAGTTGTTTTCTCCTGCTTCTGGCAACATAATTTGGAAATAAAAAGCTGTACATCTATAGAAAATTAATTTAGATTTTTTTTTCAAAAAGATCAATATTACCCACAAGATAAAAAAAAAAAATTAAAGAATCCACTCCTCTTTCTATGATTCTTTGTCTAAATGAACTGCCAACATCATGCCCTAACAATAGGCAGTAAATCTCAATCACATTTTTATACTGTGACTTCCAAAGGAGCATCAAAAATGGTTAGATGTGACTGTTGTCAACAAGGCTTTGAGAAAATGAGACAATATGCATTGCAGAACTTTGTTCAGTTTTGCTTTTCACTGTCTTCCTGTGTTGAATGACGTGCAGCTAACAAAATAGAAGGATGGGATGCCATCCAGATGGACTAGGGCAACCTTGAAATATGAGTTCACAAGAACTTCATGAAACTCAGCAAGAACTTCATGAAGCTCAACAAGTCCAGGCAAGGTGCTTGCAACTGGGTTGAGACAATCCCGGATATCAAGACTGGGAGAACTCATGGAGAGCAGCCCTGCCAAGAGGGACTTGGGGCTGTGAGTGGGGAGAGCTGGATGTGTCCTGGCCCTGAAATCCCCTGTGTGCTGGGCTGAACCCCCAGCATAGAGGAGGGGGTAGTCTGCCCTGCTCAGGTGAAACCTTACCTGAGGTGAAGTGTCCAGCTCCGTGGTTCTCAACACAAGAAATAGATGGACCTCTTAGGGCAGGTCCAGAAGAGGCCATGAAGATGCTCCAAGGGCTGGAGCACCTCTCCTATGAAGACAGGCTCAGAGAGCTGGGTGTGTTCAGCCTGGAGAATAGGGCTTGCGGTAGAATTTAGAGCCCCTTTCAGTGGCTGAAGAGGGCTTATAAAAACGATGGTCAGGAGCATTTTATACAGGAAGATGGTGATAGGACAAGGGGTAGTGGTTTTAAACTGGAAAGGACAGGTTGAGACTGGCTCTAAGATGAGATCCTTTATTCAGAAGGTGATGAAACGATGGACCAGGTTTCCCAAAAAGGTTGAGGATTCCTCAGTCCTGAAAGTGTTCAAGGCCAGGCTGGATGGTGCTTGGAGCAATGTGATCCTGTGAATGACATATCTGTCCATGGCAGGGGAGTTGGAACTACAAGATCTTTAAGGTCCCTTCCAACCCCAAACAGTCTAGCATTCTCTGATTCTATGATCTATAGATGTAGGAATGGCTGAAAGGAAGGAATACTGAAATACCTGATAGAGCTGCAGTAAATCTCCATTCATGTTCAAATGGGAGACACTTAAATTCTGCTAATGATCAATGAATTGAATCATAGAAGAACAGAATAATTTAGGGTGAAAAGGACCACTGGGGTTCATCTGATCCTACCCTCTGCTCAAAGCAATTATGCATGTTATCCATCTATCTATTCACATATACATAAAAAATTCCTTTCCTCTCTATTTGCTCATTATGTCTGCAAACAAGCACACACAAACGCAGAGTTTCTAACATAAGACCAAGAAATGAAACAGACTCTCAGAAATGAAAAAAAAAAAAAAAAAAAATTGAAATTTAATATCATGGCCTTTACCTTTATTGACTAAATACCCAGATTAAATGGCTTAATTAGATAGTGTAGTGGTTCTGTGTGCAAACTGGGAAATATAGCATGGTCTGCAGAGATCATCTTTAAGTAAATCTTTCTGTTCTATCCCTATAAATGAAAGTATGGTTCATATAAATGGTTCACTGAGAGAAATGTGTTAATTATTCATGTGGGAGATTTTTGACAATCCCTGCAGCAATGAGGTTCAGAACAACCAATGAGCTGCAAAGGCATGCATTTTAAATACAGTAATGAAGTAACAGAATCATTCATTTGGAAAAAAAACCCAAAACCACATGAATTCACTATCTTAAATTTTGATATAAGAACTTCCAGATATTTTCAGAAAGAGATTCTGTCATTCTTGCAAGAGCTGTGGTCAGGATGCAACATTTACTAGATGGTGCTCCCAGCCCCATGTTACTGAATCACTTGAGCTAGGTTATAGAAAGAGACCGTCCTGGCTTTGAAATCTGTTCATCCATGAATATTTTTTCAACAGTGGAGGTCAGCAGCCACCCAGAACACAGAGTTTATTGCCAATTTTAGATAAAGGCCCTTCCCCCAATATGTCACGCTCCGGTGATCTAATGTAATAGATTCATGTCCAGTAATGAAGTTTTTTCCCATGACAGTGAACTATGAAGTTATTCAACAGACTTTTAAAAAATAGACCACCAGCCTTATAAATTAGGATGGCAGATTTGTACCAAGCTTTATCCACTATATGTAATGTTGTCTTATAGAATATCAGCAGTGAAATTGTGCTTCCAGCTCTTAAAATTCTTCATTCTAAGAAATGAAAAAATAAAAACAAAAAACCCAAACCTAAAAAACCCCTTAGAAATAGCCCAAACAACCCAAAAAATAACTCTTACAAAAACCAAAATTAAAGGGCCCACATGCTGTTGCCCTTAGTGCTACTGAATAGTAATTTATTTTGTTAATACTTCCTAATGCATTTCTATGCTTGGATCTGAATTTACATCCTGTCTGTATTCTGTGTGCAGCTCACAGGGGGCAGAGGGAATATGACTGGTGTCCAGTCACCACCACAGTGCACTCCCTCTGTCCTCACAGCAGTGCTGTTTGATCACAGTTCAGCTGGGATTTTTCTGACAAAAATTGATATTGCCCAGTCAACAAGTAATTTGGATTTTAGACTCACAAAGACCACGTTGCCTTACTTTGGACAGAGTAATTCAAGCCATAGTCATCTGTCAGTATTATAGGGAAAATCACTGCTGGATCAGGGTTAAAATCAGGGGCTTTATCTGCCTATTTCAGCGATTCACTTCAAGTGCTATACAATTTGCACCGGAACTGGATATACCATCGTGCAGAATAAACTGATTCTTTCTAGCTAACCTTACACTTATTCTCTGATTCCTTCTTCCTCAGTAAATTACTGATAAGGTTTTTTGCTTGTCTTTGGAAATAGATGAGATCAAATATAAAAGAGAAACAGAGGAACGAAAGTTCAAGATAAGGGAAATGGATAGATCCAAACCTATGGAAAGTAATTTTCTCAAGGTACATCCACTTCAGGCATTATCTATCTCCATTTAGCAATGGAGAAGCTGTCACACGGAAGAGTGTTAAAAAAAGTAATGATAATTCAATAGCCAGACCAGGAAGAGCCATGGATGAATTCTCCCTTACCTGGAAAAGCCAGTAGAAAAATCTGCACAGATCTGACATAGCTGTATTTTGAACAGAATATATACTGGTACAAATAACCATGCAGCACCAAGTAATAGCACCTTGGAGAGGCAGAAACTCACATGAGATTTCTGCAATGATAGGTGGAAATGCCACAGAGAAGTCATAATTAGAGCAATGGAAAGGAATACATTATAATTAACAAAATTATCTGTGGCCTTCAGAGCTCTGCCAGTGTTTCTGGAACTTTGCATGGTTTTTAACTGACCACATAGCTCATTATCTACACATGCATGAAGAATTTTCATCCTCATTGTGTATAAATTAGTTTTCTTAATTTATGTCCATAAAGACTTTAGATTTCCTCCTTAATTTATTCAGCAAATTTCACTTCTTTTAGAGAAGATGTATTGAATCGCAGGGCTTGGGATTTGATTGATCCCAACATAGAGCAAATATGTTACCATGTTGCAGCAATGTCTGACAGGCACTTATTATGGACTTTAAAAGAATAAGAGGTCTCACACAACAGCTACAGAAGTCTCTGAAATCCCTAGAGGTCATGTCCAGAGAAGAAATGTAACACAGAAAAAGCCATTTTACTATTAAGAAAATAGTGATCTATTCCAGAATAGAAAAGACCAGATATGGTCTGATCCAAAGCTCACTAAATAGGATGGGAGTCAGATAATTACGAATTTATATTAACAACAAAGGAAGGGCAGCAGAGGGGTTCAATTATTATGCTTAGTTGGTTACGGAATACCAAAAAGTGGTGTATTGCATTTTACTGGGGGTAGTATTAAATAAACATAAGAAAAATTTATTCAGATAAGAATCAAAAGGGTAAGGAAAAGAGCGTATCTGGTGAATTGCAAGACAATGATTAGTAATTCATTTAGATTTTAGGGGCCATTAGCCTAAGTAACATGTTAGCTTCCCATTTCAGATGATTACATTTTGCTTAGTGAAAGTGTTAATATTTTTTATCAATTAGTTATGATATTTCTTTTAGTCCGCCTCCTAAGATGAATAGTTTTAATCGTTCCTGTAGTAATGAATAAAGAGTAGGTAAAAACAAGTGCATCGTGTATAGAAAAATATTAGAAAATGCTGTATCACCTCTACAGGAATTGATTATATTTGGATTACTGAAATTTAGCCTGGATACTGATTATATTTGGATTACTGAAATTTAGCCTGGATACTGGGTTGCTTTTCTGTGTTTCTATATTCTGAAGAGAAAGCTGCATTTCAGTTATAAGTGAAATTATTATTATTAGGTGGGTGTAGTACTTATGTCACTTGTTCACCATAGGTTTTGAGATAATAAGCTTTCAACTGTGAGTTAAGTAATATTTTGAGTCACAGAAATTTTGAAACAGTTTGAAAGATTCTATAAACTATATTTAAAGATTTCAAAGCCAACTTAAAGATGCACATGCAAGGAACCCATTCATCTATGGGTATCAGTGGTGTCAGATCTTCTGAGCAGCATTAAAATCTTGCTGTTTATTCAAAACATGTTTTTAAATAAAACCACACCTCATAGACTGAAATGTACATTAATTAAATCACAGCCTGTTTTCTGCTCTATGTAACTTGTGTTGATTTGTCTTCTCTCTTCTCATGCCTGAAATAAGTAAGGTGCCAAAAGCTTTTGAATGCTGATGCTAGGGCTGAGCTGTCTGGCTTAGGAATTGTAAAGATGAGGAGTGCTCAAATGCCCATCCTGCCACTGAAGTATGTGAGTGGTATCTCCACCTCTAGATGCAAAACACCTCTGGGTTACAGCTGGACAAAATCTAATATCACAGGGCAACATGGGTCTATCTTCAGTAATAATTTCACCTGGATTTCTACCAACAAGGGACAAAAGTCTGTCTGAAAGCCAAAAGAATTCTTGCTCCAGTGCTTAGGTTTCTGACTCATTAGTTATTTGAAGCGATTGCTTCTGAAAGTTTTTTAATTTTCTTTTTTGTTGTTAGAGTGCTATACCACTGATACCACAGAATATCTTAAAGAGCTGCGATATTTGTTCCCTAAACTCTTCCATGTTATGTATTCAAAGAATGTTTTGAATACAACAAGAATTTAAATCATCTATAGTCAGGCTTCCTTATCTGCTGCTTGGATGTGATACAGAAATCATCCAAAGGAAGTGTCAAGGAATATCCCTATAGGCTGACCAAAACTAGCACATCACTCTTTTTGTAGAATTTTTACCTCCTCCACTAGTACATCCCTTAAAAATCAGCAGCACCATTCAATGACTGAGATGTAGTTCAAGCCAAAAATCCATGAGCAGAGCATCAGGTGACAACTGTATAAACCTACGCTACAGTAATCAGTAGATGTGTAAAATACTCAAAAGGGAGACAAAAAAAAAAAAAAAAAAAGTCCTGTGCCAAAGGCTTTAATCAGTATCTAATAGGAATACCACTCTGGCCAGTTATTGAATTTTATTACTATAAAAGGGCTTATTCACTGCATTACGCTTTGACTGCTCAGAAACCGTATTTTTGTCAGGTTACTGAGTTGGCCACCATGCTGCTAAATCATTTATTGTGCTCAGTTTTACTCTTGAAGTAAGTGAGGTAATGTCGCCCTGATTCTTTAGCCTTCTTATTACTGTACATGTTTCTAGTGGAGTCTCTCATGAGTGTAACATAAATAAGTAGATTGTTTTCATTCCAGTCTGTGGCGGACTGGTGAACTGACCACTAGGGTCAGAAAGGTGTTCCTGTCATCTACCAATCCTTG
>VXBN01011738.1:147811-157987 GCA_013397395.1 Sinosuthora webbiana | reverse complement strand
GAATTTTTTTTTTTTCCCTCAGTGGCACTCAACACAGAAACACAGGGTCTTCAGCAAAGTAACCAAAGCAGCATTGCTGACTTCCTTCAAACTTGAGTGACCCAACTGCTGTGTTATGTCGGCCACAGAAGCAAAAGCTGTGACAAAACATTGTTCATTTTTCTTTTTTCCTATTTCTTTTTTCCTAACACAAAAAGGATGACATGTCATCCTGATTCTTTAGCCTTCTGATGATTGTTTACATATTTCTAGTGGAGTCTCTCATGAACATAACATAAATAAGTAGATTGTTTTCATTCCAGTCTGTGGCGGACTGGTGAACTGACCACTAGGGTCAGAAAGGTGTTCCTGTCATCTACCAATCCTTGATCAAACTCCAAATCCTATTTAAATCCCAAATCATAATAAACTCTCTCTTTCTCTGCTCACCTCTGTACTTGAGTGAGTGTGGTTCTTTCGTGTCCCTACCAGTGACAAGGTAAAGTTCCACAGGGCATGAAACAAACACAGCAGCAGCACTTCAGCTTTAATAGTGTCTGACACCCAGCCCAGCTTGCCACCCGTTCTTCACAGCTGGAACACAGCTGGTCTAGAAGGAGAGGCAGGATGGGAAATTCTTAGGCTGAGGCAACAGCAGCTCTCCCAAGAACCTGTCAAAGCAAGCACTGGGATTCCTGTCGTACATGATCTCATTCAATATGACACCAGGCAAGTCTGAAAGATAAAAGCACACAGACTTAACTGGACTCTTACACAGTTGTTGTCTAACGTTTAGGGAAAAGCCAGGATCAGCTCAGGAACACTGTGGCTCTACACATTACCAGTTCCCTAGGAGCCGAGAGTTTACTTTATGCTCTGATTTGATTAATATAAACTGCTTGAAGCCAATTAACACAATGTAGTCACAATAGTGGTGGTAGTGCTTTACCTCCAGCAATGTGTGCTGACAGCTTGCTAAAGGGTTACAGGAAAGAAACAGACCTTGGTTTAAATTCGGGTCAACTTCTTACCATCTAGCACCATGGGCTGTGCTTCAGCGGGGTGCAGTGCTGACATAAGCATTCACCTACTTTGATGTCCACGTTGTACAGATATTAACAGATAGAGGAGTTGTTAAATAAAAGGAAAAAAAAAAAGATAAAAGAAAAAGGAATTTTTGGGGGATCTATGCACATGGTAAAGCATGCATGGGGGACTCAGGTTGTTTACCTGTCTCTGCTGGGTGGAGTTAGTTTCCATCACAAGGATCTCGGAAGCAACATCTTCATCTTGCTGCATGGGGCAAAACTCCTCAGTTCTTACACCCATTCCACAGCCCTACATGACTCCCGCTGGACACACATAATCCTTCATTATATATAATCCTATACCAAATATAAAAACTCTTCCAACTACCTTCGCCATGTACAGAACACTGCCTTACGTGGCCATTCCTGCACCTGCAGAAACAGCTTCTGCTGCTGACTTAAAAATGTCTTATCTAAGTACACTTTGGCCACTTCTGCATCAGGAAAAGATTGCTTAGGCTAGTTCCTTCTTCTCTGATGGACTGTGAGCTATTTCCCGGTTCCAGAGTCTTTAATGTAATTTAACAACCATTGCACCATGCTAACTTGTATAGGAACACCTACAAAATCCAGTGACACCAAGACTGAAACACACAAAATGCAGTGACTCAATCCTTCTATCAGGTTGAACTATTCTTTGCTCCATCTGTCCTTTTTCCTTATCTCATTTTAACTGTTCTGTGTACCTCACTCCTTCTGCTTCCCAAATCTTCCTCCACCTACATTTGAACCTCCAAGAAGACACTTCAAATATAGCTGTTACATCTAAAATTATAATCATGCTCCAGACAGCTTCACTTACTCTTTTAGTGGTCTGTTAGTTAAAGAAATGCAGTCCCTATAGTCTAGACAGACAATTAACCCTGGTAACCCCAGAATTCATGGTTAGTATTCCCCTGCATGGACCAAGAATAACTCAATTAGAAGTTCAGCCTAGGAAATGGCTGTCTACTGGTAACAATGTTAGCTCTTCTCCATGGTACTTTATAAAAAGTCTCTATCAAAATAGTTTACAGAGTAAAAATACATCTATAAATACCAGAGGAAAAGGGAAATTAATAGGTTTAAGTAATGATAAAAAGATATACTGAAATGAGGTATGAAATAGATGAGAAAGCTGATGTGGAGGAACACGTGAATATTTTCATATGATACAGACTGGAAAAAATAGGTTATGAAAATATTTTTATATTTCTTACTACTAGACCCCAAACTTATGAAATTATTCAAATATATCTGCAAATATTTGTTTTAATTCTTAGTCAATTAATTTGGTGTTATCTGTCTCCTTCAGCATGAGTTTTCCTTAAATATGGATGCCCTCTACATTTATTTGTCTAGAAATATTATTGAAAAATGCTTTAAATGAACTATTTTTGAAAAATGCATCAAATGCTACAGATTTGTCTTGAAAGCCAAATACTCACATTCCACTTAAACTGATCATTTAAAACTGAGTCTTTATTGCTCCTGTAATTGATATACTGAAACAGTAAGGCATATCTAGAAGCTTATTCAGGTCTTAATCAAGTTCATACCCTTGGTTTGGGTTTGTGTTGGCCAGATTTAGGTAGCAAAAGGGGTACAGGGGTAGCTTCTGTGAGAAGCTGCCAGAAGCTTCCTCTATGTCCAAGACAGCCAATGTCAGATGGATCCAAGATAAACCCTGTGCTGGCCAAGCCCAAACCTGTCAGTGATGGTGGTAACATGTCTATGGTAACAGATTTCTAAAAGGAAAGAAGTTATTGTGCAGATGTAGCTGTGCTCAGAGAAAAGCAGGATGAGAACATGTGCAAGGAACAGTCCTGCAAACACCCAGGGCAGTGCAGAAGGAGGGGCAGGAGCTGCTCCAGGCTCTGGAGCTCAGATTCCCCTGCATCCCTTGGTGCAGCCCATGGTAAAGCAGCTGTGTTCCTGCAGCACAGGGAGGGTGCGGGGGAGCAGAGATCCAACTCAGCCCATGCAAGAGATCCATGCCAGAGCAAGGTAATGCCCAAAAGCGGGCTCTGAAAAGAGGGAAGTGGGAGCAGGGTCCTGACAGAAACCTGCAGACCTACAGAAAGAGGGACCCAAGCTGGAGCAGGTTTGCTGGTGGGGTTTGTGACCCCAAGGGGGACACTGGAGCAGGTGGTCCTGGAGGAGTGACCCTGTGGAGAAGAGTCCCACAGTGGAGCAGTAATGAAGAGCTGCAGATTGTGGGGACAACTCTGGCTGAAGTGTGTGGAGGACTGTCTGTTGTGGGAGGAACCCCGCCCTAGAGCAGCAGGACTTCCTTCCTTGAGCAGCTGCAGGAACAATGTGTGATGAGATGACCACAGACCCCCATTCCCATCACCCTGCACTGCTGGGGGGGGAAGACCTAGAGCCCAGGAAGGAGGGAGGGGTGGGAAAAGGTGTTTTTATGATTTGTTTTACTTTTCATTATCCTGTTCTGATTTTCATTGGTATTAAGTTCATTAATATCCCCAAGCTGTGTCTGGTTTGCCCATGATGGTAATTGTTTGCCATCTTTCCCCATTCCTACCTCAACTCATGAACCTCTTGTAACACTTTCTCTCTCCCCTGCTCACTTGTAGAGAGGGGTAAGAGAGTGGCTTTGGTGGGCCCCTGGCATCCAGCCAGGGTAAACTCACCACAATTCTTTAAAAGTGATAAAAATCGTTAACTATATAAGGGAGGCTGAAAGTTTGCCATATAGGTACTTGAAGTTAAGTAGGTGGATCTGCATAAAAACGTTCAAATGTTTTCCCCAGCAAATAAACTTCATGCATTACATGACTAAAATAACCTCCGTAACTTAGACATTACACATCCTGGAAACAACCACTGAAAACTGAAGCACAGCATCAGAATGCTGTGCAAATTATCCACAGAAAATGTGGAGAACAAAAGGAGCCTCCAAATCCATAGTTAGCCAAAGACTCTGGTTCTCATTGGAGATATCGGATACTATGTGTCAGTACTTTGTGCTGAACAGTACACTAGCTAAAATCATTAATATAATGCTTGTTAATATACCTTTAAAAGTATTTTTGATTTACTGAGTGTAAATTGAACCATATATTCCATGAATACACCTAAGATGTCAAACTATTCATTTGCAGATACCCTGACAGCAGGAAAGGAGATTAAACACATGGAACACATCAAGAGAAGGATGATGAGATGTGATACAAACCCTGAGCCTTAGAAACCATCCTTCTGTCTCTTCATTCAAGTCTGCCCAAATTCTGCACAATGCATGAGAAGGTGAACAGTTGTGAATATAAGCCTAAAGCACCAAACTTTGTGTTAATTTGCCTCAGGTAAGATTTCAAAATAATGCACTTTGTCAAACTCATTCGGAAATGTGGGTACTCTTTACTTTCAGACAGGTCATAAACCAGCGAATTATTAAGTGAAAACCTAATCAGCAATGGGGCATGATACTTCAATTTCTGATCTTTCAATAAAATGTTGTCTGTTTTACTCAGTCAACACCTGTAAAAAGCACTTAGGACATGCTGATGTGTATCTACATAATAAAGGTGCAGAATATCCTAATCCATGTTACAGATTTGCATTTATCTAATTTTCTTTGGAGACTATTACCAGCTAGCACCATCAAAAAGTACAAGCCAAGCACTGACTAGCTGTGATTTTGACTTACAAGTCTGGTTTTTATTAACATAAAAAGCCTCTTTTCCCTTGAGATATTTAAGTGAGTCTGGTGGAGGTCCAGGCTCTTCTCTGTAAAAGGATGAAAAAATTCTATCTGAGGCTATCTATTCTTCTCAGCATTTGATTTCAGGAATTTCATGGTATAGAGAGCATGATTAAGATATTTAAGTTTCATCAGCTGCAATTTGAGATGCAGTATTAAATGTTACTATAATTCACTATGACTTGATTTTCAGGCTTCAGGTGAAAACATCGTAAGAACTACATCCTTATTGTTAAAGATGCAAATGGTTTAAGATCATTACAAGACAGATAAATGCATGGGAATACCCGGGACCAAGTGACTTTTCTGAAGACAGCTTAATGTTCTGTTGTCACTGAAGAATTTTTCCCATGACAAGATAATTCAGCCAGTGCAGCTCAGCACTCACCTAGGACAGCTTCAAGGAAAGCTCCAAATGCCTCCCAAAAAAGGGGATTACCGATTGTCTTGGTTTGGGAAGACAGGTATTTGCTAAGTAAAAGCTGGAGTTTTTCTTGGAATGGAGAGTGTAAACTACTCCCCTTTTTTTTCAATTATAAATTTACAGTTAGAGACTTTTAGGCAAAAAATTTTTGGAAATAGGAATAGCAGTTCTTTATTAGTATGTATTACAAAACAAGCAAAAAAAGTAAAAAAAACCTCAAACAACTACAGCATTAATAACAAGAGAAAACAGTACTAAGAACCTTGAGGGCTTTGTTTCACAAAACCCAGGGCAGTTTGGTCTCAGTGCCCCTGCAGGATCCCCAGGCACCAAGCTGAAAAAGTGGAAGGTCCCGGGCTGGTAGCTGGGATGGCAGGGTGTCCGGCAGGCAGGGGCAGGATGTCCCGGCAGGCAGGGGGGTGCAGGGTCACACTGTAGCAAGAGAAGCAGCGCTGCAGAAGCCGAAGGCGAGGCAGGGCTGGCGCAGCTCCCGCGGGTGGCTGAGAAGGCTCCGGATTCAGGCCGAACCGGTGATAGTAGATTTCCCAGGACTGGATCTCTTCGGCTACAGTGAAACTCTTCCAGCCAGCAAGTTCTCTCTTCCTGAACTAAACTGCCTCAAGCTCTGTCTTTTACTTGTGTTATCTCCTTCTGTAAGCTTTGTCCACCTCTTTGTTTCAGTTAAGTACTCCTAAGTATCCAACACTTGGTCTCTTTGGTAACTTATGGGGAAAAAATTCTTTAGAGGAAAGAAGGAACAAACTTAACCCCCAACACTGATTCATTGTGATTTTTTTTCCAGTTCATTATTATCTTGTTTCAGACACTTAGAACCAGATTAGAAATATTTACCTTAAAAATCCAGTCTAAAAACCTGCACTTGACAGTAGCAGGAACAAACATTTAGGAAAAGATAGTAAAAATGAGGCAACCTATGTCTTCTTGCAGCTTCCAGAAATCTGCTCTGCAATGAATTCCTTCCCCTGAAGTTTTACTTGTGGTTGTTTTTTGTTGTTATTGTTTGGTTGGTTTTGTCTTTTTTTTTTTTTTTTTTTTTTTTTTTTTTTTTTTTTATTTTTTTTTTTTAGTAGAACATTTCTCTATTAATTTTCCTAATGCAGTAGAAGCTATACAGTTTCCCAAACAAACAGAATAAAAATGAAACTTTCAACTCATCTCAATATGCTAAGCAACAGCTTCAATTCCAAAAAAACACTATAATCAAAAAGAACTGGAACAAGGGATGAGTTTTCTTTAAAGGAATGTGCTTTCAGGAATGGCAAAAAGATGCAGATCTTCAGCTGTCATATGTGTTTTATCCCCTTTTTTTTTGTATAGGCTCTGACATTCCACATCACTATACCAGTTTCTTAACAGACATATTTCTGATATATTCCCCTTACACAGTAAGGGAAATATTATGCACCATGCAGGACATAATTGAGCATCTGATTTTGGACAACAAAATAAAAAGTGGGAGCAACAGAAACATAACAAGAATTCCTAGATCACACTATTATTTTTGTTGTTTTATGCTGATAGAAACTAATTTTTGATAAAAAATTAATTTTAATAATATGTATTTTCCTGAAGTTGAAAATATATAAACCAAAAATATTTTTAGATTGATTTACTTTTCACAGTACAAATCTTGCTTATGCATGAATTATGTTATCTTACAGCTATGATGGAGTTTAAGAACATCAGAAGAGATCAGACACTTGTACCAGAATTTGGGAGAGCCTAAGTGAGTAAGAAGTGTCACTTAAAAGGAGAAAACATGGCTGATGTTAGAGCTAAAAAGCAGAAGGAAAAATGTAAATCATACTGTTTCACTAAGCTAACAATCATAGGAAACAGCCTTTCCCACTCTTTTTGGTTTATTTGGGGCCATTTTGTTTATTTTTAAGGGTTTTTTTAGGGAGGATTGGTTTGTTTGCTTTTGTTTTGGTTAGATTCACTTTTACTTCCTGGAATATTCAACTGTGGTAGTTAAAACTCACTGAAAAAAACCCAAAACAACAAAACCAACAAACATTTTGTGGTCCCTCTGTATGTATCTAAATGTAATTTTGATGTCTAAGCTGCTACAGCTGTCAGAGACCTGCTGCAATATAATTCCTGCTGACGCTAGACTCATGGAGAGAAATATATCCCTACTTTAAGGTGGTTTCAGCTGCTTTCCTGGGCTCTAATGCATGTAGTAACTTGATTTCCATCAACTCCAGCAGGACTTTAGAATCTAACTGAATCCAGGCACTAATTAAAGTGCCTTAATCTGCAGCTAAATCCCACTATTTGAGCTCAATTTATTTGTCAGCATCTTAGAATCATAGAATTGTTAAGGTTAGTAAAAAGACCTCTAAGATCATAGTTTTAAACTAAAAGAGGGTAGATTTAGATTGGCTATTAAGGAAGAAATTTTTGGCTGTGAGGGTGGTGAGGCCCTGGTACAGGTTGTTGAGAAAAGTTGTGGCTACCTCATCCCTGGGAGTGTCCAAGGCCAGGATGGACAGGGCTTGGAATAACCTGGAATAGTGGAAGGTGTTGCAGCCCTTGGCAGGGGGATAGAACTGGATGAGCTGTAAGGGCTCTTCCAATTATATATGATTGGATTCTATGATTCTTTGATATTGGTTCTATGATCATCAAGTCCAACCATCAACCCAGCATCTTCACCAAATAACAAGTCCTTCTGAGATAGCTCAGCTTTTTCTCCCGACCAACTGAGGATCTGAAGAGGAATAACTCCTATACTAAATATGCAAGTCTCCTGTGGGTATCTCAAACACCCTGTGTATCTCAAAAAACACTGGGTGTTTAGTCAGCTGTTCTGAGCACTAAATAGCCTTATATCAACATGGGGAGCATCCTGGAGAAGATCACACATTGCTCCATGCCAAGATGTCATAGAAAATCAGAGCACTGAGAAGTGCAGGGGCTATAACGCCAGAACAGGCTCATCTCAGAAGAATTATTCATGGCATCACATTCTGAGATTATCATGCTTCTCCTCATACCTTTATTATTAAAAGAACAACAGAAAATGGTGTTGAAAAAGCCTACAAGCAGGTGATAAGGTGCATGCAGCTTACTTGGAAGAGTGTCCACGTAGATCTTCCAAAGACTGGGAACATGAAAAGGTCCTATAATTTACATGATAACTCCATTTTTGTTATCTCTAAGGTGTCAGGCCAAGTTGTAAATAATATAAACAAAAAAAAAACTTCTCAGGCTTTGCAAAATAAACCCCTTCTCCATATCTATTTTTATGGTTTCTATTCCATTGCTTCTTTCTGCACCCCTTACCAGGCATTATTCTACCTAATAAATTTCATGTAGTCATAGCAATGTTTGCAATTTAAAAATTTAACAGATTTGAGCCACAGCTGCACTATCCTGGCAAGCCAGACCAGCTTCGGGTAACAAGATTTATTTTTCTTGTGTGCTGCCAAGCCAACCTGAAGACAATGTTAATAGAAAAAGCCACAGACTGACAAGCTGACATGTCTCTAATTCTTCAGGACAAATCCATGGATGGTGAATTGAAATGCTACTCTGCAGCTCCTCAGGGGCAGAGGCATTAAAGTTAAATGTTACAGATGTGAAGGAATGGCAGCAAGCATGTTTGGTTTGCAAAACAGCTTATGGCTATGGTGGCAGAAATGCAGAAGACAGCACCAGAATTTTTTTTCTAGGCTAAAGGATATTTTAAGGACGTACTGCAACCTCAATGTAGTGTAGATCCATCTGTCAAGGTGCAATTTGTGGTGGTTAAGAATGGCACAATTCACAGGTAGAAGAGATACTTTCAAAGGAAAATCTATTTTCTCTATTTCTGCTAACATAGGCTTTGCAATGTGCAGAGCAGCAGGGATGGAAGAAAATGGAAAGATAGTTCTCTATTTCAGGATAGTGGTTTAAGTCTTCAGACGTACCATCTGGAGATCGATTCCTTGCCTAATGTTCCAATATTCACCAATTTGAATATAAAGTTGCTTTTGCCCACAGTGCTGACACTTATACTACTGAACTGGGACAGGGAAGTGCCAAGGTCCAGAACAGAGACATCTCAGCAGATAAATGGTTCAAGAGCCCTTGGTGCAACCCACACTCTGCTACATAAATTGTTGATAGAGTTTGTAATTTAGGACAAGCCAGCGTCTGTTTTTAACAAGCATTTTTGAAAGGACAAGAGGGAATGTTTTTAGGCTGAAAGAGAGCAGATTGAGATTGGCTATTCTGAAGAAATTCTTCCCTGGCATAGGTTACTCAGGGAAGCCATGGCTGCCCCATCCCTGGAAGATTCAAGACCAGGTTGAACAGGGCTCTCACCAACCTGGTCTTGCAGAAGATGTCCCTACACATGCCAGGGAGTTTCAAGCAGAGGGTCTTTAAGGACTCTTCCAAACCAAATAAGTCTGTGATTCTCTGATTTTAGACTTGTTTGGAGAGTAATGGAGGTTATAGGATGGAAGCAGATGGTCCAATTCCAGCTGGTATTAGCAAGAGAACAGTCCTGGATTGTTTTAATTTACTAGTCCAGACACAGAAAGTGGCAAAAAGGGCCATCATTCTTTCTCCAGATTATTCATCTGTAAAGAGTTTCCAGATGAAATTTCCAGAAACAGCTGAAGAAGAAATCTATTCAGTCTTTTTCACAAGACTGATGGAAAATGAAGGAAAATTAGGCTTTGCTTCTTTTCCCATGGGGATGAACCAGAATCTGCTACGCTTACCCCTTTGGTGTTGTCTTCTGCTTTAGGTGAACACTTGGTGGCTCAAATGCAGTGCATCTTTAGAGAATGTTAAAATTCAGCACAAGCAAGCAGTGCCGTTTTTTACAATAGATTGAACATGATAAAGAAATGTCAGATATTACTACCAGAATTGCATGATTAATTCATATGAATATGGCAGCTGCTAAAGATACTTTTTCTACTGTAACTCAGAGGACACTATCAAGTTAAATTGTCCTTTTT
>VXBN01011738.1:129181-145263 GCA_013397395.1 Sinosuthora webbiana | reverse complement strand
CCGCTCCAACAGCTCCCCATCTTTCCTGTGCTGAGGAGCCCAGGCCTGGACACAGTGCTCTAGCTGGGGCCTCCTGAGGGCAGAATCAGAGGAGCAGAATTGTCTCCCTCAACCTGATGCCCAAGTTTCTTCAGAAGCAGCCCAGGATTTGCTTGGCTTTCTGGCCTGCGAGTGCCAACTGCTGCCTCATGTCCAGCCTTTCATTCCCCAGAACCAACAAGTCCTTATCAGCACTGAGAGAGATGAAGTAATATTTGGCTGCAGCCAAAAAGGTGTGAGAAACAAGTTAATGGGAATTGGTTTTTGCAGGGTATTACATGAATTGATATTAAATGTTACAGTGTTGTTAATCTTAAGACAGTGATAGCTGTTATAAAGTGGTTGATGTTGTTATAATGGCCTACTTATGAAGTTGGTTTTCAGGACGATGGCTTTGTATGTTGTAGTGTGGGTTTATGAGTTTGAATTGGACAGACTGTTGCTAGCCAAACCTTTGAGACACGACCTTAAAATGAGTAGCACTTCATGCAGTGATAACGCTGATGACCACAGTGATGAAACGACATTGGTGCCAAAAAGTGTGTCATGGGGCAAGGCTGTGTAAAATCAAAATAAATATGCATAAAGCTGATGCAATACCAGGCATATAAAAGGCAGAGCTGCCATTTTGTGCACACTACCAGTGTGCATCACTTTTGCTTTGCAAATTTTTTCGTTGTTCTCAATAAAATTTTATAACTCATTACCACTCAGGGTCTGAGTTGTTTATAACAAAGGTTATTAGGTAAAACAATGAAAGTCATTGGTTTTGTTCTTTATGTGTAGTTATCTAGGGTTTTGATTTGTTCTGGTTAATCTGTTGGGTGTTGCTGAGAGCTGAGAGAGGGGTGGGGCTGAAGACTGAGTAAAAAAGGAAGGAGAATGAGGGGAGGGGACAGAAGAGTAGGCAGTCTAAGTTCCTGAGTACCCATCCAATGGGAAAGGGGGCAGAGACCACTCCCAGCTGCAGAAGGGTATAAAAGAAGCCATTTGCCAAAGCAGCATGTTGGCAGGAGTATGCATTCAGCTGTCGGGGGAGAGAGATGTGCACTGAGCTCAGCTGAATCATTACAAATAAGCAGTTTTCTTTTGCTTCAACAACATTGTCCCCACTTAATTGTATAATACAGTTAGTTTATTTCTGCCAGCATCACACACACAGGAGTCACAAAAGGCCCCAGGAGCACCCCACAATGGAACACTTGGACAATTGGGGTACCTATGTACAGGAACTACATTGGGTCTGTGCAGCAAACAGTTCCCACGATCTCGTCTTTTGGTCTGGCAGTTTGTACTTCAGGAAGCACAAATATTTCATTAGGTCCATTTGTTATAAATGAATTTATCTCTGTGGTTTTGGTTGTACGGTTTGGGTTTGGGTCTTCACATTTCAGGTGTATAGTTTGGGTTGGGGTTTTCTTGATTCAGTTGTACTGTCTAGGGAAAGGGAAAAGCAAAGTATATGGGCATCTAATAGGCGCCGCTGTAGAATAGAAAAGGAAGAAAGAAAGGGAAAGGGGAACCATAGGGAAGCTGTCATCTCTGGATAACAGCTTTGGTGGCCAAACATCTCCTGAGTCCAGGCCATGGTAACAACGAATCACAGGATGCCCTGTAAGGCAGGAGGCGGACCCTGCACATGAGCCAACCCAAAGCCTGGAAGCGGGAAAGACTGGCCAATGGACTGTGACCTCAAAGCGGGGAACCAACGGGAAGGATAGATGGTAGAATATAAGGAGGTACTCAGGAGAATCTTGGTCCCCTGGCCAGCAGACTGTTGTACAGGGTGTACCCCTGCTTCAGTGAAGAGAAGGGCTACTACTCCCCTCTCCTAGCTCCCTGGATTTTAGTGATTGGATGTTTATTAAACCAGTTAACCCCATTCAGTGGTGACTGGCAAGCTATTTATTATAAATTTGATACAGTCTCCAATGATGATATATCTCTTGGGCCATTTGGAGGTCCATATTTTCCTGTGGGAATCTTATACAAACAATCATCATTAAATTGGATGGACAGTGAGGGAAATTAGGGTAGGATTGACAGGTATACAGAGCTAATGGGGGAACAGGTGGCAGAGAACTCTCTAGAACTGGGACATACATGGATAACAGGGGTAGGCAATGCCAATGAGCCAATGAGGAAAGCAGAACTGGCGGTAATTAACATAATGCTACAGAGCATAATGGGAGAAGCCTTCTTCCTAACCCTATATTATAAGGTATTCCTGAAACTTATTAGCATGCTCTTCCATGGCAGAGTCGCCTATATTTCCCTTGTAGGCTTATGGGCTCCCACCTTGGCTTCCACCAAGGGTACCTTGATTATATAACTTGACCAGTGTGGACTGTTAAAGAGGAGGCCTAGGCCGCTGGGGACTCAAGCAGCCATTAGCTGGTTGTCTGGGTGGCAACTGGTTTGGCCAATAGGAATTGACCATGCAGACCTTGTGGTCTATATCAGGAGAAGAGGACTCAAGAGTTGGCTCTTGTGCATGAACCACAAGTATGTCTTGTTGCTTGTCTTGTCTCTCAAACTGCGACAGTTCATGACCACCGGACGCGATCCAACAGCTGCCACGGATGGAGGAGGGAGACAGAAGGTGCAGCCGGGAAGAGCTGCCTGCAGACTTCAAGCTGCAAAGAGTGATAGGATAGCCATGGGGCAGCCGGGAAGATCTGCCTGCAGGCTTCAAGCTGCAAAGAGTGGAGGGATAGCCGTGACAATGGAGAAGAGCTGCCTGCAGCCTTTAGACCTGCGAAGGGTGGCATGCAAGGCCACGGAACCCTGGTGGAAACAGCATGGGGAGCTGCATGCAGCATGCAGAGTTGCTAAGAAGGCATGGAGTGCCATGGTTTTGGTCCGGACCCCTTATAAATAGAAGAAGCTGGCAGGAACATGGGTGCATGGGCTTTGGTACAGGAAGACCTGGTCACCAAGGTATGGACTTTTTTTTTTTAATGTTATAAAGCTCTGGAGTCTTCTACTGGATGTACTGGGACAGTTAAAAAGTGCGTGGGGGAGGAGGATGGGCGGAGCAGTCACATTAGGCCTGAAACCGCCAGGGACCTGTCACAGTCTGGCAACTGTTCTTCCCTTCTGAGCCTGGCATGCAGCAACCAGGAAAAGGCTGACAATGCCTTTGTGGGTCTGAGGGAGCATGGAAGAACTCACCGGCTTTGAGCCTTGATGATGTACTAGTTGTGTGGCATATATAATAAAGGGATGGGAACTACTGGGGGACTAGAAACATAAAGTTTAATACAAGGAGAAATAAAAGGTGTGCAAACAAGGGCGCAACATAAAACACAAGCCAAATTCTTATAGCTGCTACAGAAGACAGGTACAGGTTTAGATAGTACTCCAGAGGACCCCAAACTCGGGGTGAGTACAAGTATATATAGTCTTAGATGAAACATTCTAGAGGGGTTCTAACTAATCAGGGATGAGATGGCTGGTTGCTGTGGGGCGGCACCTGGCCACAAGAGCAGGGTTTTCCACCGCTCTGTCATAAACATTTAAAGTTAGACCTTTGTTAGTTATAGAGGTATACGTATGTATCTTATAAGTTTCATTTCCATTTGTAACTTTGTACAGGTTGTCACTGCAAGTTCTGTATAGTTGTCACTGCAAGTTCTGAATAGTTAGAAAATGTGTATGATTGTTTGAGTGAAGAGCTTACAGTATTGACAATGCTTTCTAATGCTAATGCCAGAAAAAGAAGGAAAGGGGAAAAGGGGGAGGTTTTCTTCTTCCACAGAAGGCTCCAGATCAGACCATCACTCTAGGTCATGATTAGTGGACACAATTGACCAATCATTCGAAGGTGGGAAGGAATGATTGGTTTAGAAGAACTCTCTCTATGGACCAATAAAACCCTAGAGAATGACCCAATCACCTCCAGCATCCTAAATCCACCAATCAAGGGAAGAACAGAAGATATAAAAAAGACTGATGGTCTGAGGGAGTGCCATTTCCCTGAGTGACAGTGTCTCCTAAAGGGGAGAGGGCCTGTATAGTATTATACATACCATGGTACTCTGGCTTGTCATGAAGAGTTTGAGACTAGCCTAGCTTTTTCTGTTGTTCCAGTAGTCATTTTGTTTCAATAAACGATTGGCTATTTTTTTGCCAAGCCAGCCACTGCCAAGCTGCTTCTGTCTTGGAGCTGTGCTCCACAGCTGTAACTAGCAGATATTCTGTGACCATGCCTGGTAGTGTTGGCTGTGCAGTTGCTATGGAAATAGAGCATCCTGCAGCTACATCAAATGTGCCTGCACAGCCATCACAACACCCACCCGAGACAGACATGATGCCATCAGGAGTGCCCTGTTTCCAGTTTAAGTGTCATACAGAAATAAAGGTGGACCAGGAAGTCCTAATGTTGCCACTGCTGCTAGGGTGGACACATCGCAGTCACTGGAGATGGAGCTACCTTTGGAATATATACTGGCAAGGGATGCGAAGGGTACCAGCCGAGAAAGCCACAGCCATCGTACCCCTGAGAAGCCCCAAGATATCGCCACTATCGCCATGTTGCTGACAGCCCTACCCGATCTTGCAAATGTCTGGCAAAAAGTTGCTAGAAGAGAAGCCAGAAATCATTTAATTTTACAATTAGAAGAGATTATGCCAATGAAGACTGTCAAAAAACTGTAGAGCTGCCACCAAATGAAAGTCCATCACTAAATGATATGATAAATGCCTGTTCTAAAGTTCTGAGGTTGGTTCTCATTCCCATATGACTTTACTAGCTGATTCAATAACAGCTGCTGTAAGAGTGTCACCTCAGTGTTACAATGCAGACAGCAAGGCCACCTAATAATGAACTGTCCCTGCAAATCTGCCTCAATGGGGACTTGCCAAAGTCAGAGGAACATGAACATTAATTATAACAAGTGTGGAAAACCTGGTCATGTGGCCAAGCAATGCAGATCAAAATTCCTTGGTAATGGACACTCTCTCAAGAACTAGGGAAACTAAAGATTCAGCATGAAGGGGAGACGCATGAAAATACAAACATCTCCTCGCCTTCCTCTGCAGGCTTATGTGGACCACACAGGAAGGACTTGAGGAGCAGTTGGAATGGATGTTTCCACATGCATCTCAGTAACTATTATAAACACCTTCAAAAGTACATAAAATCCCTCTTGAGGCCCAGGGGCTTATCAGGAAAGGATTAAGTGCACTGTTAATTGGAAGCTCTAATGCCACCCTGCAAGAAACACATGCAGTGGTTTCAGCCCCTGCCCCACCTGTGACCATCCCTGAGAAAACCTGAATAGCTCAACCTACCCCTTTTAAGTCTTCTGTCCCAAAAACAGATCCCAAGGTGCGAGTAGACCAAGGCTTCAGGTCAACAGCGGAACTTCAGGTGTTCTGGATCCAGGTTGTGAGTGATCAGAGACCCAACATGGTGAGTACCATCACGATGCCTCGGGCAAGGCCCTCACCAATAAAGGTCAGTGGGATGATTGACACAGGGGCACACATCACCATGATCTCTGCCAACACGTGGCCTTCTGTTGCTGGTCTTGGATGGACCACACAGAGCTATTTTTGAATGGCAAGCCTGTGTTGGTCAGAAGTCCTGAGGGTCAAACAGCCACAATCCAACCTTACATTACTGCATCAGCAATTAGCCTGGGGGGAGGGATGTTTTATCTGCTTGGAGAATCTGGATAGGGACAGATTTTTGATGGGGGCCACTCTTTTAAAGGGTGTGAAATATCCCACACTACCCCTAAAATGGCTTATCACTCAGCAGGTACAGCTAACACAGTGGCCCATAGAGAAGGAAAAGCTATATGCTCTTACATCTTTGGTACAAGAACAGCTGGCTCAAGAACCATCCACAAGCCCTTGGAACACTCTGGTGCTTGTTATAAAAAAGAAGTCTGGTAAATGGAGGTTGCTCCATGACCTGAGAAAGATCAATGCAGCCGTGGAGAGCTTCTTAGAGAATCAAAAAGGGGGAATGTGTGATGAAACCCCACAACGCAGAGTAACAAAAGCTGTTTACACCCTAAATCACCTAACAGTACCAGAATGATCCCAAAACCCAGTAATCTTGAGTAATTTCTTTGTGACTACAGTCATCCAGTGATGCCCAATCACCCAAGCCTAAAGTAATGGTGAAAGACATTATTATGAACAAGTGGGAAGGTCACTGGGACCTCATTACATGGGGATGTGGGTATGCATGTGATTCAACAGACACTGGAATACAGTGGTTACCAGTCAGGTGTGCCCACTCTGTGCAATTGATACATGGTGATCTGGAACCTTTTGAGAAGACAAGTTTGTTTAAGAATTTGTATCTATTTAAGAACACAAGTTCCGTTCCAGCATTCTTGCCTACCACACTCACCCCATTTTCTTCCTGCTACAGCAGGCCGTGGTGGTAATAGTAATTCTTGTCTGGCTTGTGCACAGCCTTCTCCAGTCCCCGCAGGAGGTGGGAGATGGGCTGGATGAAGCCGCAGCACATGGAAACATGCTTCAAATACCTTGCAGAGCAGATTACTCGTATGGTGGCTGAGCTTGAGCAGAGCCTCCTGGATCAGAGTGATGGGGCATGGGCAGCTCTACTGTGGGCTGCCATGCTGCAGTGCCAGTTCTGGGTCCTTGCTGTAGTCCTGGGTCTGCTCTTGGATAAGTGGTTTTGCTATGAGAAAAGGAGATGTGTCACGCCAAGCTGCCCACTGCCTGTAAGGACAGGCGGTAATGCAACTGGTCAGTTGTGGAAATGAAGAAAAGGCCATGGGTCTTCAGTGAAATCCACGGGCCCATTATTTTGTGCAACAGTGACAGCATGAACACTCCCAAGTGTAGGCACACAAAGACCCCGAACACTGGGGGACTACAATTTATATAGACTAAGTAACAAACATTCTAGAAACATTCTAACCAAAAAACAAGGCACATGTAACCCATATTAACATAAAACCCCTATGATCCTTTTCAAATGAACTGTAATTGTAACTGTGATTCTGCATAACTTGAAACAGTATCTCTGAATTTAGGGTGAGGTTCTCCATGGCCTCGGGCTGACCTCAGCTAAGACCAGGTCATTGGCTGGACTAGGCCACTGGGTATCCACAGAGCTGTGACCCAGACAGCAGTGGACAGGAGCAGAATTCTGGCAGCAACTTGGAGCAGGATGCAGTGGAGGATGGGGTAGGCAATGCTGTGGAAATGGTAGAAATAGAAGGCAGTTTTTCAAATGTGCAGCAGGACGAGAAAGGAAACAAAGAACAATGCAGCTATGCTGACCCAAATGAAGTGGATGGTGTTGGATGTGACAGAAAAGAAGGCAATGGGTGTGGAAGTGCTGAAGAAGCTAAAGGTGGTGGGTATGTTGGGGAAGACAAGCGAAGTGAAGAAGGTAGCATCAGTGTAGACCCAAATGAAGAAGATGATATTGGAAATGGGGGGAAAGAAAAAGGGCTATCTGATGCAAAAGAAGCCAAAATCCAGGCTTTCGAAAGTAAGCTTGGAAGGCTTGTAGAGGAGCACATGGGCTGGCCTGTCCTGGACCTGGAGAGAGGTTGAGCCGAGGGAAGTGTCTTGATGGGTAACTTGACATGTGCCTTTGGACACAGCTTGTCCAGTCCTTTATCCCCTGTGCTGCAGGAAGCCATCAGGGTGGACAGTGGTATGAACAGGTTTAAACCTAGAAGAAAAAGGAAAACTAATCTCTGTGAATAAAACGTAGACCCGGGCTGCAGCCTGGGCTCCAAGAAGTCCTTTTGGTGGCCCTCGGGAGAATTTTCATGCACAGATCTGAGCTGGTGGGTGCTTGCTTACACAGTCTCTTGGGGGACACTGTATATTAGAAGTAGTTTATAGTTTAGCAGTTAATCTGTAGTTAGTGAACTTCTCATAGGTGTGAGGCAAAATGTTTGGCAAGCGAGCTCCTGCCCGCAACCACTGGTAGTGCAGGGCTGGACTTGGCCTCCACAGAGTCAGTAGCTCTCATGACATCTTCAGTGCGCCTAGTTGCTACTGGACTGTTGGGACCCCTTGGTAAGAATATGCATGCCTTGCTAATAGGGCATTCCTCTGCCATTAAATAGGGGCCTTTTGTGCTGCCTGGAGTTTTTGATTCAGATTATGAAAGTGAAATGCAAATTATGCTGTGGACTTCTGTGCCACCCTGCTTTATACCTGCAGGTCAACACATTGCACATCTTATTCCTTTTTCCAACAAAACCGCTTATCTTTGCTTCCCGCCCTTGTAGCTGACAGCTACACCAACTGTTGTCTTACTGTCTTGTTACCCCTTTATCAAGCAGGCCTAATCAGTCTCTCAGATCCTGTAGGCAGTGCTGTATGATAGGCAGCTTAACACCCCAGACTACCCCAACCATCCATGCCCAAGGGTATATTGGGGTTTTGGGTTCACAACATCCTGCCTTCTGCAGACCGTGCATCAACTTTTTAACTGTCCCAACCCTCAATATAAGCCAAGGTTCCTGTAGGCAATCAGGTATGGACCAAGTGCAGTAATACCTGGAACTAGGATTTCTGCAATCAGTTTACAGGCAGTTTCTCTCTCCTTTGTTTTCTTAATTTCCCTTCTTAACCCCAAAGCAGCTAAACATCAGCAATTCCAGGACTCATTCAGTCTCTGCCATCCTCTTTGTTCCTTCACCAGCTGATCCCCTCATGGGGAGACGATAACACAGTTAGAAGGACCCCACCATTTCTTCCCAGATCTGGATTGTTCAATTTGCATCTCATACACAGGCACAAAGACACACAGACACACAGACACACACACACACACACAGAGTCTTCCGGATTCTGTGCCACCCCTTCCGCACAATACTCACCCATCTAGGTTTTCATGCACAGTTTAGGGGCTGGCAGTCGCTGCAGTTCCTTAGGGAATCTTTACATCTCCTTTTCTTTCTGTTCCTTTTATCCACTGAGTGTAAGACCTGCAATCTCCAGTAACATCAGGAGAAGCCCAGTGGAGCCACTAAATTCAGGAAGGCCCCTCTAGCTCGGGATCTCCCAGAGTTATGGAGACGAGGTGCTGTGTCTCAATGGAACCTCCAAATTGTGAGGAACAAGGCTAACTCTTAAAAATTTTTATAAATTTAATAAGGGCTAAATGAGACAGTATTGAGTGCTGGAGTGTTTGACAAACTGCCAGAAACAATTATCTTACATACTTTTTATTACATTGATTAAATATTCTGACATATTTCTGACAATTACACATACTCAAACATTCCTGTGAGCTTAAATGCTCCAGGAATGCTTTTGCTTGGTGTCCTGGGTTGTAATGTAGGGTGTGTACAAAGTATTCTATCACCATCCTAACGAAGTGTGAATCCAATTGTTGGAGCAGCGCTCTTCCCGGACCTCTACCCTCAGGGCTAATCTTCTGCTAATGGCCCATCAGATGCCTTGCCCATGACTCATAGATAACACCCTCTGGAGTTATCTCTGTTTAATGAACCATCACGAACTGCCTACATGACTCATCATCCCATTGTAAGATGCTCCGCCCAGAGGGAAGAACCAAGCATTCCAGCCTGGATATAAGCTCAGGGTTTGGGACAGTACGGGAGCTCACCCACTGGATTCCCAGAGGACTCGAGCTACCAGACCTTTCTGCGGGATCACTGCTTCAGGAAGACCACCTCGTCTGGACTGTTTCCATCACCTTGATCAGGTTGTATTCTGACTCTGTCAGTGGTCTTTTGTATTTCTTTGCATTTATTTTATTTTACCTTTTCTTTCTTTTCTTCATATTAAATTGTATTTCTGACTTGGAGCCTCTCACTTGTTTTCCTTTCAAACCACTACACTTGGCTTAGCCTTTGGCTTTACTTCATGCCATCCTGTAGATGAAATTCATGTATTTTGTTTCTTCTCAGGGCTCTGTTCGGTTGTTTGACACTTCTAAATAACCCGGAGGGTCATTCCTTGCATTTTTCTCTTGGTGTTTGTTCTCCTGGTTCTTTTCAGTTGTTACCTTATCATTCAGATAGGATACTCTACAAATACATTAAATCACCATTATCTATTTCACAGAACTATCTGAGTTATTCTTACCATTGTCAATTAGTTATAAGAGCACTAACTCCTTCTGCAGCAGTTAGTACATAGCACACAGGCTTTATTTCAATATTTTGCAAAAGCCTAAATTATAATATTTTCATCACAGTAAAATACATAAGCTACATAGGGTCAGGGTATTGACCATAAAAGCTGACTAATTACATTATATCAAAAGCAGCTTAAAATGATTACAAATTGTACTATGTCAAAATAATTTGCAAAAGTCAATACATAATAGCGAAAGCCAACAACTACATAGTTATTTGTAACAATACTGGACCTGATGTCTTTATTATTAAAAGCCTAGTAACTAGCCCACAATCAGCCCCACATCAACCCTGATTGGGGTGGAAGGAATGCAGTGCCCTAGACAAAGCACTCACCTTTGGTTTGTCCTTGGCCCTGATAGGCAAACTGCCTGGATTTCCCCATTCATTGCTGTTCTGCCATGTACATTATGTATGGGCAAGAGATGTTCTGGGACAATTTGGAACCACCATATGAATAGACTCAACCTCACCAATAAACCTTTTTCATAGGGGCCATTGATCGGCCATTTCGAAAATAAACCCTGGACATATGTAAACTCACATGGCAGACTGAAGACACTATGGGTTGACCAATGGCCAATGAAAGGAATGGCTACCAAACTTACAACAGCTTGTAGAGGAACAATTGTCTTTATGCCATATCTGTCCATCTTCTGGCCCCTTGAGCACCCCTATACTCTGTATACCTGAGAAAAATGGCAAATGGTGATTATGGGATTATTTATGGGCAGTAAATGCAGTTATTGAACTTATGAGTAAAGACACTGACTTTCAGATTGTGCTTGCAGATTTTTCTGGACAAAGATCTATCCGTTATCCCTCACATTGTTTATGGATGGAGATGAGTAACCTTCCCTTGAGCGCAAAATGTTGCTGCAGCATTACCCCTCTCAATGGACCAGCAATGGATACAGATGCATCCAGCAAAACCAGTAAAGCTGTAGTGATTTGGCTTATAGGTGACTCTGTTCAGTGGCTTTTGGGGGTTAGGTTTGTTCCTTCTTTTTCTAAAGAATTTTTTCCCTATAAGTTACCAAGGAGATCAAGTGTTGGATACTTGAAAGTACTTAACCGAAACAAAGAAGTAGACAAAAGTTGAAGGGGGAGATAACACAAGTAAAAGACAGAGCTTGAGGTAGCTGCAGCCTTTTTTTTTTTCGGCGTTCGAGGAGAGAGCTGCTAGGCTGTGGCTTGCTAGAGAACTTTCACTGTAGCTGACGAGATCCAGTCCTGGGAAATCTACTATCACCGGTTCGGCCTGAATCCTGAGCCTTCTCAGTCACCCGCGGGAGCTGGGCCAGCCCTACCTCGCCTTCGGCTTCTTCAGCGCTGCTCCTCTTGCTACACTGTGACCCTGCACCCCCCTGCCTGCTGGGACATTCTGCCCCTGCCTGCGGGGACACCCTGCCATCCCAGCTACCAGCCCGGGACTTTCCAATGTTTCAGCTTGGTGCCCTGAGGATCCTGCGGGGGCACCGAGACCAAACTGCCCTGGGTTTTGTGAAGCAAAACCCCTCAAGGTTCTTGGTACTGTTGTCTTTTGTTATTAATGCAGTAGTTGTTTGGGTTTTTTTTTTGTTTGTTTGTTTTGTAATACATACTAATAAAGAACTGCTATTCCTATTCCCAAAATCTTTGCCTAAGAACCTCTGATTATAAACTTATAATTGGAAAAGGGGGGTATACTCTCCATTTCAAAGGAAACTCCAGCTTTTACCTGGCAGATACCTGTTTTCCCAAACCAAGACAGTGGTATAAGAGGGTGTTAAAGGTAAAGCATGCTTCTGAGCAAATTTTAGAATTGGCTGCTGTTAAATATGCCTTTTAGGTATTCTCATAGGAACCACTTAATGTTGTAAGTGATTCCTCATATGCTGCCAATATGGTATTCTGTTTAGAATCTTTGTCTTTAAAACATGTTAATTACCATATTTTATTTAAGGAGTTGAGAACATTGTATACCTTGATTAACAACTGGCAGCATGATTTTTATGTGTCACATGCTTGCTCCCACACAGGTTTACCTGGCCCTATTGCAGAAGGTAACAACTACACAAACATCACTGTGATGACAGGTGTGGCACCAAATACTTTTGCACAAGCAAAGTTATCTCATTAACTTTTTCTACCAGAATGCTCACTCTCTTTGCAAGCAATTTCAATTAACCTCCTCACAAGCTTGTGATATCCTGTTGTCTTGTCCCTCCTGTTGTGGGATTGCTCCTGCTCTTTTAGCAGAAGGCACTAACCCCCGAGATTTAACTTCTAATTCCATTTGGCAAACCGACGTCACCCATATCCCAGAGTTTGGTCGCCTAAAGTATGTTCATGTATCTATTGACACCTATTTTCTAATAGCAAGTGCTCACACTGGAGAAAAGGCCTGTGATGTTATCTGGCATTGGCTTACCTGTTTTGCCACTCTGGGCCTTCCCAACTCCATAAAAACAGACAATGGACCTGCCTACACCTCAGAGTGAGTTCATAACTTCTTGCAGGAATTGGTTGTGTCTCACAATATGGGCATTCCCCATTCTCCCACAGGGCACAGAGCATGCCCTTAGAACCAGAAAGACTATGTTTGAAAAACAAAAGAGGGGAGCTGGGGTGCCCTCATGACAGACTAGCTAAAGCCCTGTATGTCCTCAGTTTTTAAAACAGGATGAGATCGGACTGACTGCATGTGCGAAACAGTATTGCTTTGACACAAAAGCTCATCTAAGACCTCCAGTAATGATGAAGAACTTACTAAGGGGGCAATGGAAAGGACCCCTGGACTTACTAACATGGGGAAGGGGTTATGCCTGCATCTCCAAAGGCCACCATGTGGAGTGGGTTCCATCAGGGGGTGTGTGACCTTTCATCACTTGGTTGTAATCCTGTGTGTATATAGTTATTATGTTATAGGTATTTACAGGTTACAGTTTTTGAAAAGTTCTCACAGTTACTGTTGTCACTGTTATTAATAACTACTGTTTCAGTAGTTTATTGGTTGTTCAGGTTTTTGTTGCCTACACAAAACAAAGGGGGAGATGTGGAATATGGGGTTATATTTGTTAAAGTTGTTGAGGGTTATGCTTACCAGAAGGCCCTGTGGGAAAGACACAGCTTCAGGCTGGACAGTTGGAAGTTGGTTGAAGGGTGAGAGGCAGTTAGGAGTGAAGAGAAAGTCTGTTGAGTAACAGATGGAAGTGAGACTGTGGTTGGCTGGGGGAACACACGGACAGCATATGAATGGGAAGTTGACTGGGTGATAGGACACATGGACAACAACACTGCTGCTGAGCCAGAAAATGGGTGCCTTTCTTCTGTTAAGTTCTCTTAGGCTTTGGTTGTGTCCAGTGGAAATTAGGGTATAAACAGGGGGAGATATCTGGCAATAAGGGGATCTTCTTCAGAGGTATAAGGGGGTCTGTATCTCTGTGTTCCCTTTTGCTACATCCAGACCTCACATAATTTCCACATAGCAGCAGATGGTATTCAACAGCTTGTGTGGTGTCTGGAACTCCATACAGGTGTTTCACTGGGCTTCCAGTCTCTCACCAGCATGGTGCCCCATCCCATCAGCTCTTGGTGCTGCAGCCACTGAAGCCTGCTCTTTCTCCTGTTGAAATAGATCCAGGTGTCCACAGTGCAGGTGGGCTCCTAATGTTCAGATATCACTTTGGTCAAGCTCTTGGTGCTGCACAGACACATTCCCGAAAGAGGTGGCAGAGAAGTCTCCTTGCCTTAGCCAATGGCTTCTCTTTGACTTGCTTCAAACTTGTAATCAAAGGCCCCAGGAGCACCCCACAAGCATAGGGCAGAGCTCCAAGGGAACTGATTGCATCTCATGGCAGGGGATCTCAAGGGGAAAAACATACCTGGATCATGTGGGCGTCCATTTTTCTGTTTGACACAGTTTTAAGAGAGCTTCATCCTGCTTTGTAAAAAAGTGGCCTTGGGGACCTATTTCAGAGCAGTAGGTCTGCATTTGTGGGCATTGGGCCCCTAAGTGTTGTGGCCTTCACAGAGCAAACATTACTTTTCTGTTTATTGGAGAATTTTACTCCCATCTTTATCAATTTTAGCAGATGGTTCAAACTTTTTAGGACAACTGATACCACAGCACCTCTCAACCTTCATGGATTAAGCTCAGCAATTTGATTACTGATATTTTGCATTGCTTTTATTTTGCTTTATGGCTTTTTTTTGGTCTCTGTAGTGCCTGCTTGCAATTTCCTCTCGCATGGGACTTTTTAGGGGTGGGCATGAGGTGTGTCATTTGGCATTGAAATTGGGAAGTGTCAGACAGTATTGGTTTTCTTCACACCAAACCAGTTGTAACTGATTAACTAAGGACAAGATTTTAATTTATGGAAAGCCACATTCATCACAACTGTGTGGCACAGCCTGTTCTGCTGCTGTGGTTAGGCAAAATATTCAGAGTTTAACAAGCATTAGAAAACAAACAAACAAATGCAAAATCCAAAATACAGGGAGCAAAACCAGCTAAAATGAATGATTCACATAAAATAAGTGAAGGAGCTATCTAGTGTTATATTACTTACTTTTCACGTTATTTATTTCTTGCCATCTCTTTGGTGTCTGTTTTCTGTTTTCCATGCATCTTGAGAGTTGCTATCTAGCCAAAGACTTCTTTGAAGTCTGAGAAGTACTCATGCTGGGGAAAACAGCATTTCACTATTAATGGTTGTGGTAGTGTGTTAATTATTTAGTTTCAGTTCTTTGAGTGTTCCATATTTCCCCATTTGTTTGGTGCCTCCCAAGTCTCCTCCTCCCTCCACTTGGTACCCTTCAATCCTAAGCCCTGCCCAATCCTCTGCCAATCTTAGCGATGTCCAGGCCCCTTGTTCCAGACCCTTCCCTAAGTAACACCCACCTGGTTGTCAATCTTCCCTGAATCTTTCCCCTCCTTCTAGAAAGTTCTGTGCTTGCTAAACCACTGGCTGTATGGGTATGTACTGTGATTGAGTGTATGTACTCCTCCCCTGTACTGTGATTGAGTTACTTACCTGTCAGTTCCTGGCTGAGCCCTTCTGTAGTTTCCCCTGATTGGTTAATGTCTGGTATCCACCTCTTGTACCTCCCACAGTTAAAATCTCATGCTCCCCATTGTTCAGGGCTCTTGCCCCTGCCTGTTATTTATCCAGGAATAAACCTTTCCTTAGATAGAGCATACAAGAGTCCCTCCTTCCTTTCTCATGGCTGCTCCTCAATACTCTGTATCATCTGCCTCCAAGCAAAGAGCAGTCACAGCCTTCCTGATCTGCACTGCCGCCTGAGCCACAGATGGCTTGGAGGTAGCCCCTATCTTGGCACAGTTGGTGCAGCAGCTTGGGCTAGCTGAAGGGGTTCTTCAAAATCTGCGGCCGTGTCACCTGGTGCCCAGTGTGGGGTCCCATTTCTACCTTTCTTCAGAGCCCACGGAGAAGACTGAGTTTTGTGGAATCTTTCCTTTTGAGTCTAATCAGCCCTGGTGCATGAGCAGTCCCTGAGCCTGCACGCTGTTTTTTGTACAGCAGTGCTTCCAGGGACAAAGAGGACAACCCCTTAGCACCCAGAGGGACCCACTTCAGGAGCACAGTCCTCTCTTACAGATTTCTATTCCAAGGTTGTCAGTTTGGTGAGATGTGTGGGGAAGTTTGCCCCACAGGTGTGGGTACTTGGTGTCCCAGAGGGTGGTGGAGGGGATACCTAGATTGCACCAAGCCACAAGGGTTGGCTGTGCTTAGTACCTCAACACCCCAGATGGTCCTTGGGCCTTTTTCTTAATTTTTTTTCTTTTAACTTTAAAAGGGGAGGCGGTTTTTGTGCTGTAGTGTGGCAGAGATGGATTTTAAGCCATCTACTCAGCAGAAGGAGATTTATCTCCAAGTTGCGGGTTCCCTAGTGGGTGGGGGGGGGGGGAAGTTT
>VXBN01011738.1:101169-129125 GCA_013397395.1 Sinosuthora webbiana | reverse complement strand
TCAAAAGGGCAGTTTAAAAAGTTCGTTCTCTGGTTGTTTTTCCACTTCCCAGATTTGTCCCCTGAGATTGTGAAAACTGTAAATTTCTGGAATGAAGTTGGCTTCAAATTAACAAATTTAACTCAGAATGGTGACTCCTCAGGGGATCAATTCTTCCATTTATTTGTAATAATTCTGGCATGATTAAGGAACAAAATACCAAAAACCATCAAGGAAAACTGGACAAACAACTGGCTTGGTCTTCCCTAGTTCTTCCTAAGTCTTCTCCTCCCTCAACCCCTTGTCCTAATACCCTGTCCCCTACATTGGGTGAATTAGGGGGAGCAAACCATGAAGCACAGGGTTGCCCCCAAGAAGTGGAATGTCTCCCTGAATCTCCACAACCCGCCTAGTACCCTTGCCTTGATAGCAAGCCAGTGGCTGTCAGAGACCCTTCCCCAAACCCTCACTCCTGTCCCCCTGCCCCAGTTCAAAGCCTCCCAGTTCTTTCTCATGTCTGTTTGTTCCTGGTGTCTTACTCCCAAAATGGACCCTGAGACTCTCAAAACGGTGATGGCCTGTTGGCAGGGGACCCCTTCAGAGCTCCTTCTCCCCATAACCCTTTTTGCCCTGTCCTTACCCCTCACTCTCAGCCTCTTCCTACAACCCTTTCTGACTCCCTAACCCCTCCCTCTCCTACCTTCCAGGCTCCACCCTTTTCTTTATATATCATCCTCATCAGCCCTCCCCATAGCCCCTCCCACTGTTACATTGCCTCAGACTCCTCACACTCCAGACAACTTCTCCCAGGTTCCCTCACTCTTCTTCACCCAGATTCCCACGTCTTGCTTAAGCCCTCCCCTTTTGGCCTCCAGTTCCCATACTCCTCCATCCGGTTCCCATGGTCTGGAGGCCAGATGTGATGGGTCTGGGAGCCAGAACCTGGAACTGGAAGCTCACCCATTTGCCGCACTGGCTACTTTTAACCGTAGGGAGGAGACTCCTTCATGGCAACCTTTCTCCTATCAGAATAAGGAGCTCTGCAGGGCTCAGAAGGAGTTTGGGCATAAAAGTGAATATTTTAAGTGTGGGGTTGCAAAATTTAGTTTAAAACATATTATTAGAATAGTATAAGTTTTAGTTTTCCCTAGATGGGCCCCTTTGCTATTGGAATGCTTTTTTATCTCAAGCTGATAATGGTTTCTATGCCATCCCTGGGTTCTGCCTGGAGATGGTTTTTCATTGGCCTTTTCCCTAGATGATTTACATCTATCTCTACAGTCCAGAAACCTCAAGGGTCTCTGTCCTGTGGTTGGCAGAAGTTTTAGGTTTAATCCTCTATGTACCTGTGATTTGCTATTAGTTATGTAATGTAGTAGACATTTATTGTATTAATTGTTTTATTGGCTTTTGGTCCTTATCTCCGCCTTCCTTTGTCTGAAATGTATAAAACACCCGATTGCCCGGGGTGAGGTGTCTCTCCTAGGGGATGGTCTGAAGAAGGGGTTCCCCTGTGTCCCCCAAATAAACCTTTGCTCCCTCCCAACTTCGGAGAGTCCACTCTTTCTGCGACACCACAACCATGTCAACCAAGAAGGAGGTGCTGCTGAACCAAGGACCCACACACTGGTTCTGTTGAGACATGCCGAGCGCCGGGGAGCCCAGCCGAGAGTAGGCCGGGTTCAGAAAGGGCTCGCACTGCAACATTAAGGGCTTGTTGAAAGCCACTTTTACCTCAAATATATTGACCCTTAGTGATCTCAATGAATTGTTTCTATGCCTCCTCACCTCGGGCAAATACGGTTTGTGGGAGGTGGCATGGAAGAGATTACTTAAGGGTCTGCTTCCTGAGCTCCTGCAGAGCCCTGAGTGCACCATTGACACCAGCAATGATAATACTACATTTAACCACATATATGGCAAAGGGGGTTGGCAAAGGCACAGAAGCAGGTGAGTGGTATCCCACGCCCAGTGTTAGAAAGGGTAAAAGCGGCATGCCCACTGAAGATCCTGGGCAGAGTTACATTAACATAAAACAGGTCCCTGTGGAGCCATTTTTACATTTTGTAGACAGGCTGCAGGAAGTTATTGACCAACAAATAGAGGATCCGGCTCTGGAGGAAAAGATGATGCTGGAGGTGGCACACAGAAATGCTATTGATGTCTGCAGATGAATCATTTTAGGACTGTCCCTGGAACCACCACCCACCCTAAATACAATCATTGAAACTTGTATGAAAAAGGCCTACATTGAACCTGAAGCCATGCCAACCCAAGGATCAGGATTTAAACAACAAACAGCAACGATGGCCACTACTTCGCCAAGACCACCCAAATTACCATGGCTGAGCTGGGTCAAATGTTTAAATGCGGGAGGGAAGGCCATGTAATGGTTTTTTGTCCTTTCCAGAAAAAGCCATCTAAAGAATGGGAGGGAGGACACAGAGGAGAGAAGGAAAACACCTCTTCAAAAAACTGAAGGGGGAGCGTGGATATGCCCCATGCATAGAAAGAAACGGGGCAGGTCACAGCATGGGGGAGGTGCTAATAAAGAGCAATGAACTGAATGGGAATCCACAAAAGCCCTTTGGGTGCGTTACAACTGAAAACAGAAACAAAATTTCAGGGTTGAATGTTCTACTTCTATGTTTTTTAACTCATTGGACTGGCACAAGCTCACCTTTGAAGTGACGGAAACTGCCGGACTGGACGACATAAGATGTGAATGCCTTGTGGTGGGGGACACTAAACATACACCCCCAGAGATCGAAATTGCTCCAGGTATCTTGCCATCTGACGTGGAGCAGCTCGTTTTCTTGGCACGCTGTGTCCATCCTCCCCATTTTCTGCCTAAGGGTTGAATGATAGCCCAGGCAATTCCCATCCCGAATTTACCACCACTGGTGCCCACACCCCCCGATAATTCACAATTGGCAGTCTACTGGGCAGAAGTAGTGGGGGAAGATAAAGCATTGGTTTGGTGTGCCCTTGGGAAAGCAGGTGATTCTATTCAGTTATGGGGGATAATGGACACGAGGGCATATGTCACTTTAATTTCACCATATAAGTGGCCAGTGCATTGGGAGCTGCAACCCGTGGCTGGTAACGTTTCAGGTGTAGGAGGGATAAAATTGGCATATATATCTAGGAGCATTGTACAAATTGAGGGACTGGATGGGAAATTGGCTTTGTTACGCCCATTCATTGTTGACTGTCTGTATACCTTGTGGGGGAGGTACACCATATCCCAATGAGGGGGTTGAATTAAAAATCCCGAAAACCCCTAGGGATTTTTAATGATGGCCACTGAGTAGTGCCCTACCCAGAAACTTAATTGGCTGACCGATTCCCCAGTCGTGGTAGACCAGTGGCTGTTAAGGAAACAAAAATTGAAGGCACTCAATGAGCTTGTGGAGGAGCAGTTAATAAAGGGTAGAATGGTAGAGACCAATAGACTTTGGAATTCCCCGGTTTTTGTCATTAAGAAGCCAGGGAAGGACAAGTGGTATCTCCTTCGCAACTTCAGGAAAATAAACAAAATGATTGAGGACATGGGCCCTCTTCAACCAGGTATGCCATCCCCCACAACGTTTCCCCAAAATTGGAATTTGGCCATCATTGACATAAAGGATTGTTTTCTCCAAATTCCTCTACATCCAAACAATGCCCACGGTTTGCGTTTTCTGTTCCCACCATCAACAGAGAAGCTCCCTGGAAACGCTGCCACTGGCACGTCCTTCCCCAGGGGATGAAGAACAGTCCAGCAATCTGCCAGCGGTATGTTGTCAAGCTGCTGTCCCCAGTGCATGCCAAGGTGGGGGAGGCTGTCATCCCACACTATATAGATGATGTCCTATTGTGTGCCCCCGACAACAATGTACTTGCACACTTTCTTGAGGAGAGTATTGCTGCTCTCACCAGTGCAGGATTTGAGATACAACAAGAAAAGGTGGAGAGGCTGCCACCTTGGAGGTATTTGGGCCTTGAGATCTCCAGTCGCACCATAACACCTCAGAGGTTGGAGATCAGTGATAGGCCAAAGACTTTGAGGGATCTCCACCAGCTGTGTGGGTCACTGAACTGGGTTAGGCCCTGGCTGGGGATCACCACAGAGGATCTAGTTTCTCTCTTCAATTTACTATAGGAGGGAGATGAGCTGTGTTCTCCGAGGAGGCCCAACAGGCATTGGAGAAGGTTCAGTCGACACTGTCTAGCCAGCAGGCCCACCATTTTCAGCCTGATCTCCCCTTTAATTACATCATACTGGAGAAACTGCTGCACCTCCATGGTCTAATCTTCCAATGGGACAAAAACCAGAAAGACCCCATCTTAATCACAGAGTGGGTGTTCCTAGGTCACCAGTTGTCCAAAAGCATCACCAGGCCACAAATACTGATGGCCCAGCTGGTCAGCGAGGCTAGGGTAGGCATGCGCCTGTTGGCCACCTGTGATTTCACGTGCATTCACCTTCTTGTTAAATTATCAACTGGGTGCTTAACCAAGGAGATCTTGGAGCAGTTGCTCCAAGAAAATGAGATGCTACAGTCTGCCCTGGAAATTTCCCTGGAAGCTTCCTGGGAATAATCTCAATTCATTATCCAGGCCACAAATTTGGTTTGACATAGAATTTAATTTGGTCCCAAAAGAAATTCAGATCCGTAAGCCCCTCAAGGCCTTGACCATCTTTATGGATGCATCTGGAAGATCTCACAAGTCTGTGATAACTCAGAAGGATCCTCAAACTCAGCAGTGGGAGGCCAATGTTGATATTGTTGAGGGATCCCCTCAAGTGGCTGAATTGGCTGCTGTTGTCAGGGCCTTTGAGAGGTTTTCGGTACCAAGAAATTTAATTACTGATTTGACCGATGTTGCAGGGGTAGTGTCCAGGGCACAGCATGCAGTACTCAAAGAGGTCTCCAACCCAGTCATCTTTGACTTGCTTGCAAAACTTACTTACCTGTTTATCCACCGTAAGCAACCTTTTTTTGTGATGCATGTGAGATCACACACTGACCTTCCAGGAAGGAAGACAACCACAGGGCAGATGCCCTAGCCACTTCAGTCCAGCTGGTTGGCCAGTGCAACATCTTCCAGCAGGCCAGACTCAGCCATCAGCATTTGCACCACAACGTTCCGGGCCTATCTGTCAATTTTACCTGCAACAGGACCAGGCCAAGGCAATTGTGGCCACATGGCCCAAATGCCAACAGACCAACTCAGTGCCATCTCTGGGATCTGAGGTAAACCCCAGGGGGCTTGGGAGTTGTGAGACATGGCAGACGGGCATCACTTATATTCCCCAGTTTGGGAGGCTGAAATATGTCTATGTTTCAATTGACACCTTCCCCAGTGCTGTTAATACCTTGGCCCATGCAGGGGAGAAGATCACAGATGCACACAAGCACCTGTTGGAGGCTTTCTCCATGCTGGGGGTCCCCAAGATGCTAAAAACTGATAGTAGGCTAGCGTATATCTCAAAGGAATTTGGCAGTTTCCTGCAGATATGGGGAATCGAACATCAACAAGGGATCCCATACTCCCCCACCAGCCAGGCAGTACTAGAATGAGCCCATCATACCCTCAAGCAGGTCCTGGAGCACCAGCAGGAGGATTCACAGCTCTCCTTCCCACATACGTGGCTTAAGAAGGTACTCTTCACTATCAACTTTCTCAATTGCTCCTTCGAAAATGTGAATCCACCAGTAGTCCATCACTTCAACCAGAACATCAGGTTGGATGGAGCTAGCCAAGAAACTGCCAGTCCTGGTGAGGGACCTTGAAACTAAGAAAGTAGAGGGCCAGTTTGACATCATTACCTGCGGGCATGGATACACCTGCATATCCACCCCCTCCTGTCCTAAGTGGGTCCCCAAAAAGGCTGGTAAAGCCTTATGTACCTTCTAGAATCATGGACAATACCCACTGTGTGACACCAGTTGTGTTAAGCATCCCCGAAGGAGTGACAGTTGTGTCAAACTGATGTCAATGTAAAAGAAAGAAAGAGCCGGTTCCCCCTGAACAGAGCCCTGTCAGCTCCCAGTTATCTCCCCTCTTTCCAGAAGTTCATTTATCCCTTTAGTTGTGTGTGTTTCCCTTTTTCCAGCATTGAAGGCCACCATCCTTGACTCAATAATTGGATATATTTCACTTTCTGCTCCTCTCTTCCTTGGCCTGTCTATGGAGGCGTGGGTCATTTCCCAACCGCAAAAGAACATGTGGGTCAGCCTTGCTCATGCGCTGCTGCTAGACCACCTTTGCCTATCTTCAGCCACTGTCAATTACTCTCTGTCCACTTGCCTGTTGGGGATCCCATTTAAGCCTGCAGAATTCCCTAAAAATATAATCAGTTTCCAAAGAAGATAAACAAAGAAAAGGCTTCCCACCACACTATCACCCAATCCCATGTCATGTATAAAACCTCACTCCCAGTCACTTACCCGTTGGATCTGTGGCAGGAGTAAGTCGAAATGTTACCTTAGGCAGAAAAGGAGCCACAGCCATTTGAAATTTTAGATCCTCCCGTGCCTCCTTTTGTGTTCATTTTGATTTTAAGTACCGCCAGTATTACCATTATGTGAATCGGTTTGAACATGTCAAACAGACAAAGAAGAAATTGACAGCAGCTAATGGGTGCCAGTCCATGGTTAGAGTCACCATGCCCTCCACGGGCAATGAGTCCCCTTCCCCTTCGAAATTGGACAAAAGAGTGTTTTTGATTTGCAGAGATTGAGCATGGGCCGGCATCCCTTCTCACCTTGTGGGAGGTCCATGCACCCTAGGACAGTTGTCCCTAGCTTTGCCCAGTGTGACCTTAAATTCAGATAGGCCAAAGATTCTACTACTAAAAAGTAATAGTAGTGGTAGTAGCAGTAATAATAGCAGCAACAACAATAATATAACCCAAATCACATTGCATATATTTCTCCGATTTTCAAATTAGGGAAATGGAAATCACAGTGCACCTATCAGCCTGTTAATTGTTGGGAATCACAGGACGTTTGCCAGGGTCTTGAATAGACACACCTTGGTACAGCATTAGGATGTCCTATATTCAGTATTGTAAGACAACTTTTACTTCAAGACATACCTATAGGCACACAGTGAGAAACTGACTACTACTGTTCTGTCTGTTTTCTTCTTTGTTTCTTAGTTTGTGTCTACAACTGCCAGGAAGGTTAAAAACCTGTTGTGGGCAGCTACTGCCTTAATTTAAATGTAATAATTAAATTATGTGTTCATCATCTGAAGCTATGACTCAGTTTCCAGTGCTGCATTAGTGTTCATAGTTTCCTGTACTCTTTTATTAATTGCACTTGACAGGTTTTATCAAGAGGGCATTCACTTTTACTTTATACCCAGAACAAAAGGAGCAATTTCAGTGAGTTAGGAAAAGTTTCATTCAGTGTGTATGTGTAAGAGAGACCAGAGTTTGGACTTCTCTGAAATGTTGTCATAATTACAGTCTACTGTAATTTTAGACTGTCAAGAATAAAAATCATTTGTACTCTGTATCTTAAACGGCACAGACAGTAAAACATATCTCTAAGGCAAAAACTCTGTAAATAGCTGACTTGACTGATCTATGTTCAGTCTCCTGCATGCTTTACAGCTGAATTGTGTGCTAGCTTGCTAATTTACAGCCAACAGTGCTTAATTCTACACAAGAAGTGCAGACCACCACTGTGAGAAAGAGCTAAAAAAAATCACGAACATAGCGTAAGCGTTATTAACAGTTCACATTCACTTCTTAGGTTCCATGTGCAAGGGTGCACACAAGCACAAAACCCAGCTGTGGGCTATACAGAATGAAAAGGCATGTCAATTCAGTGCCAGAGTGTGCTTGTAGATTGGATTTTACAACTTTCAGTCCTTCTCTGGCTGTTTCAGCCTCTTTCTGTATGCTGATTGATGTTATTATGAGCCACACTTCATGACTGAACACAGATTGGGTCTGTTTACAGTGATCAAAATCATGAAGAATTCCTCTGGGACTGATAATTTTCTCTGTGCACATTAATATCTTCATTATTGAAAATATTAAAACATTTTAAATTAATTACAAAATTTATTTTTAAATTAAGTTTTTAAATTTTTCAGTTTGCAGCTGAATAGCAGAAAATAGAAAGGATTCAGCATTCCTGCAGATAAAAAAAAAAAAAAAAAAAAAAAAAAAAAAAAATTGAGATCAAATATGCAGCTATGTAATTGAAAAGAAATTTGTAACCTACCTTTACTGGTTGGAAGACTTTTGGCGTTGACTTCAAGCAGCACTTAGTGTTGTGCTGAATCATCCATCTGATAAGGAGCTTCAGAATTTCACTTAGGATTATGTCATTGGATTATACAGTATTGTGAAACAAACAAGTAAATGCATATCTGTCTGTGTTTGATGCTGGTATTTGCTTGGCAGTGGAATATTAGGTCCCATTACAGCAATTATTAACCAACGTCCAAGATACTTTCCTTTTAATGGCCTGTTTGATATCAGTTAGACTGACAGAAGGTCTGAAGTAAGTAGAAGAATCTGACTCTTTTGCTTTTGGAAAAACACCTGACGCTTCAGCAGTCTGAGATGAAGACTGTATGCTGTGTCAGCAGGGCACAAAAGCCTAGCACAAGATTGTATACATTGTTCTTATTTATATCCGCTGACAGAATTTATGGGCTTGGTAAACCATGGCTCTGGCAGCATCCCTGGCCCACACCTTTCCCCTTTCCATGCTGCTGGCTCTCAAGCACAGGCTGTTTAAGGCTGGAATACCTTCAGTGCTGCATTGATAAACCACCTATGTCTGCAGGCTCTTTCTTGGGGTTACTCCAGGGACCTGGTCCCTTTGCCATTTTTTAAAACTGAGTAAATTACCTCAGAATGATATTGGTATCTTCATGAATAGGCTGTTCCTTAAGGTGCATCACACAGTGATTGCTGGTTGAAGAAGGGAATTCCCGCTTGGAGAGACAAATGAAGGCTATGGCTGTCTGAAAGAGGGAGGAAAACTCATGGTTCTTTTTGTGGTGTTTTTTTTGGTTTGTTTTGTTTTGGTGTTTTTTCTGGTTTCTTAATATGTTCATTCTCAATGATGAGAGTAATCGATGCACACAGAATGTGCATGGAAGTGGACTTGTGCAGGAATTAAATAGGAAAGGACTCTCTATTGTTGAGTTTATTTCCACTCAGCTGCAAAGAAATTGCAGCAAAAGGAAAGATCAAGTTTCAGTTTAGATAGAGGTGTGCAAATATGAATCTCTTAGTCAACTAAATTCCAGAATATATGGAAACAGATTCGGGTGGTTAACAGACAAAAGTAAAATGTAGTTGTTTCCTGTCTCCACTGCTTTAGGCATTGGCTTGATGGAGGTGATACTGAGCCCACACTACTGATTGTAGGATCTGTAGGAGATTTAGGATTACAAATCCTGCTGCTCCTGGACTGCCCAGAATGAAAGCTGTGCCAGGGAAACACCTCCCAAGTACTTGGACTTGCTACAGCATTCCTGATGGGGGCCACGGTTAAAAATGGTAAAAAATAATTCATCTGAACCTTAGGCTTAATTGGTGCTTCTTCAACAGAAATGCACAACCTTGTGCTTTTTATGTATCTCCCAAATCACACATATGCTAGTTCTTAGTTGCATAAATGCTGGAAACAGAGCATATACCAAGTTTTCTGCTGTTTTTCTCTTTATACGACTGTAAACAGCTGCCTTCCCAGGCTGCAGTGAGTCTTACAAGAAGCCATTGTAGAAACAGAAGGCATGAAGCTTTGCAAAGCCTGAGGCACCAGTTTCTCTTTAATCTCACTCTTATGATGTCATGAACCCTTAAAGTGGCCCCTAATGGCCTGGGGTTATTATCCAGACAAGTGAGGGATACCTGTACTCTGGTTTAGCCAGGCTTATTTCCTCAAGAATGATGGTGTGTCTAAAAGCTGAGAACAAATTATGCCTCATTTGTTCTGCTATATTGTGCTGGCAACCACCTTTCCCACACACTCTGACTCTGTAAGCTGTATATATGTCAACTGAGATGTATGGGGACTGGGAACAGATAGACATTTACATATTAAAATATTTTTAATATATATGAATATATTAAAATGTGAATGTTTTTATGTATACGTGCATATTGAACAAGAACAAGAGCTCATATCTGTGCCTTATCCGACAGGTAGAGCTGCCAAAGAGCTGAGTGCCTCTTACTATTGCATGGAGAGACTAATTTAACACTAATGAGAAACGAGGATATCAGGAAGCATCTTGGCACAACCACTGCCGGTAACCATCTCTGCGCTCTTTCAAGCTTTTTCCATTGACAGGCTGCCAAGGTTTGGCTTGTGGGATTCAGTGTGACATCCCTGATAGAATGGGTTCGGTGGAGGATGATAAATGATAGGTATCTTGAGTCTGGAAAAAAAGGTGTCTGAGCAACTCTCCTTAAGCTCATGTTGGCACGCAGGGGAGACATTTGGGATGTGGTTGGATGCGAGCAGATTTACACAGGAACTTCCTTAATGCTAGGCAGTAATGTCCACTAATATTTTGCAGGCAACATTTTATTATAAATGGCAAATCATTATCTTCTCCATTGGTATTCAATGTAATAACATTTATCATGTTGAGTTATTTTGGTATTCATGGGGATGTCAGATGCAATTCCATAGGAATTACTATTAGAATAAATGCCCACTAAATTACAATGGAATTAATATGAAATTAGATATTACGGTTAACATTATTATCAAAAGAGGTCGTCGTGATTGATGTGCTGTTCAAATGAGGATACCAAAAGGAATTACAGTCAGACCTGATTATTCCAAATCAGTAAGAAAACTCTATTTTTATGCAGATTACAATACATTTTCAAACTGTTAAGTCATCTAGAAGTACTGGTAAAGAGATGTAGGCCACTGCCAAGTTTTCCAAAGAGCTCCACTTCTGCATACTTCAAAATGGGTTACTGAAGAAGCCAAATAAATTAGTGGAAAATAAGAATGAGTTTATTCTTGATTTGGATTATAGACATAATTTTGTGACTTTTAGATTAATGGTGGAGTAGAAAGCATTAATAATCTGTTGGCTCTTTTGGAGTAAACACAGTTTGCCTGCTTTCCTCTGATCTGTGATCCAAGAAGTATCTTCCAGGCCTGTGGTACAAATTCCTCTCCCTATGAAATTACAAAGGATGTAAGATCTTCTGTTTTGTTCTACAAAGAGCCCATGGACAAGGACATAAGCCATCAGTCCACTGTCAGAAAAATGGGATTGGCAGGTTGGACATAGACCCCCAAAAATATTCACACTTTTAATCTTGATTTCACTTTCCTGGAGAAAACACCACCATTTTACACCTTTTTGCTTGGACTCACCTCTTTTCTTCTCACATGTCACAACTGTCAACCTGATTTTTGTTTACTGGGTGCCAATAGTACAACACCCTCTGACTGTGTCCAGCCCCTTGCTGAAAGAATCTCTTCATCTCTGAATAAAACCGGTGTTTTTCACTGATGAAAACAACACACTTCTTGCCAGCTACACTTGTCCCGTGGTTGTCATCAAAAGGTGCTTGTCAGCAAACAGTGAGTTAGAGCCAGGGAACCTGATGCAGAAATTAGAATTATTGCTCTTCAGGTTGATCTGAGCATTTTCCACAATAAAAGCAATGAATTAGTTTCTCTGAGTGGGAACCTTTTAAATATTTGGCACGCATCATTCCCTGTTTCCCACTGGTTTGCACTGGGACTTTTTATTTTTTTGAAATCACTTGAAGACTTCAGGTGTTTTCCTTACCTACGTTTTTGTTTCATGGAAAGATATGGAATGCAATTAGGGGAGAAAATCCTACTATTTCAGCACCTAAAATTATAAGTCATATTTGTATCAGAATGTAAGTATAAATGCTTGTTCCATGAAGATGCTGTGTACAGATACAAGCTGAGCGAGGTGGGGAAAAAAAAAAAAAAAAAAAAAAAAAAGAAAAGAAAAAAAAAAAGAGGGATTTAACCACAGCTTTTCATGCCGACAAATTACCCCTTTGAGCAAGGATTTGTGGCATGGAGATGAAAGAAAATGCATATACTGCAAAATGTACAGGTGGTAGAAGACATTTTTAAGCTCCAATTACACCAGGTGTTTTATATTTTGATTATCTTTATCTGTCCAGACTCTGAATTAGGGGTTAATTACTGAGAGTAAATAGGCACTTTTAGACAGAGTGCCCTATCATGGCTTTTTCAGCTGATCAGCAGTGTAGCAGAAAGAAAAATTACATGGCTCAGGTTGGAAAACACTGCAATATTCCCTGGGTTTTGTTAGGGATTCGGTTGCTTTATGAAACTGCAGGTCTGAAACTGAGACAAGTGAGGAAATTCAGTTCTCATTACACGTGGCTAAGGACAGTTTCCAGGACTAAAAATGGCACAAAAGTTTGGAATTCCTTAATAGGCAGGAGCAAACCTCAGCATCTCTTAGTCTAAATGGTCAGAGATAGACAGGCATTATTCCTTTCCTTCCTCTCAGTATCTGGTATAGTCCCAGAATAGTTTTCTTTCCTGAGATTTCCTCTGGTGTTTTTCTTAAAATGGGACTAATTTTTTTGTTTTTGTTTGTTTGTTTGTTCTTGTGCGGAGTTTTTTGTCTGTATTTGGGTTTGGTTGGTTGGTTGGTTTTCTGTTAGTTTGGTTGGGTTTTTGGGGATGGAGACAATTATGTGTTCATTTTTTGTGTGTTTATCTTTTGCTGGCTTGGGGGGGTGTTTGAGGGGATTTTTTTTTTTAATTTGTAACTTTTTAAAAAACATTTCCTGTCTCTGTTTTTTCTGTGTTGATACCTCTTTTTCTGGGTTTTCTTGAGAAAAATTTGCACTGAGAGATATAAAAATTTGCACTGAGATAAAACTATGATAATCTGTCCTTGAGGAAAACAGCAGTGCAATCCTCTGTCCTTGTTAACATTGCTAAAATTCATGGCCATCTCTCTCTCTGAATCTGAATTATATTCCTGGGCAATGTGCAGGTGTATGGGCCTGACTGCTGGAGGGTGTGGGGATTTACATTGTTGTAGTCTTTAAATATCCCAGAAAATGCATCCTTTCATCAAAACAAAGGATTAAAATATTTTTTTTTTCATCAGCAGTGCCAGTTTTCTTCATCCCTTTTGTGTTGTTTTTTAATGGGTACATGTAAATATCCAAAGGCATGCCTGAAGCTGACAGGCACTGCACAGGACCTGAGGGTGGCTTGTGCTTTTAAATCAGCAACTGGAAGTCAGACATCCTGCTTTCCACCAGTTGCATTCAACATCCAACCCAGGAGGTGGACAGGAGAAATCATTAGGGTATGTGAAGAAAATAATTTTGTACTGTTAATAAGTAAAATAAAATAAAAATTATTATGGGAAATTAAGCATCTAGCTTACATACAGGCATCTGAACTCTGGAGATAATTTTCACTTCTTATTTTTGGGTGATTAACCATTAAAATGGGGAAAATTCTTTAATGCATTTTCTATATTAGCACCGTAGCCACCTCTGGTTTGTGAGATGTTAGCAGCAAATATAGTTCATCCTCTTCTTCACATAAAAATATTGCAGGTAATCTTATGAGTGTGAAATCCACAGAGTCCTGTTGAAAGACATCCTGGAATATTTATAATCTGATTTGCATTAAGCATAGTTTCGTAACTTTTGTGGCACACCAAAAACCTTTGCTATAACACTATGAAATACCTGTAGGCACTTTAATGTAAATGAGGATATGGAAATCAAATTGTGTACAAAATTATGAAGCCACACAGTGTAATGAAAGTAATAAACTCCTATTGTAGATTTTTTTCTCTTAATTCAAAAATGTTACAGCTCACTATCTGACTACAATACTTTTCACATGAGCTACCTGTTTTTCTCTAAGCAGGAACATTCTTTCAGATAGCTTTGTGTGTAGTTTAAGGTATATTTTAGTTATAATAAAATAACATTTCAATAAAGTAAAAAAGAGTTATACTAATTTGGTAAGTATATGTGAAGAATGTTATAAAAGAGATTAAAAGATTTCTTAAATACAGAAAGGTTTAATTTACTACTAAATTCTGTAGACTTTAAATGGGTTGGCTTTTGTTTGTTTTTAGTATGAAAGTCTTTTACTTCTACAGAAAAGTAGTATTTTGCTCCCATCAAAGTATGTAAAAATTTTCAGAAAGGGTTTGTAGATAATATTCAATTATATAAAGACTTACACAAGAGAAAACTAAATCATGATTGGAATGAAAACTATATTCCTTCAATCAGTAATTTTGTAGTTTAGAATTTAAGTTCTGATTTCAAAATCAGCAAATAAAATTCCATCCTACAAAAACCCCCCAAACAAATAAAGAAATTAAAAGTATTGATACTACTACTGCCCAGGACCACATAAGGCCAAGGATACCTTAATTTTGAGCCCTTTATCTTTCTGTTCTTTAATCACCTCTCTGGCTCATAGCAAGGTTTGGAGCTTATACATAGACATTTAATCTGTAGGAATAGCAAAAAGGAAAGCATTTTTCCATGCCTTCTGATTTATACAAATTCCTGTTTCACAGTAGATGGTATGCCCCTAAGTTTGTCAATAAAGTGAAAGGAGAGAGATACAGATAAAGATTCTTATAGGTCGTGCTTTTGTACTTACCAGCAAAGCAGAGGTTCATTCTTATGCACAACAAATCCTCTGTATAGAAAAGAAAAAAAAAACCAGTCTTCTGAACTTTCGTGCCAATTCAAATGGATCCAAAATGCAAGGAGAAAACACAAACTGGATTATCATTACCCAGGTTCTCATTGACTGGCCAAGTCAAGAAGAAGTGAAAGAAAATGTTTTTCTACTGGTAAAACAGCAAGCATTCTTTTGATTTTCTCACAGGTTAAACACATATATTCCCAAAAGCAAATTAAATAAAAATATATATGAAAGCAAATTAATACTTTAAAATTATTTGATAATAACTAATGTCTCATGAAATTTGTGTACAGTAACAGAAGTTATTAAAGTCCCAAAAGCAACACCCACACTTTGTCCTTACAATATTATGAACCAACAAAGTGTTCTTAGTGATAAAAAGTGTCAACAAGGGATGTGGCTACAGATGAATGAGATCTGTTTCTCCTTCCTTCCAAGAAATATTCCAAGAGGTACTAAGCCCATGCAGCTTGTACGTTGAGGAAACACTCCTGATGTGCCAGACACCTAGGATGAACTAAGATGCTCATTTATTAATTTATTTTTCTTGGAATACCAGGAATAATACTTGGAATAATTCTGTATTCTGAAATTCTATGGACCAAGCTGTAACTCTGCATTGCTATTAGACACGACTGGATGGAGATGAGTTGAAGAATACAGGTAGCTCCAAGTCAGCAGACTGGAATCAGGATTTTTGCCTTTCTTTCACTCCTAGTCTGTGATGAACTTCTGTGGCATGCCAGGTGTCTGAATTACTTTTAATGGAGCAAAAAAGAAGATATTCCATGTATTCTAATGTGGTCTGTGCTTTCCCTAGCTGCACTTTGCCATTTTTCTGGCAAGTGCAACAATGTGTTTAAACTTGGAGATGACATAGTTGGTTTTTTTTGTGTTTGTTTGTTGTTTTGTTTTGTATTTTTGTTAGTTTGCATCTTTTTATTTCAATTCAACAGTATTTCAATTAAGTCCTAAGTCTTTCATATATAATGAAAAAGATGACTTGTGAACCTTACTTTTCTCAGAAAAAACCCAAAACTAACCAACCATCACCACCACCAAAACCTTTTGTAGCTTTTTTCAGAAATGTTTAATCTAAATATCTCATCCATGAGAACTGCATTTTATTGCATTTCCACATAAAGACATTTAAAGAATATGTGATTTTATATTGCTTTTCATTTATAAGACAGTCAAAAAATCACTCAGGTACTTGGATATTTATGTTTTGAGCAAAGAGAAGTAAATTGAAATGAAAAAGCTACAAAATTTTTCATTTAAAAATATGATTTTTTCATGTGCCCATTCCACCTCTAATTACCAGACTGTTGCCATGTGCAACATGGAAAGCAGAACTGCAAGGCCTCCATGGGTTACACAGAATAAGTTAGAAATAAGACTGCCGCAATAAACATATTCTGTTGCACATCAAAAGCTTAGATCAAACCAAATTATTTTCTATACCATTTCACCACATAATAGGCTTGTCCAAAAAAGCCTGCATGAAATTGGTTTCCTCCTACTTAACTGGAACCAGTTATTTGAATAAAAACTACAAGTTTTACCAGTTAAATATCCCTGTAGTATGATGGCATAGAGAAGGGAACCCAGCTTTCTCTGTCTGCAATATAGCTGCTTTAAAAAATTAAGCAGAACTTCCTTAAATGTGTCAGTTTTGCCTCTGACACCCATCAGATCCCTTTCTCTGTTTCAGGAAAGTCAAAGAAAAGAAACAGGCTCTATTCTAATGGTCTCTAAAAAAGAGCAAGACAAACCATTTGTGCACAGGGAGAGAATTTGAGAACCTCAGCATTAAAGTCCATAATTTAAAAATAAATTATTTTATATACACTGGAGGTTTATGCTCAGAATTTTTTTACTGAAGAAGTCTGTGAGTAAAAATTTTATAGGCCATGACCAGTTGAAACAGTTCTATATCTCTATTCTGTTCTAAAGACTTTTATGTAAATTTTAGGGAATGCATATATTTGTGTGCCTGTTGAAGGGCAAAATTCCTACCCTGATGTGGAAGGTAACTTTTCCTTATGTCCACATAAGGAGCACATATGGACGGATGGTTGTACATGTGCACATTACTGGCCAAAACTCTTCGTGGTAAATGATATGTGTATCAGTGTGTCCAAAGAACAGGTGCTTTGCATGGTGGTGAATAGTTAGATACATGTAAAGAATTCAAATATTTTTGTGGAACTGTCATGAGAAAAGTGTCTCTGTTTTGCTACTTAAAACCTAGTTTCAGTTAGAAACTGTGGGGGGTAGAAAGATTTGAGTCCTTTATGACTGAAGCATTTCATCTTGTTATCCCTCACAGTGTTTCAAACTGGAAAATGGCTTTCAAAATTGTGCTTGAAATTTGAACCGAACAAGCTGCTAAGCCTATAATGGATTTTTCTCATTAGAATATTTATTTTGCTGGTGAAATTTCTTTCTAGTTTTTCCCAAGCTAAAACATCAGTGAATTTAGATGTGAAGTTCTCAATATCTCCCCTGTACACTGACAAAATGGCAGAGGTATTATAGAGGATTCTTAAATGTCATGGTCTTTGTCCAGGGCCATTTTATCAAGCACACAGACTAGGAAATGCCACTCCTACAATCCATCTCCATCAGTACCCATGGCAAATGAGGATAAACAATGGCAGAGGTAAACCTGAATCTTTTCTAGAACTGAAAGCCAGCAAGAAGAAAAGATGGGGTTACCAAAAGCACTGCCTGAATAAACTGCTTAAAAGTCAAAGGGCAGGTGCTTTCAAACCCAGATACATAAATTTGAATATTGATTCAGCTCAAATAAGAACAACAACTGATTAAATTAATTTCAGTTCTTGATTTTTTTTGGCTTTGATATTACTGAAACTGGAAAGAAGTGGTGATGAAAGTGTGTGCTGCGTTCTATTTATGTCTAAAGATTTTGCAGTAAATTTTCTCGACGTGTCCAGCTAACTTTGCAGATCTTAATGTTTAGAGATGAGTTTTGAGGGGCTGCACATAATTTTGGCCCAATATCCAATGAGGTTGAGACACTAAATATGCTGAGTGTTTACCCATTATGAGCTAAAGTTGCCCTGAAGGCATATTTCAAATTGATATATCGAACAGAAGGCTAGATTAAAAACCAGAAACAATCTGCTTTAAAATTATAATTAATGTAGAGAGACTAAAGAGCCTCCATGAATTATGTTGCCTTTAACAGCTTTCCAGAATATGACATTCCTGTAAGGAAAAGGAATTAAGTGAAAAACATGAAAAACAGGGTTTGGTGTGGTTTTTTTTTTTTGTTGTTGTTTTTTTTTTTTTTTTTTTTTTTTTTTTTTTTTTTTTTTTTTTTTTTTGGGGTTGTGTTTTTTTTTTTTTTGTTTTTTTTTTTTTTTTTTTTTTTGGTTTCCCAAGGCTGTGTCTTCATTACAGGTGTTAAAGTAAATGTGAATCATTTTAGAATTTATTGTACTGTGATTCAAAGTAGTCAGAAAATTCACTTCTCAGGGAAAATGCTAATTTTTATTGGAAAAAAGGAACTAATATGTATTCACCTAACAGGACAATATTTTGTTTTTATAATGTGGTCATGGTGCCATGTGTACTTAGGGACTTCATGATTTTTTTCTCTTCCACCGTTAAGATTTGACATAAAATCTTTCCCTTCCTAAAAGTAATGAGGATGCTGTGTTTGATAGAACCCTTCAGGCCCTTTATAATTTTGCTGAAGGATATACCAAATGCAGAGTCTTAGGATCATGAAGCTCCTGAACTTTACCTGTATGTATCACTATTGAATCAAGTATTTCTTAAGGGCAACAAAGTATATTAGACCTTGCCAAGAGTGAAAATTGCTCTAAATATCTCCTAATCTTCTCGTGGTCTACATTTCTATGATGCAATTTCTCTGGATTTTGTTCAGCAAAGCCCCTAAATATTAACTTAAAAATAAAACCAAAAACTGCTATGCTCTTTGGAAAAAACAAAACAAAACAAACCTAGAAGGGATAAAAAGGAAGACTAGACATCATGTACTAAAGAACCCCAAACCAACCCAACCAATCAAATGACAAAAAAACTCAGAAAAAAAAAGCAAACGAAAACAAACAGAACCACCCCCCAAATAAACAAACAAACAAAAAACCAAAAGAAAACAAAAACTAACAACAAAAAAGCAAACCCACAAAAAACAAACAAAAAACAAAACAACCCACAAAACTTTGTTTTCTAGTGATGAATTATTTCATTAAAAAAATAAATCACTTGTCTAGGACTGCACTCTCTCCCAGTGCCAGAAGGTTTTGGTTGAACCTGTAGACCAGATGACACAGCAAACTTTAAGAGGAAAGAAAAATGAATAGATGGCAGCAAAATGATCACAAAGGAAATTTCTGATGTCAGAGTTGTGCTGAATTAACAGTCAGACTTTCTTAAAGACAATACTGCAGTTTCTTTAACTCAGGTTTTATGTTTTGTGTCATTTTCTGTCAATTCATAGATAATACACCAATGATAATTTAATAATGTTTAAAGTTTATACATGTATGCATGCAATGATGCATGAAAACACATATTTTGTACATATTTTAAATATATATATAGATATAATCATGTGTGTGTGTACAGATTTATATACAAGATTACAGAATGATTGGGTTGGAAGGGACCTTAAAGCTCATTCAATTCCCACCCCCTGCCATGGGCAGGGACACCTTCCACTATCCCAGGTTGCTCCAAGCCCTGTCCAACCTGGTCTTGGACACTTTCAGGCATGGGGCAGCCACGGCTTCTTTTGGCAATCTGTGCCAGGGCCCCACCACCCTCACAGCCAAGAGCTTCTTCCTTATATTTCATCTAAACGTACTGTCTTTTAGTTCAAAGTCGTTACCCCTTGTCCTATCACTCCAGGCTCTTGTCAAATGTCCCTCTCCATCTCTCTTGGAGTCCCTTTATGCACTGGAAGGGGCTCTGTGGTCTTCACAGAGCCTTCTCTTCTCCAGGCTGAAAACCCCCAACTCTCTCTGCCTGTCTCCAGAGCAGAAGTGCTCCTGGCCTCTGTGAATGTTAGGATCATTTACATACTCATATCTATCTGTCTATCTATCTGTCTGATCTTACGTGATCTACTGTGAGAAGCTAGAGGTGTTCAGGAGGACAGAAGATTTTCTTCATAGGGAAGAGCTGGCACATCTTCCATGTGAATGGAAATCTACTTCGCTTTATGGGTAATGTTTCTAATTCTTGTCTTTCCCATTACTATTATTCACACTATTTCCTCTGACACCTTTGGTAAAATAGCTATCAACAATAGGCAATTAATGTGAGGGGACAAGGGAATGAGCCAAAACATAAATCAGACAGTAATGCTGTCTTCAGCAGAGAAGAGGGTATTGACCAGGATGACATCTTCTGTGAACTAATTATCAAAGCAACATTCCAAAGTAATTGAGAAACAAGCAATATCTTTTTTTTCTCCCCTTTGCTACTTTAGTTAATGACCATAGGCTAAAAAGAACATGGAATGGTCAATAATAACAACAGCAATAACAACAACAATAATCTCAATCATGAAAGCAGCACAAATAATAACTCTATTACACTGCCAATGGCTTGCCTTGTTTGTAGCCTCCATCTGCCATGAGCAAATAGTGCAAGAATCTACAATTTCTTCCACAGCCTTTTAATTCCCCTAAATCTTTCTTCTGTCCATGTTCTGTTGCTTCTCTTTTGTCTGCCTTCTGAGAAACTGCCGTTTATGTGACCACAATACATTTCTGATTCTCTACTCCTGCTTTGGGTAAGAAATTTTTATGTGCAGCCTAATTAGAATAAAGTAGGAAGAGAGGCACAGAAGGGGATAAAGTAGATAAATTTATATGTTTTTCAAGAAGTGAAATGGCAAGAGAAGTGAGGGCATGCTAGTGCTCTCTTAGACAGGAAAAACAGCAAGTTTAAACTCTGATTGATGACTGAACAAAATGAGACAGGATAATAAGGTCTGGCTTCATTAGTGCCTCCTTACTAGTTCTGCTTAAGAGTAATAATAATCCTTCTGTTCAGAGATAAATGGATCAATGTCTCTCTCTCTTTGTTAGCCTGCTGTATAGATGAGAACAAAATGACACATAATACGACTGCAGATGTGGATATCCAGTGCAGATGAGGTTGTTCCAGAACAGGATTTAAGTTCAGCAAGAGAGATAGAGGATCTTGCGTCATGGTCCCCAGCACTAACATGCAGGAGTTCTTGTGACATCAGAAACACAGCATGAAAGCTGCAAGGAAAAGAGTTATCATGACTGTACTCACTGTAACATCACAACACTCTTTCTTGACATCCACGTTGCATATTAGAGACTTGTAAAAGCTCTGACTATTTTAATTCCTGCTTTGAATACATAATTAAAATTGCTTGGACTTTAAACATGCTTTGATGCAGGAATGTAAAACATTAAAATCCAAAATTAGGTTCAGTGTGTGTATTTTAGAGACGGATGAGTGCAGAGGCTAAATTTGAAATGTAGATTTGAGTTCATGAAATAATTACATATTCTCTGCTGACATCCACAGGAGCATGAGCCACTCCTACAAGCACTTCAAGAAAGCAACAGAAGTATGGGCAGTTTGGCTGAGTGTCGGGTTTCAGTTTAGACATGAGATTTTCTTGCGATCTATAATATTGAACAGGATTATCTACAAAGAAGACCAAACATCATATTTGATGGCATTGAGCCCCTGAGGATCTTGAAATTCTGAAATCATTATTTGTTTGCATAGCTGTTATTCTGAATAATATTTATGGGAATACTCATCTTCAGAGTGAGTATTTCCATCTTCTAAGCAAAAGATGTGATAATTAGAATTCGTTCTGGTAAATACAGTAACTGTAGCAAGAATTCTGGTAGCTTAAATTAGACATCTTCAATCCTCATGTGAGTATATATCAAGTTTTATTTTTATGCTATCACCGAATCTGCCTTTAAGAAGACATTTTCTTTTTTACAAAATAAACTGTTGCAAATAGCAAACTTATACCAGTTGAAAATTTTTCCTAAAATATATACATTCAATTATCCTGCAGAATAAAGAAAATAACTTTATGTCTTCTAAAATATATTTACTAATGTTTACTAATTACACACCAGATATAACACAAGAGTTACAGCTGAATATAGCACTCAGTCCCAAATGACAAACTAGAAACCTGCATTAACATTTTTTAAAATTCAAAGATTTTTAAATTGCATTGTTTTGAGACTGGAGGAAAAAAAAACAAAAAACAAAAACAAACAAAAACAAACAAACAAAAAATTAAACTTATTAACTTCCTCCTAAATTAGTTAAGTGAATTTTCCTGTCAATTCACCTCAGTAATGAGGTAAAAACGGCTTTGTATCCCTTTGTATCAATTCACTGGATTAACACTCTCATTGCCTCTCCCAAGAAATGTTTCTCTCACAGCTCAGCTGTTCACGTGTCTGGAATACATAATCCCATTCAATTTAAGAACAAGCAAAACTATGTCATCATCCTTCTTTCTCCCCACCATGATTCTCTTTGTTATTCTCCTCTTCAAGTTCCATGGAATTTTCCTGGTCCTTGTTTTACTAGAAGTTGAATTTCTGCTGTAAAAGGCACCTGGCCCTCAGCAAAGTAAACTTCTGTGGCATACTGATCCACTGAACAGATGGAGCAGAGACAGCAAAAATGAAAGTATTTATATCACCTTTGTGCTGCTCTAAGCTTAGCACAAAACACCAGAGCCTGGGAGGAGATTCTTCCCCAGATGCAGGACTTGGTTCCTCCTTCTGTTGAACTTGAGGAGATTCCCATGGGCCCGGTTCTCCAGCTGGTCAAAGGCACTTTGAATGACATCAGAACTCTGGTGTAGCAGCTACTCCTCCCAGTTTTGCATTGTCTGCACACTTGCTGAGGGTGCAGTTTGTCCCATCACCCAGGGCATTGATGAAGATGGTAAAGTATTCTCAACCCCAGACCTAGGAGTCCAGCACCAGTGACTGGTATGCAGAAAGACTTTGTGCCACTGATCACAGCCTTGCAATCCTAGCACATAATTCCCCATCCACACCAGCATCCATTTCAGTAGCCCACATTGCACTGGTTTGTTTATGAGGATTTCATGAAACACAGTGTCAGAATCTTATGAAAGCCTGGAAAGAGAATGTCTGTGGGTCTCACCCACATAGGAGGCTATCTAGTTTGTCAGGAACGTTTTCCCTTTTGTAAATCCACAATGACTACTCCCATTACCTTGTCTTTTATATGCCTGAAAATGGTTAGCAGGATTATTTGCTCCATCACCTTCTCACAGACCAAAGGGAGGCTGCTCTGCATCTAATTCTCTGCATTGTCATTCTTAAAGACTGAAGTGACCTTCTCTTTTTTCCAGTCATCAGAAACATTTTTACTTACCATGAGCTTCCAAAGGTAATTCAGAGTGGTCTCACAAGGATTGAGCAGCCTGTAGCAGACACCTGCAATGATCATAGTCTTGTATCTGCACTGGAATCTGTTGTTTCTCCTGCTTACTCTTAATGCACATGCAGCAGTGTAGAGGTTCTGCAGAGACGCACTCAGTCCTGCTGATTTCCCAGAGAAGACAGGAGTATCTTCCCCCATGATGTTATCCCACAGGCATTTCCTTATGTGCAAATTCTCAAGGTGGATCCCTTTCAGGCCTAGTTTATTCATTTCAATATCCCTTGTCCACACCACCCTGCACTATTTACTTGGCAAGCCAGTCCATGCCTTCATCATTTGACTGTGGGTTATCACACTCTTGTTGCATTGGTGTCCCTGGGAGTATCCTCCCAACCTGCCTCGGCTAGCCCTGGCACTGGTGACAAGTACGGTACGGCTGAGTATGCTGGCAAACCAAGCCGATACAGTGAGCTCTTTTAGCTTTGGCGCGGCGTGACTGTAGCGAGGAATAAGGGAGGACTCTGTGGAGGGTCTGCCACTGAGATTATTGGAGCCCCACACGGAGCAACTTCCCCTCAGAGAGTCTGCCTCAGCAGAGCCCAGACTGCCCTGTGACAGTATCTTTTATACAGAGGAGGAGCAAGGGGAAGGGTCAGGGAAGGAACCAATTGGGAAGGATCTGGGAGTGGCTTTGGGGATGAGGGACTTCCCAAGGAACCATACCTTGGGGGGAGGGAGGGTGCGATGGTGCGGTGCTTCTCTCCGGGCTTTCGCCTGCCTTTCCTGGCCAGCTCTGGCACCGACCTCGCAAAAAGGTACGATTCTGTATCCTGGAATACAGTTCTGATCCTTTGTATCCTTGCCTCAGCATAAGCATGAAAAATGTGAGAAATAAAGGGATGGAACTCGGGTGGGGAACTTCAACTGGGTTTTATTAAATCCACGTGACCTTTTTCCACCCAGGAGTCAGCCACTGGAGAGCACTGAACTCGTGGATTTTTCACCTTAAGTATGGGGGTGGGGGAGTGGGGAGGATACAACTTGGAACCAATCCAGAATGGGAAGGGAGTGACTCCGAACATAAATGAAAATTTATAGGACAAATCAAGAGACAAAGGGGGGAGGGGGACTGGGACCCCACCAACCACTCAACGTCCTCACCAGAACTTTCTAGAAATCAGGATGAGGCTTTGAAGTGACAGGCAGGATGCAGATATCACATAAACGATGATTGATAAATAACAATAACTGGGGGAAACTATAATGGGGTAAAACATGGGGTACATGGAAGAAACCATTATAAAACAAAAAACAAAAGCAGGCAAAAACTTGGTAAAACCCAAAATGCACCACAACAGGAGGAAACTTCCCGGAGCCTGGCCAACCACTCAACACCCTCCCTGGAATTTCCAGACACAGGGAGAGGCCTCACCATGATTGGCAGGTCCCGAGGGTAGGGGAACAGAAGATTGACAGACAACTGAACCGTAAAGGGATGAAATTAGGGGCACATAGAACAAATCAACTGTTACACACATTTAACAAACAAAACTAAAAATACATCACTAGAACTCTTGTTGTCTCTAAGTTGAAAGTTCTCCTTACCTGGTCAGCCAGCCTGCTGATGATTTTTTCCCACCTTATTGTCTATTGATGGTATTCCTCAATTCTCCAGGAATCCCGTGGTCATAAAACACAATCCCTGCTGCCAATGCCAGTCACACAGGCAATTGTTGAAACTCAAGATCCTTCTTCTCCTGCTCACATTCTTCCTCTTCACAAACAGAGCCAAGGGGAAAGCCACACAGACCCTCAAGACCTTTATCATTGGCCTCAGATATCTCAAACTGCAGAAATCAACCTACAGAGGCAGTGCTTCAACCTAAATATCATCTCTGTTTTGAAGTTACAGTGTGGTTTTGGAAAGGGCTGAGGAAATATGCAGTGGGAACTGAACCCTCTTAGAATGGCCTTTAAAAATCAAACCATATTTATTTTGTTTCAGGTTAAATGCCAGAAACTGCATGTGCCTTGCTTGCAAAATTCAAGATATTATAAGAGAAAAGAAGGCTCTCAAAAACTCCTAAGTCACATATCTGCAAGTTTTCACATAAAGCAGCTCTTCCACAGGAAATTTCAGGAAAAACAATAATCCTTAGTTCTCTGGTCTCCTCTGGAAATTTTGCACAGAAAATCTTCTGTGCTTTCTTATGAATGAAGATAAGATAGGAGACAATATGGAAATTTTCTACTTAATCTGAGTTATTTCAAACAGCAAAGGTAAATTAATTTTGAAGTTTCATATGGAGGATGCTTAATTTTAAATTGGATTTTTTTTAACTAAAAGAAAACAGATATGAGGACTTAATTATTTGATAATCATTAGGTCTAAATTAAGACTGAACAGAAGGAGGAACCACACACACATGAGTAGTCCACACATGGGAATGAGGGTGACATATGTTTCTGGTGAAGGGCTCTGAGGTGGCCGTGCCATTCACAGATGAATTAAGAGGTAGATGATATGGTGCTTTCCATAGATACTAAAAACTAACCACACCCATAAGTTTTATGGTTGAAGAAAAACCCCATGCAATTACATACTCTTATACATGTGCTGGTGTGTGTCTACACAAAAAATTCTATGAGGTGCATCCATCAGAGTCTCTGTAGACTCACCAGCACCACCCTTCTCCATACTTTCAGCCACATGTCATTCATTCATACCCAGACTTCCTGAAATGCTGGTTGTTCTCTGCAAGCCTGGTGAGAAAAATGTGAATTTTAAGGTTGTCAGTACAATAATAAAAAAAAAAAAAATGTTCTTTCTAGTAATGACTTCTTCCTGTTCTCATGGTGCTGCAATTGATTATAAAAGAAGATAGACTTGATTGTCAATCCCATTTTAGCCCCACTTCCCAGCCCTACTTATTAAGACAGCACCAGAGAAATTATATCTAATCTTCCTAATGGGAGAAGTTAAGCAAGAAATAATTTTGATGACGATAATGACAATTAAAACAATAAATCAAAGACAGTAACATAACAAGTTGGGTTTTTCTTCCTTGCTGCTTCCCTCTTAGATAGCACCAGCTATCAGCTGTCATGTCTCCTCATGCAGAAACTCTATAAACCCCAAGAGATCCTGCTTACTTGGGTAAATTAATTATTTAGTGAGTGATGCATTACAAGAAACAGAAGTAGATAAAATACACCAAGGAGATGATGAAAGAGTAAAAATTCTTGAACCATCTTTGGATGAAGACAGCAACAAATAGGTAAGGTTTTTTGGGTTTTCTTTTAAGCTCAGTCCCAAGTGAAAACTGGAAAAGAAACATTCCTTCTTAGGGCAGTCCTCCCTGTACAATAGTAACTGTGCTTTGGGTTTTTGCATTGAGATTGGATTTTTCCTCTTTAGTGTGCTCACAGAGGGATATTATTTTTATATTGAATAATCTGTGGACATAATGTCCAGAGTGTGTTGGTGACTCAGATTTCTCAGGTAGTGTTCCAATTTGTACTCAATTTAAAGCATTAAGGTGATGAAAAAGGTCTGTCAGTTATGAGTATTTTCAGTACAACCGAGTTACTCTTTGCACCCAAAAATGATGTTGCAAATTACTCTGATACTAATTTTCTACTTTCTTTTGTGTGTGAGAAAAGGAATTATCTCCCTAAAGTAGCTGTTTTTTTCTGCAATAAATAAATCCAGAATATGCCACTGAAAATGTGTTTATTTGACCACAATAAGCTCTCTCAAAGGATCCACTTGGATGTTTCAAAGCTGTGAAAAAAATTTAGATCCATCACACCAAAAAGCAATACTTCTGGTCAAATTTATACATTTGATTTTTGTACCTTTCCCCCCCAGTGTCCTGAAGAACTGGCTCTGAAAACACAGAGGGACAGTGTTAAAATCAACAAAGAAAGATAGGAGACAGGTAACTCATCCCTAGGCACAGCAGAGCTCAGGACTCCTCTGTGTCCCTGCACACCCTGCTTGTAAGAAGTGAGTAAGCACTGAGTAATAACTACAGGTAATTGCTCAGAAATATCCATGGAGGATGTCACTAGGTGGGTAAAGCACTTCAGAAAAGTAACTGCAGTCTTCCTGTCACTGAAGAGATCTGCCTTAGTTACACCTGGTGTGTGGGGAGATGGAGGACAACTCTTGGAAAGCTGTAGGGATGGATAGCAACGACGTAATTAAAAAATCTGCAAGTTACAGGCCCATGAAAGCAAAATCAGGAAGCCAGTGGCCCATGTGGCTAAATTAAAGTGGATCTTAAGATGGACACATGAAAGAGTTGTCTTGATAAAAAAGATGAAAGGAAATGAGGATTGATGTCTCCTGTAAATTGCCACTGCCCCAGACAGTTCTAATGTGTCCTTAAATATGTATTTAATCCCTTGAGGCACCACAAATACCCTTGGAGCCCCAAAGGGACCAGAAATTCCAAGAAAAGGATCCAAAATACAGAAACTGGTATCTCCAACAATTAACTCCTGCTTCAGGCATACCAGCACTTCCTGTGACATCAATAACACAGAATACTGTGACCTAAAGGGAAAATAGAACTGGTAATGGATTTTCCATCAGAAAATGGAGTTTAATGCGCTTCTTAATAGGAGCAAGGAGATTTAGTAAGAAATCTACAGGTTTTGTCTAAGACTACCTTTCCATACCAGCATGTCCAATTAAGTTCATTCTCTCTTTACCTGGAATTAGGAGTGACTGAATATTGCCCTTAGCTAAATGATTTCATCAATTAATTGTTTGATACTAATCAATCAATCAATCAATCAATAAATTAACATTAAAAAAAAAAA